>CM017441.1:25923954-26341415 GCA_007726485.1 Eragrostis curvula | reverse complement strand
CTTCAAAAAACCTTCGCACAAGGCGACGAAGGCGGAGATGTGCTGGATGGAGTTGGGGTTGAGGTGCTGCAGCTCCAACTTGTAGTGGTGAAGCAGGCCGCGGAGGAAGGGAAGAGGCGGCATGCCGAAGCCGCGCTCGTGGAAGGAGCGGAAGGAGACAATGTAGCCGTCCGGCGGCGATGGGATCCTCTCCTCCCCGGGAACCAGCCACTCATGCTCCGCGGTGAGGGGCATCAGGAGGCCGCGCGCAACCAGGGCATCGAGGTTCCCCTTGGTGCTGTTGGACCGGCTCCAATCCGCCATGGCGAATGCGGACGAGGGACGCGGAGCGACGGCGAAACGAAGGGAAGTTGGAGAGCGAGCGAGGCGAGGAAGACGAAGCGGTTTGCGCAAGGGCGAGCGGCGGTGGATGCGAAAGGTTGCGAAAACCTGGTAAGGCAAATGAGGTTAGGCTCATCCCTTCTTTATAGTTATCGCGTTCACACGACGCCTCGTTTCTCGCGCCTTCCCTGTTTCGCGATTTAACAGGTGCAGGTGCCTTAAAAATCGCCATCATGGCCCGCTCCACTACCGCACGAAGACAGATCGTGGCCTCGATTCGCGCGGAAGGCGAACCGTCGCGTCTCCACGACGCACGATGACGGCCCAGGCGGGCTTGGAATCCCGGCCGGGCCCACAGGTAATAAAGGCTAGGGGCTGAAAACGCCCCGACGGCCCAGTTTCCGGCCCAGGAGTTCGAAGGTCGGCCCCGCGAAAGGGTTCGAACGGCCGCTCCAGGACAAAACTAAGTGAGGGGCCACCAAAGAGGGGTCCCCAGCGACCGCAACCCGTTTACCGTAGTACAATGGGCCTCTGACGGTAGCGTCCGAGTCCGAGTCTAAAAAACCTCGACCTTGATCTCCCATCGAGGGAGGGCATCGAGCCCACTGACTCCGAGCGAAAGGAGTCGGCGATCGAAAAAGGCAGGAACTCGGATCTGAATGAGGCCGACTCCAGCTAGTCTCAATCGGACCCCCGCGAAGGGCAAGCCGAGGCCTTCACTCGGACACACCCGTTTGCAGCTTAAACGAGCACCACGCATCGAACCATCGAGGAATGACGTGGCCGGCTCACGCGTGCCCCGTCTTATCGTAAAGACGCGCGGGTACGGACGAAACAAAAAGACGAAACGACCCTCGGACGGATCCGCGCATCGAGCGAGGACTCGGGGGCTCGCATTCGCAAACAAGGACCTACTGCGTGGTCTCAGGAAAACCTTTTTTGCCACCCTCGGCACAAGTAAACCACTTGTACCGAGGCTCGGGGGCTACACCCGGCGGGTGCGCTCGCGCGCACCCACCGGTAAGAGTAGTACGAAAATACCCTCGGAGAGACAACGACAAGCCTCGACGGCGACCACGACCCCCGGCCGCCGCCCAGGCTCGGGGGCTACTGACGGATACCCAAATCAGGGTATCCTGATCTAGGATACTTAATCCCGCTAACCGTCTCAGCTTAAATTGTGTAGGGCCCACAGGAACAGGTGCATGACAACAGAGCGCTCGAGGGGCCCACGGCCGACCCCGAGGGCACATACAAGTTCCGCCTCGCCCGACCCCCAGTCGGGCGGGCCCACGACTTCCGCCCCGCCCGACCCCGAGTCGGGTGGGGTCCACGAACTCCGCCTCGCCCGACCCCCAATCGGGCGGGCCCACGACTTCCGCCCCGCCCGACCCCGAGTCGGGTGGGGCCCCGAACTCCGCCTCGCCCGACTCCCAGTCGGGCGGGCCCACAAGCCGCGCTTCGCCCGACCCCGAGTTGGGAGACTTCGTCGAGAAGATTTTCCTCTGACAAGGAGGACAGGCATTTACGACGAGTAGCTGGGGAGCCTTAACTCTACCCAGCAACTCATATACTTGCAGGCACGCGATGTGACCCGCACAGTGGCACCCGTCCCATCTCGCGGCGCCGCCTGACACCTCGAGTACAGCAGCGGGATGGCTACGACATCATCATCACCCTGAACAGGGACGAAGACCGGACCGGCGACAAGACGGCCGCGACAGTCTGGGTTGACATCTCGACCACCTGCCCGGCGACCGGGCTGACAGGACGCCGCCTGACTAGGGCCACAGTGGCAGCTAGGGTTCAGACTAGTGCGGCGTGTAGCCGCGCTAGCCCACAACTCGAAAGCCCCGTTCCCATTTGTAAACCGGCTCACTCCTTGACTATAAAGGGAGAGCTGGGGGCATGGGAGCGAGGGGGGATCGAAGTTCGAACAGACACAGACATAGAGATACACACGAAGAGGCTTGGAGTCTTTCTCCTCCCTCGTCAACACTTGTAGCTCCCCTCTGCAAGTCGAAACACGAACCACCCACGAACTGGACGTAGGGCATCGATTGCCTGAACCAGTATACATCTCGCCTCTCTCACAAAACCCTCGCCATCATAGAAGATTGTTAGGCGCCGTAGTTACAAATTTACTTGTCGGCCGGTTTCTTAACACCGACAAAGGGAGAACTACCCTTCTCTCCTACCCTACTCTCTCCCTACTCTACTAGTGTACAAATGGCTCTAGGCCCTTGGGAGTGGAATGAGGCTCTCCTTCTTGTGTGTTCTTGAGGGGAGGGGGTACCCCTCTATTTATAGTCTTGAGTAGGTCGGTTTGGGGGCCTCCACCGCCTCAATGCACCGCCTCAACGCATTAAATGCAGGCAGAACCGACATCAGGAAGGCGGTGGCGACCAGCCAGAGAAAGATGGGCCAGATTGGCCACTGTAGCAGGTCGGCCGACCCCCCCCCCTTGGCCCATTTGGCCTTGGGTTTTGGCCGAGGGGTCCTCCTTGATGTCTTGTTCAATGATCTTCGTGCATTGGCCCAAGTTGGTTGAGTTTTGTATGACTTTTGATCCATATCTTGTTGGGCTGCCTGTGCTGATTTTCTCGGAGTGATGTGTTGTGGCCTTCTTGATGTGAATTCCCTCCTTTTGATATGAAATGTACCTGCCCTCACAAATTCACCAACACTCGTGGAAATCGTTAGTAATAAACTCCTACCACTATGTTTGGTGTTCATTTTATTTCTTTTATGCAGGTAATTGACGGTCAAAAGTGGTACTTAAGGGCCATCAACAACACCCCCACACTTGAGTCTTTGCTCGTCCTCGAGTGAAGGTGGAAGATTAAGATAAAGCATGACTTCCTATGGTATGATGCTAGCATACAAGTTATTCCAAGCCATACCTGCACTTGTGAACTTTGAAGTGGCTAACATGCTATCTTGGGCGGTTGAGGAATGGAACGATCTTGATTCAAGTCATCAATACCCCTCTGCTGAGTAACTTGGGTTTTTGAAAGATTTTCAAAGTAAAGGCATAGCTTGTACTCCTCAAATGATTCTCTCAATTCGCTCAATGTGTATGATTCCTCACCAAGGCAATGTGTTTGCCTCCTTTCATTCTACTTCTATGTAAGGCTTTATGTGGAGCTTGGTAGGGATGAAAAGGAGCATACTTGCATCACTTATATTGCGAAGTCAAAGAGTGGATCCAAAAGAGAAAACAAGCCATACAATCTGATCAAGAATGTGCATGTGTGTGGATATGTGTGTGGAAGATAGAACGAGATGGATATTCCTTGATGTGATGATATCTCTCTCGTGCTTGAATTTTGTTTGAGAACATGGCTATTGCTTCTTTTCTTTCTTCTCTCTCCCCTTTTTTTTCATGCTTTTGAGCACTAACACTTTCTTTCTTTCTTTCATGAACTCTTTCTCTCTCTCTTTTTTTTTCGATAGCCATGCCTCTTTTGCAAGAGTATTTGAAGAGAGATATCAACAAAAGATGAAGGAGTATTTTATTTAGGTGGATGGATGAATGGAAAGGATGTTGCTAACTTCCAGTGTAGAAGTTAGCATGTTTTGTAGTGGTAGTGGTGTATGTGTACGTGATCTTGACCAGGAAAGTATGACAAGAATCTCACAAGGGTCACATAATTTGACAAAGCTCAAAGCAATAACAAGCAGTATTTTGTAGGGGTTTTCAATGTGATCATTATTTGGCTCTGGTAGGAATATAAGACCATTGAGGAGTGCAAAGCTATTGATTTTAAATTTTTCAAGATAAAAATCCCAAGCACTCTTTGCAGAAGAAGCAAGATTCCTATCATCCAACCATATCACACTCGCCAACAACTTAGATAAACATGGGTTCCTATGATAATGGTGTTCACAAGCAACAGGTGTGCAAAGCGAGGAATAAAGAATATGCAGGCCAACCAAACAGAAGCATGCATGTTTGTCGAGGGGTAAAAGATTTGTTTTATCATTGAGTTAAATTTTAGTGAATGATGCAGAAATTTATTTCGACTCAAGAATTCGAGAGAAGGGTATAGGATGTGCAAACCGTCGCATTAGATGAAGTGGAGACCAAGAGGGGTCATAGGATTGATCTTTGTCTTCTTGCCCCGATGGCTCCACTCCTTCGCGTGATGAAGGACAAGAGGTCTCCCCCACACTTGTTCTTGTACCTGGCTTATTTATTCAAAACAAACAAAAGAGTGTGGAAACACAAAAGGACTCTACCGGGGTTGAAGACCGGCGAGCCTAAATTTATTGAATAAAGCAAAATAACTCAAGGCGCATGATATGTTGGAAAGGGAAATAAAAACGCCTAGTTTTTTTTTTTTTTTAAGGGGGAATCAAGGTAGGAAGCTACGGTGGGTTATTGAAGTCAACTAAATCGATCACGTCTACTTCCTCATCTAGGTTTTTATTAGGCTCCAGGAAAACTTTTAAGCGTTGACCATTCACCTTAAAAAGGTTACCTCCATCATCTTGAAGTGTGACTGCTCCATGTGTTGCAACATCGACGATGGTGAATGGCCCTTCCCATTTACTCCGAAGTTTTCCATGCCCGAACAACTTGACCCTAGAATTAAAGAGTAGCACCTTGTCCCCTGCCTTGAATTCCTTTACTTTTATTCTCTTATCGTGCCATCTCTTGGTTCTTTCTTTGTAGATCTTGGCACTATGGTATGCTTTATCTCTTGCTTCCTCCAGCTCGGATATTTGTTGTTTTCGATGCTTCCCGGCTTTTTGGAAGTCCATGTCGAATTTGCGAATGGCCCAATGTGCCCTATGTTCCAACTCAACGGGTAGATGACATGTTTTCCCGTACACGAGTTGGTAGGGTGACATGCCAATGGGTGTTTTGTATGCCGTTCTATATGCCCATAGTGCATCGGGTAGCCTTGACTTCCACGCCTTCCCCATTTCATTGACAGTTTTCTGCAGAATATTCTTGATCTGTTTGTTGGATGTTTCTACTTGTCCACTTGTTTGGGGGTGGTATGGAGTTGCAATGTTGTGTTGTGCTCCAAGCTCCCTGAGAAAGCTTCGGAAGGTCTTATCTTTGAAATGAGACCCTCCGTCACTTATCACCATTCTTGGTGTTCCAAAACGAGGGAAGATGATCTCATGGAACATCTTGCGGGCATGCTTGGAATCAGCGGCTGTGCATGGCATTGCTTCCACCCACTTGGACACATAGTCGACTGCCACCAATATATACTCGTAGCCTTGGGATTTTGGGAAGGGTCCTATGAAGTCAATGCCCCATACATCAAACAGTTCCACTTGAAGATTGTATGTTAGGGGCATTGCATCGCGAGCTGTGATGCCTCCAGTTTTCTGGCAACTCTTGCATCTTCTGACAAATTCCTTGCAGTCTTCATACATAGTTGGCCAGAAGAAACCACTTTGCCAAACCTTTGCCTGTGTTCGGAATGCACCATAATGTCCCCTATATGGTGCGGCGTGGCATTTTTCGATTATTTTGGTGCCCTCGGCTGTCGGCACACATCTTCTTAATTGGCCATCAGCACAAACTCTATAGAGGTATGGGTCATCCCAATGGTGACGTCGACTCTCATAGATCAACTTTTTTTTGTTTTCCCCTGGTGGGACATAACCTGTCACAATGAAGTTCACAATGTCTGCATACCAGGGGTTGGTATCTGTCACCTTTAGAAGCATATCGTCTCGCAGGAAATCATTGATTGGTAGTTCCTGCATGTTAGTGACTTGCATACGAGACAGATGATCTGCCACAGAATTTTCTACTCCTTTCTTATCTCTTATTTCAAGATCAAACTCTTGGAGCAGAAGAATCCATCGTAACAAGCGCGGTTTAGCATCTTTCTTAGTGAGCAAGTATTTTAAAGCAGCATGATCGGTGTAGACGATAACCTTTGCTCCCACTAAGTAAGATCTAAACTTATCGATAGCAAAAACGACGGCAAGAAGCTCTTTTTCAGTGGTTGCATAATTCAATTGAGCTCCCGTCAAGGTTTTGCTAGCATAAGATATAGTATGGTGCTTCTTATCTTTGGTTTGGCCAAGGACCGCCCCAACGGCATAATCACTAGCATCACACATTATCTCAAAGGGTAACGTCCAATCAGGGGGTTGTATGATTGGGGCTGATATGAGTGCCTTCTTGAGGATATTGAAGGATTTCATGCACTCATCATCAAACTCAAAAGGAGCTTCCTTGGCTAAGAGGCTCGTGAGGGGTCTAGCGATGTGAGAGAAGTCTTTTATGAAACGGCGATAGAACCCTGCATGACCCAAGAAGCTACGGACCCCTTTCACGTTGGTTGGAGGTGGCAGCTGTTCTATAACATCGATCTTAGCCTTGTCCACCTCCACACCTCTCTCGGAAACAAGGTGTCCAAGAACTATCCCCTCTCGGACCATAAAGTGGCACTTTTCCCAGTTAAGCACCAGGTCCTTCTCTTGGCATCGTTGCAAGACCTTGTCTAGGTTTTCAAGACAATGATCAAAGGTCTTCCCATAGACGGAAAAATCGTCCATGAAGACTTCCATGATTTCCTCGATCATGTCAGAGAAGATAGACATCATGCACCTTTGGAACGAGGAGGGTGCATTGCACAACCCAAAAGACATCCTCCGATAGGCGTAGGTTCCATAAGGGCAAGTGAAGGTAGTCTTGCTTTGATCATCGGGATGGATGGGGATTTGATGATAACCAGAATACCCATCAAGAAAACAAAAGAAGGAATTCTTTGCTAACCGTTCTAACATTTCATCAATGAAAGGCAACGGAAAATGATCCTTCTTTGTTGCCTTGTTAAGTTTTCTGTAATCAATGCACATTCTCCATCCCGTGACGGTTCGTTGAGGGATCAACTCATCCTTATCATTTTTTACGACCGTCATTCCTCCCTTCTTGGGCACTACCTGAACGGGGCTAACCCACTCACTATGCGGAACAGGATAAATTATTCCAGCATGAAGGAGTTTCAGGACCTCTTTTTTGACGAACTCTCTCATTGCATTGTTTAGCCTCCTTTGAGGCTCCCTAGATGGTGTGTTATCAGGATCGGTAGGGATGCGATGGGTGCAGAGAGCGGGATTAATCCCCTTGAGGTCTTGGAGAGAGTAGCCCAGGACGGATCTATGCTTTTCTAGAATGGCAATGAGTCTAGCAGTTTCGTCTCCAGAGAGCTTGTCACTTATGATGACGGGAGCCTCTTTATCGCCATGAAGAAAAGCATAGCGTAAGCCGGGAGGTAAGGGCTTGAGCTCAATTGGAGATTTTGATGGTGTTTTGAAGTTAGGAAGCTCGAGAGGTTCTTCTAGATCTGCCTCTTCTTGGATAAAATCATGAGCATACTCGTCTAGGAATGATTCAGGAGACTCGATAGGATAGATAGCCCTCACTTCCTCATCAATGAGCTCATCCTCGGGGAGACTATCTGCCGAAGCATTTCTCGATCGGGTGATCGGAATGGAAAAAGATTCTCTCCCAAGTTTGATGTCAAGGGTTCCTAGTGTTGGTGCATCAAAGAGAAGCTTCTCTATTGGATGCCCAATAAGAATATTAAACTCATCGATCTCAAAGACATGGAAGTCCAGGATGGCCTCAAGATTGTTGTGACCAATGGTCACATTTTGTAAAACTCCAAGTCCTTCTTGAAGATGTCCAGACGGGCTCTTGAAGGATTTGGTTGTTGGCATCAAAGGTTTGTCACCAAGAATTTCGTATGCAAAGGAATCAGAAACTAGGTTTGCACCAACAGTGGGGTTGTAGTGAACATCGACCGTAACTCCTCTTATGTTGCATTGAATGATTGAAGAAGGTTGGTTAATCCGAATTACCTCGGGGGAATGCTCAACTTCTCTCAACCATTCCTCACTCATGAGGGTGGTCAACTCCCGAACGGTTTCTCTAAGGAACTCACGTTCAAAAGGATCAGGAGGAGGCCTAGGAGCTGGTGGTTTCTTTTGATGGGAATGCTTCAAGGTGTTTTCATAACCTTCAAAGAGGTCATCCTTGAATTCAAACGGGAAGTCAAGAGGATGAATTTCTTCTTCCTTCATCACTGTTCTTGGTACGGGAAGTGGGTCAACAGGCGAATCTTGGGATGTGGAAGAAGAAGGGATGGATTCGGATGTTGAGGGTTCCTCGATGCTTGACACGACTCGCTCTTGGAGGGACTCACTAAGATGATTGAAGGAATTATTTTCTGTGATTAGATCCAAGATCTTTCTTCCTTCGGTCGGGGTTTTGGAAGCAACAGACCCTCCAGCGGTGATGTCAAGATATAGGGCAGATTCCTTGTTTAATCCCATATAGAAATGTTGCAATAACATGGGATCGGGGATAGACAAGTTTGGGCCAGTAAGAGTTAGCAAGGAAAACCTAACCCAGGCTGCACCTATGGACTCCTTCTCATTCTACGAGAAATTCATGATTTCCAATCGGAGAGCAACGATTCGGGATAAGGGAAAGAAGGCTAAGCAAAATTTATCTCAGAGTTTTTCCCAATCCCCCCTCGTGTTCCCGACGGTATAGGTGTACCATTGTTTTGCTCTCTTTTGAAGGGAGAAAGGAAACAATTTCCACTTCAAAGTTTCTTGTGCCATGCCTTGGATCACGACGCACGAACACACTTGCTCGAACTCTCGCAGATGGTGATATGGATTTTCTTGGTCAGTTCCAGAGAAGGGTCGGCTTTGTACCATGGTTATAAAGGTGGGGTCGATCATATAGCCGGATGTGGAAATGGGTTTGGAGGATGGTAGTGGCTCAAATAACTCTCCCCTTGGAGCAGAGAAGGATAGGATTGTAGGTTCTGGCTCCATGATAAATATTTTTGGTGTTTTCAAGGAAAGGATAGAAATGATAGATGGTGGAAGATTGATGATGGATAAAAGGTAAGAAGTAAAAAGAAGGATAAATAAAAGGGATACAATACGAGGACCAACTAGGTTCGAAGACAAAAAGCAACTACCGTTCCCCGGCAACGGCGCCAGAAATGCTTGTTGGTATTTCTTAACGTCACAGATAAATCCGCAAGCGTACGGAGAATACCGTTGTAGCACTTCACCCGTGAGTATTGAAGGGTATCGTTATTTATATTATCCCAAGGGAACGGAGTGGAATTATCTACTAGTCTAGCTGGTCCAAGGACACGAGGAAGGATGGTAGGTATGGGTAGAGAGGATTCCTATGGATGAAGTTCTATCTGGAACAAGGAAGAGAAGACACCGCAGGGCTGTCACCACCTACCGGCAAACTCCCCTACTAGGACACGTGACACTAGGGCTATTAAGTCCCTAGGCCAGTCCTAGGGTCACGTGACAACAAGGCAATTAAGTCCTCGCTGCCAGACCGATTCCAAGAAGTCAATTCCCTAGAACAGAGAGGATTAAGCAAGTAGGGCTGTCACCACCTACCAGCGGCCCTCTCCTAGGACACGTGACAATAGGGCTATTAAGTCCGTATGCCAGTCCCAAGGTCACGTGACAACAAGGCAATCAAGTCCTCACTGCCAGACCTATTCTAGTTCACAAGACTAAAGATAAATTCTGCCTCTAAATGCTTACTTGAATAGAACGATGATCATGCAAGCAAGTAAAGGAAGAACCTATACAAGAATAGAAACATATTATCCAAAAGGGGATCGAGAGTACTTACTTGTAATGAAGATGAATGACGAACGAACGATGAACGAACGACGAACGAATGATGAACGAAGAACGAACGACGAACGAACGATGAACGAACGAAGAACACTTCACTATGAATAAGTATTCTCCAAGATACAAGATTTGGGTAGGTCCTCACAAAGGGAGAACTACCCTTCTCTCCTACCCTACTCTCTCCCTACTCTACTAGTGTACAAATGGCTCTAGGCCCTTGGGAGTGGAATGAGGCTCTCCTTCTTGTGTGTTCTTGAGGGGAGGGGGTACCCCTCTATTTATAGTCTTGAGTAGGTCGGTTTGGGGGCCTCCACCGCCTCAATGCACCGCCTCAACGCATTAAATGCAGGCAGAACCGACATCAGGAAGGCGGTGGCGACCAGCCAGAGAAAGATGGGCCAGATTGGCCACTGTAGCAGGTCGGCCGACCTCACTGTAGCAGGTCGGCCGACCCCGCCTTGGCCCATTTGGCCTTGGGTTTTGGCCGAGGGGTCCTCCTTGATGTCTTGTTCAATGATCTTCGTGCATTGGCCCAAATTGGTTGAGTTTTGTATGACTTTTAATCCATATCTTGTTGGGCTGCCTGTGCTGATTTTCTCGGAGTGATGTGTTGTGGCCTTCTTGATGTGAATTCCCTCCTTTTGATATGAAATGTACCTGCACTCACAAATTCACCAACACTCGTGGAAATCGTTAGTAATAAACTCCTACCACTATGTTTGGTGTTCATTTTATTTCTTTTATGCAGGTAATTGACGGTCAAAAGTGGTACTTAAGGGCCGTCAACAACAAGTCGGACAAACCTGAAGGATCAGGCTCGAAGGACAAGAAGCGTAAGGGCGATGATCTAGTCGCAGTAGCTGACAAGTCCCGGTTTCAGAAGCAGCGTGGGCCCCGAGAACCCACCAATTACGAGCAATTCCTCGACGAACCTTGCATCTTTCATGGTGGTCCAAAGAGTTCTCACAAACTCCGTGACTGTATGAAGCTCAAGGGGCTCATGACCTACACCAACAAGAAGGCCGAGGCAGACCCAATGGCTGAGGATGAAGATGACCAAGATGGTTACCAAGAACCTAAGCAATGCCTCCATATCTTTGGTGGTCCAGACGCATATGAGTCAAAACGCAAGCAGAAGCTTACCAGCCGAGCCGTCAACACGATCCCGGTTGACGCACCTCATTATCTACGGTGGTCTGAAGTACCTATCACCTTTGATCGACGAGATCACCCAGACTACATCCCCAAGCCGGGCAGATATCCTTTGATCCTTTCTCCGATCATCGATGGCGTCCAGCTGAGTAAAGTTTTCATAGATGGAGGGAGTGCTCTTGACATCTTATTTGTCAAAACACTTGACGATATGAAAATCCCAAGGTCAAGTATCCAGCCGAGTAACTCCCCCTTCCATGGGATCATCCCGGGCACCTCAGCCCTACCACTCGGACAGATTACTCTCCCTGTTCAGTTCGGCAATCCCGACAATTACAGGAAAAAATACATATGCTTCCAAGTAGCCGACTTTGAGTCAGCCTACCACGCCATCATTGGCAGGCCAGCTTTGGCCAAGTTCATGGCTATTTCGAACTATACTTACCTAGTTCTGAGATGCCAGCTCCAAAAGGAGTCATTACGCTCCGCTCTGATGTTAAGATTTCCTATGCTTGTGAAGCCGAGTCACTCCAGCTCGCGGCGACCCAAGAGGCAGAACTCGGCAAGGCAATGCTCAACCTTGAAGAAGACGCCAACGACGCGGATAACTCGGTCCCTTCAAAGAAGGCTTCCAAATCCAGCGTCCAACCGGTTGAGCCCGAGTCCAAGAAGATCACTCTCGATCCGAGTGACCCCACCAAGACGGCTAACATCGGGACATCCCTGGATGCTAAATAGGAACTCGTGCTCGTCAGTTTCCTACGGGACAACATTGACATTTTCACCTGGAAACCCTCCGACATGCCAGGAGTCCCAAGGGAAATTGCCGAGCATGCTCTTCACGTCGACCCGACGGCCAAACCCATCAAGCAACGACTGCGACGCTTCACACCTGACCGCAGAGAAGCCATTAGAAATGATGTAACTAAGCTTTTAGCAGCTGGCTTCATTAAGGAGGTGTTTCACCCCGACTGGCTTGCTAATCCTGTTTTAGTTAGGAAAAAGAATAAACAATGGCGTATGTGCGTTGATTTCACAGATCTCAATAGGTTTTGCCCAAAAGATCCTTTCGGGCTCCCTAGAATAGATCAAGTTGTAGACTCCACTTCGGCCTCAAGAATACGGCAGCAACATATCAACGTTGCATCCAGAAGTGCCTGGCCCGTCTCCTTGAGCAGCGCAAAGTTGAAGCATATATCGACGATGTGGTTATCAAGACTAAGAACAAAGATGACCTCATTGAAGACATTCGAGCCACTTTTGAATGCATGCGAGAATTCAAAATGAAGCTCAATCCCGAGAAGTGCGTCTTCGGTGTTCCATCCGGCAAATTACTCGGCTATATCCTCACCCATCGTGGCATCGAGGCTAATCTCGAGAAATTCGAAGCAATACTGAAGATGCCGGTCCCAGAGTGCCAGCGTGATGTTCAGAAGTTGTCAGGGTGCATGGCAGCTCTGAGCCATTTCATATCACGACTCGGCGAAAAGGGACTTCCGTTCTTCAAACTCCTCAAAAAACAAGACAAGTTCGTATGGGACGAGGAGGCTTAGAACGCTTTTGTCCAGTTAAAAGAGTTTCTGAGTTCACCACCAACCTTAGTCCCTCCGGACCCACACGAGCCTCTTCTCCTCTACGTCGCAGCGACGACCCACGTAGTCAGTGCCGCCCTTGTCGTAGAAAGAGAAGAAGCCGGTCAAGTTCAGAAAGTTCAGAGACCGGTATATTTTGTCAGCGAAGTTCTGTCCGACTCAAAGGTCAGGTACTCGCACATCCACAAGATCACCTACGGGTTGCTGATGGCCTCCCGCAAACTCATTCACTATTTCCAAGATCACCCAATTACCATGATAACCTCTCACGGTATCGGGGATGTTCTCAAGAATAAACAGTCGACCGGCAAAATCGCAAAGTGGGCCATTGAGCTAAGCACCTATGAACTTTCGTTTAAGATGCAAACGGCCATAAAAGGGAAAGCTCTCGCCGACTTTGTAGCCGAGTACACTGAAACCCAGGTTCCTCCCAAGCCCGAGAAGATTGAAGAGTGGGTCATGTATTTTGACGGCTCATTGCAACTCTCAGGCGGTGGAGCAGGCATCCTACTAATCTCCCCTAGTGGAGACGAGTTCAGTTATGCCCTGCAACTACGCTTTAAAGTTTCAAATAATGCCGCCGAGTATGAGGCTGTCTTACACGGCTTACGAATAGCTGCATCACTCGGCATCTAACATCTTGAAGTACGGAGCGACTCTCTCCTGGTTGTCAACCAGTTGAAGAAACACTGGTCTTGTGTTCACCAGGACATGATTGCTTACGTTCAAGCGGTCAACAGATTTGAGGACAAGTTCGAAGGACTTGATTATGTCCACGTTCACCGGGATCATAACAAAAAGGCAGACCGACTAGCCAACATAGGCTCCGGCCGGGAACCTGTTCCCCCAGGAGTCTTCATGGAAGTCATTACCGCCTCCTCTATCAAGAAAGATTTGGAAGCTCCACCAAAAGAGCCGCTGCAACCACAGCCTAATGCGGAAGCCATGGCTGTAGACATCTCCGAGAACCCGGAAGAAGAAGACTGGCGACTCCCGTTCCTTGACTTCATACAACATGGAAAACTCCCTAGCAAAAAGAAGGAGTATGAACCTCTCTTCAGAAAAAGAAAGGCGTATAAAGTCATCAATGGCGAGTTATTCCGAAAAAGTGCCGACAGAAGAGATGTCGAAGGACTCGGCATCTACATGAAGTGCATCACTCGGAAAGATGGCCATCAGCTTCTCCAGGATATCCACTCGGGTGTATGCGGTAACCACGCAGCATCTCGCACCATAGTGGGAAAAGCTTATCGGCAAGGATTCTACTGGCCAACAGCAGTTTCTGACGCCACCAGCCTTGTTCAAAAGTGTACAGGCTGTCAGTTTTATGCACGGCAAATACACATGCCAGCACAAGCATTACAAACCATACCTCCCACCTGGCCTTTTGCGGTCTGGGGGCTTGACATGGTTGGGCCTATGAAAAAGGCTCAAGGTGGATTCACTCACCTTCTAGTTATGGTGGACAAATTCACCAAGTGGATCGAAGCTGTGCCCATACGTGACCTAAGTGCCTCCCGGACAGTTGACTTTGTCAGAGACGTAGTGTTCCGGTTTGGCGTTCCAAATAGGATCATCATCGACAACGGCACCAATTTCAAGAACAAAGAGTTTGATGCATTCTGCGAGGACGTTGGCATCAAATTGTGCCACGCCTCCACTTACCACCCTGAAAGCAATGGGCAAGTTGAATGAGCCAATGGTATGGTCTTGCAAGGACTAAAACCTCACTTGTATAACCGACTTAAATCTCATGCTTCCAGGTGGGTTCAAGAGCTCCCAGCGGTATTGTGGGCACTCAGAACCACTCCTATCCGTCCTATGGGACAGTCGCCCTTCTTCCTGGTTTACGGAGCAGAAGCGGTCCTCCCCTCCGAACTTGAATTTGGATCTCCCCGAGTAGCCAACTATCGAGAGGAGCCATCCGACGAACAACTGACTCAATCCGTTGACCAGCTAGAAGAGCTGCGAGAAAACGTGTCTCGGAGGTCTGCGGTGTATCTTCAGAAGCTCAGACGTTATCATCAACGACGAGTCCGAGATCGCGCCTTTTCAGTAGGTGACCTCGTTCTCAAGAAGATCCAGTCTACCGAAGGCCGACACAAGCTATCACCGGTTTGGGAAGGAACTTTCGTCATACACGAAGTCACTCGGCCTAGATCGTACAAACTGCGCCGAGAGAATGGGCATCTTCTGCCATATACACACAACATTGATCAGCTACGTCGCTTCTTTGTTTAATGCCTTTTTACAACTCATACTTGTACAACTGCCTTATTTGTGCATCACATGAATAAAACGAAATTTATTTTTGTCTACTTCATCTTTGACTCTGTTATGACCAACTACCTTAGACATAACAGAGCCAGGGGGCTAATCAATACATGAGCATATGTCTCGGATCTCTTCTGAATGACTAAAGTAAGCCTTGCCCATCCTGATTGTGAAGCTCCAACGGAGAGTGCATAAACATAAGGAGGCAATCGGTCTCTGAAAACAGTCTACAGAAAAATCTGATTGACAAACACTCATCTCATATCAAATATAAATTGTTATAACTGCTCTGATTGTGAAACTCCTACGCTAACTCCTGCGCATATGATGACTCATGGTCTAATACTGTTGGAACGGCTAAGAGTGCATAAACATAAGACAGTTAACAACAAAAAGCGAATCATTAACCACTCGGTCACCACAAAGACTTAGTGGCACCAAAATATTCAGTATCCAATCCTGCATACAACTACTTAATTGTTTTATTTACAGGAATTCCTACAAGCCCTAACTACGGTGACAAAGGAACGTCCTTCACCAACTCCTCTGCGCAGCTACCAGCCTCCATTGACAGCTGATTGGCCCGCTCAATGGTTGTACCCTTGGCATAGCCCTTCTTGCAAGATGACAAGTCAATCTTGGGGTACAGTGACTTGACCACTCCTAAAGAATGACGAGCAGCATACTCGGCGACCGACTTGCAATGAGCTCTCAGTGCTTCAGGGACTTGTGCCAGCGTAGCACGCAGAGGACCTTCAGGCATTTCTTCAGGCACTAGCCAAGTAAATTGGCAGACAGCTCTGGCACTTTGAATGAGAGAAGTGTTTTCTCCCTTCAAAGTCATCAGTTCACCTGCAAAATCAAAGTCTTTCAGCAAAGATATAAGAAACTGGTCAAAGACCTTTATTCATGACCCTTACCTTGAATCTCTTCTTTCTCGGCAAGGAGGAGGTTCGAGTCAGTCTTCGAGGCGTCCAGTTCAACTTTGAGGGCGTCTTTTTCTCGGAGAGCTGCCGACAAGGCCTTAGCTTTGTTTTCAGCCTCAAGATTCGCTTTGGCCACGCTTTCTCTCAGCAAGGGAGCGTTCCTCTTCAACAGCTCAAACTCATCCAGGTCATCCTTGGTCAGTTTAGGTTGAGCTACAAAACAAAACAGGTTAGATGAGTCCACACACTCAGAAAACATGGCAAGTAATGGCTCCAAGACATTACCTGCGAGGGCAAGCTCAAATTCAGCTCTCTCCTTATGAGCAATTGACAGCTCAGCCTTCAATTTAGCCAGCTCCTCCTGTTGCTCCTGGATCTTGAACTGCTTAGCAGTCAGGTCTTCATGGAGCGAGTCGGCCGCAGACTTCAAAACTTTAAAGAACTTAGTCTTCTCTCGGCTTTTAGTAATGATTTTCTGCAAAAATCACACATGATAAGCATTAACTCCTTTTGAGTGCAAAAAGAAAGGCAAGACAAAAACTTCACCTGTTGAGTGTCAATCAAGTCGATCAACTGGTTCTCCGACAGATCAAACACTTTTTCATCCTCCTCCTCGTTGATGACTACCTTCTCTCCAGCAAATTCGAAAGAAAGGCTCCCAGATCTTTTCTGGCTCTCCTTAAATTTGAACAAGGCTGGGTTAAATTCAATAGTAGGAGGAGGAAGATCTTCTACCTCCATGGCAAGCCCAGAAGAGCTGACGCCACCCAAGTCTTGAGGCCGGTTGACTAATGGGTCTTCTCGGCTCATCATCTGAACTTCCACTTCAGGCGATGGAGAAGGATGGAGCACCAGAGCTGATGACTCGGCGATCTCTTGGTTGGCCTCCTCTGGGTTCCCTTGGCCATCACCATCAAGGGCGAGCGTCGGCTCCGTTACTACAGTCTTCTCCATGCCCGTTTCGACATTCAGTTCCCCTTCTGCGGGAACGGTCTTCTCAGCTGTCATCACTGGCTCTTCTTCAGTAGGAAGGCTGTCAGATGAAAAGATTAAGTCAAGCTCAGTCAGCTAAAGCAATTTAGCAACTAAAAGAATAAATTAAAGGTTGCCATAGAAGGCTTACCTGTCAGAAACCCTCATCCTCTTCAATGGCTTGATCCTCTTGCTAGGGGCTGGAGTTGGGTGTGTGGTTGGGTCAAGAACTGAAGTAGTTTCCCTGGTAACCATCTCATCAGGATCCTTATCCCTGACATCATCACCTCCCTTAGCAAGAACATCAAGGGCTGCCAACTCTTTATCAAGAGTGGCAACAGCCACACTTATGTTTTGCCCAGCATTGGCATCAACATCTTCAGCATGCCTCCTCACCATGCTGGCATCTGGAATTTGGGAGCTGTCCTCTCCCTCAACGACATCCTTAGCCTGTGAGAATTATACTCGATCATTAAGCAGAACAAGGAAGCAAGGTGACCTCGAACATAAAAGGATAATACCTGTCTTAAAGTTCGAGCAACTAAGGAAGGATGTCGGACCTGAGCCTTGGTCTTCTTAACCTTTCTGACTCCCGAGTCAGCTGGTTTCTCGGGCAAAGGTTCGGCATCTCCTAGGTCCTCACGCGTCCTCTCTTCATCAGAATCAGAGATGATTATGGAGGGGTTCCGTTTACGCTTTGGACGCTCAGGCAACTGCTGGCGGAGTCCTTGGCCTGCAGCATATTCAAGACCTAATCGACGAGCATCTCGGTCGTGATTAGCCTTACTACGCCTTTCGCGATTATAAATCAACTCACCTGCAGATGCAGGCTGAGTAGCAACAGCAGTCGGGACGGCGCTAGCAGCAGGGACTTCGTCATGGCCAGGAGACTGATCTCCATCTTCACTGCTGGTGGCCAGAGGATCTTCAATCTCCTCGCCACCTTCTCGAGCTTCATCATCGCCTTCGGGCTCGACATTATTGTCATCATCCGAGTCCCCAAACAGGGCCTCGAGCTCAGCATCAGTGATTTCATCATCATCTTCGCGTAACTCGATGTTCTGCTCCCTGATTCGCAGAGGCACCAAGTTGCTGTCAGTAATCACCGGAGGTTCAGGACCAGGGTTCTTGAACTTATCACGACCCTGCAAGAATAGTTCAAAGTAATCAGCATTCTATTAAGAGAATAACTCGGAAATTTATTGAGTAATGAGTAAACTAACCTCAGGACGAGGTTCGTTATGCCAGTAGCCGAACCACTGATATTCGTCACCCGAAGGCTTCAGCAAAGTGACAGCGTCCCTTACGACAAAGAAATCGTTTCCGGGACTGATGACTCGGCGTTTCACCTCACTGTATCCCCCAGGAATTGGCTCTTGGTTAGGATCCTTAGGACCTCTCCACAGCCAGGCTGGAAAGTATCTTGCCTTCAAAGGCTGGAACTTCATCAAGCAAAAATTCAGCGCAATCGCTGGACCGAGGACCCCTTTACTCGGCTCCTTCACAGCTGCGATCAACTTATGCAGTTCTCTTAACTCGGCAGCGACTGAAGGTCCCGGCTTACTTTTCCAAATATCTTCATACACTGGATATTTGTTCTGAAATTTGGGCAGGGCCGGAAGAACATTGGCGCAATAAAACCACTCACAGTGCCACCCTTTGTTTGAGGTGGACAACTGGCAATCAAAATACTTGTTCTTCCTCCGAAGCTGGATACCGGCGCCTCCCACTAACTGAGGTTTCTCGGCCGAGGGATGTGGCTTCAGGAAGAACAAATCTCGAAAAATGTCGAAATGGGGTTCAATCCTCATGTCAGTTAAATCTTGTAAAAATGTAGCAGAGATCTGAGAAAGCGGTGAGTCGGCAACCCAAATCCGTGCCGAAAAAACGATTCAAACACTACGATTTCACCTGGCCCTGGAGATGGGAATGTTTCCCCTTCTGCCGCTCGCCAGCCAATGATCTCCTTGCTCGGCAGCCAGCCCTTCTTCACCAAGTACTTCAACCTCTTTTCCGAAGAGATTGATCTAGGCCATGGATGGGCTTCCTCTCCTTCAGCAGCATCCGGGACGACGACCAGGGGGCCCGAAGATCTGCCTTCATTGCTCCCTGGAACAATTGCTCCTTGGGATGAGCTTGCACCCGCGGAAGCATCGAATGGCTACGCTATAGCAGTCATCATCGCCTCCATCTCCCTCTGATCTCCTTCTCCGGCCATCTGAGTTGCGAGGATTTCGTAGGATTTTTAGTGATTTGATGAACAGTATGAGGAATGATGGCGAGAGGAAGAAGAGGAGTTTCGATTGCGGCGAGACCTAACAATATACGCGGATGATTCAAATCTGACGGTCCAAGACGCCTGGTTTATCTCTGCGGCTCAGATTTACTAACTGTTTAGCTTCTCCTATACGCTAGGGCTGCTAACGGGCGGGAAATTTGAAACCCTAGAGATTACTCGGCCAGATTACTCGGCCAAACTACTCGGAAAACACGCAAGAACAGTTCGGTTTTCTTCAAGGAACATCACTCGGATTCTGAGTTTTTCAGTTGACTTAAACATGACTCGGTCATATCAGAAATTGAGTCTCTTTATTTCACTAAAAACAGAATGCAGTACAATGCAAATACGATGCTTCACTAAAAAGTGAAGATGCAGACGAACAATACTAAACAAAGAACAGCATGCATTACAAGAGACTCCGGTGAGCATCATCGCTCTAACCTATTACAAGAAATCTACATCTACCCACCACGGCGGCTGCGGGTCCTGTGAGCAACACAGGATGGCTTTGCAAGGAGATCCTTGCGCCCTGGCAGGTACCTCCTGCGTGGTTCGCCTTCGTCCTCTTCCTCAGAGGAGATGACGATGAACTCTGGCAGAGCTGGGGCTTCCGCTGGAGGACGGATCACCGCGAGTGGAGGTTCGTTGAACACTTCAATGATCTCCAGGGGAACAGGAGCAGGTGCTGGAACTACAGGTGGTGCTGGGGCTGGAGCTGCTGGAGGTGGTGGCGGCGGCGGCAAGTCGCCCGGAGCCGATGGCGATGCGGCGGATGAAACCCTACGCCTGGAGTCCCTACGGCCAGCCATGGTTTGATAGTGGAGGAATGAGGAAATGGCCAACACCAACACTTGGTTTTAAAGGCCCATTCGAAGAATCTGAAAGGACGAAAATGATCTGACGTTTCTGCTTCAAGATCTGAAAAGCGCTTGTCCAGATTCCCGCATCAGCGACAAACTCGTCACAGTAAACTTGTGACTCGGTGGATAAGGATGAATGACTCGGATAAAATTTAAATGTGCATTATTAGAGTATACACTTAATCTCTCGGATTATTTGTATAACATTCAGCTATTTTTCTGTTTAACAATACAGATTTCAGTCTGTGAGTTTCTAGTTCTTTTTTAGTCTGTACATAATCATTCTGATTATCCACAGACTCGGGGGCTAGTACACGTGGACTCACTTGAGTGAGTTCCACGAAAAATCAAAGCAACTGTATTATCAGTAATCTTAATGTTTCTGGTCTCTTTTGAGTCTGCACATAATCATTCTGATTATCCGCAGACTCGGGGGCTTGCCAGGCACACGGGTAGTACCTAGAATTTATCCTCTTCTGAATCTCAATTGTTTTCGTTGAGAGACAGCTTGGGGGCTACGGGTTGTAATCATCCCTGGCTGATTAGCTGGATGGACCTAGACACCAGCTCGGAATGAGAAGTTCTTGGCTGAGACTCATTGTGACTTCCTGTTCTAATTGCCTTGTGCGCAGGAAAACATGAGTTCCTTATATAATGGATGCTACTTTTCAACACATCAGTATGATGCACTGATCGTACATTCATTCACTCGGATCAAGATCTTATTTCTTGGTTCAGCTTACTTTGAGTTACTATACAATTCTACGAATTACACAGTAACTCGGGGGCTACATCAGTATGATGCACTGATCGTGCATTCATAGTTTTCAAAGTTTGTAGACATGCCTTTTTCAAGGCCTAGGCTGACTCAGTCAGTTGGGTACTATTTACATAGTATGCTTTCAACCCTAGCCGACAGATTCGGATGTTGAATTTATTTCCACTCGGATCAAGATCTTATTTCTTGGTTCAGCTTAGTCTGAGTTACTATACAATTCTATGAATTACACAGTAACTCGGGGGCTACATCAGTAGGATGCACTGATCGTGCATTCATAGTTTTCAAAGTTTGTAGACATGCCTTTTTCAAGGCCTAGGCTGACTCAGTCAGTTGGGTACTATTTACATAGTATGCTTTCAGCCCTAGCCGACAGATTCGGATGTTGAATTTATTTCCACTCGGATCAAGATCTTATTTCTTGGTTCAGCTTACTCTGAGTTACAATACAATTTTATGAATTACACAGTAACTCGGGGGCTACATCAGTATGATGCACTGATCGTGCATTCATAATTTTCAACTTTGTAGGCATGCTTTTCAGCCTAGGCCAACTCAGTCAGTTGGGTACTATTTACATAGTATGCTTTCAGCCCTAGCCGACAGATTCGGATGCTGACTTTATTCAAATCTCCTCAATGGACTTAATTAGCTCTGAGAGCTGAGTGATGTTCTATACACAGCATTTACAAACAAACTTGCTTCAACAAGCATTTATCCAATTTTTCTGATATTATTCAGAGTTGGGTGTCAACTGACAGCATGCCTAATTCAAGCACCTGTTGGCCTTGGTCCACCCGAGGTCAAGTACCTCAAACTTGATTCAGGTCAAGTCCTTTTTAATTTCTCAATATCACTTGAGATCAATTCCTACATGGAGAGAAGACTAGTCGGAAGCAATCTACTGGATCAATCAAAAAGCACTTGGGGGCTACTGTCGTTACCATGACCCCCGGGTACCCTCAAGACCAAAGGGCCGAGTAACCTGACAAGGGTAGTCGGACCAGCCCAGAAGAAACCGAGTAGCCCACGATACAAGATGGAAGGTTCTACTACTCGGCTGGACATTGGAAATGCTTCTTGCCTTGTACTCCAAGTATTTCCATGATGTAACCGACTAAGACTCTTTCCATGTAACCCTGTACCCCCGACTATATAAGGTGGGCAGGGATCTCCTCTCAAACATACACAATCAATACCACAACATACAGGACGTAGGGTTTTTATCCTCCGGGAGGCCCGAACCTGTCTAAACTCCTTGTCTCGTGTTCACTATCGTATTCTTGGTCCCTTCGCCCCCATAATAAATCTATCGAGGTCCTATAACCTCGACAGGCTCCCCGTCTTTGTCTGTACCACCATTTATAGATTGGTGGTTGCGGTCGCGAAAGAGGATTCCCAAACCCCCGTCGTCACGGTTTCGACACCTTCGGCATTTTGGTCGCATGGAGACTTTGGAGGGAGCGTAACAAACGCATCTACGAGTTTCAAGCTCTCCAACTGGTCACTTTGGCTCAGGAATTCATCGACGAGGCTTCAATTAGAGGGGGGTTGCAGGATTCCCCAAGCTGCGGGATCAGTCACCGGAAGCAATACAGGTGTACCGGAACATAATTAACCAAAGTCTGCTACAGTATCTCGATAGAACACTTATTAATCTTAATTGAGAGTTTATTTATTCGGCCTCATCCAGAATCGTATTTCAGGTTAAATCACCAAATCCATACTAGTTTCGCGAAATAGGATATGCAATAACACCCTCAATTAGTCATGTTGCTAGCTATTTACTTAAAGCATTAAAATGACTTGATCGTGGGACACTTCTTTCATTACATAACAATATAGTTGTCAATGGGCTTGACACCATCAACTATATGTCATTACTCAAAGGAATTCTGTAATCAGATATAGTAACATTGAGTACTATCAATGTAGACTTAATAATACCGGAATATATTTCATATGCCTGTCTGAGACATGCCATACAAAATCAACATAAATAATGCTAATATTGTTTTAGAGCTTTCTGCAGAATCGCTCATATCTGTAAGAATGAAGGACATAAAACTTAATTGTGCACATTTACATCCATAAACCCTCACAAAACCTTATCTGAATAGTACTTAATTAAATAAGCATGTTATTTGGTGCCTTTAACTTTAAACACCCTTTTCCAGTGGACCTCCCCTGGACTAAGACTAACAAAATTTTGTCAAGCATTCCGGCTTGTCATGCTAAGTCAATGTCTTATAGATCTTAGCATGTAGCTTCAATCTGAAGCCTTAGGAACGTCTTCCTATTTATCTTATTCTTAACCTTATTCTTATGATAAAATTTGCTATATCACGCAAAACTTACAGGCATAATTATATTTGCATTCACATATTGTCACTTCAGAGCCTCTCTTAACTTTTGTGCTTGACTGACAATCCCAATACTCACTTTGGACCCATTAAAAGTGTCATACTCCCCCAGAACTTAGGAAAAGCATCACTAGATGTATCTTATGATATGATAAAATTATTTCTCCTTTCTTGGAATGCATGCTTATTTCTTTCAACTTACGGAGAAAATAATTACCTCAGAGTATCAGGATCTTAATTAATCCACCTTAACCTTATAAAATAAATCACGGTTGCCCATGATATGTACAAACTCATAGTGAGTTATAAACTTAACATCTTATTTTCTTTTGGAATCACTTCTTCAACAATCTGCAGACCCATTACAGTCTGCTGTCTTGACTCCATCAGAAAATTGCTATGAGATGAACTATACTTATGTTCAAAATTCATAGACCCTTTTATGACATCTTTTACATAATCTTAGAAATAACTGAGGCTTTCACTTTTGTGCCCAAAACTTAACTTATTATTAAAATATTACGAGTCTCTGTTATTGAAAAACAGCTAATGTAGATCACAACAGAGTTAGAAAAGAATGGAGAAACACTTATGGCACGATATGAGAAAATCATATACGTATGTATATATATATACATCTCATCTTAAATCATCGATATAGAGGAAACTTATCCTACATCTCAATAAGATTTCTTCTCCCCCATTTCCTTCCATATGAGATTTGATTGAATTCCGAATAATCAGAATATTAAATGTGTCGGCCCATAAGCTTATCTAAAATAAATTTCCAATGATAGCTCTTTAACTTATCTTGGCACGACATTTATTATACCACTGATCAGCTTGCTTTGCCACCACTAGCCCACACCGGCGGTGGCTAGATAATGAACTAGAGCAGCAAAGCTATGATTAAATGTCCACAAAACAGCGGTGGCCAATATCATGAACACAATCATACTTCAATCGTCTCTGATTCCATTCTACCAACCCACAACAGCGGTGGCCAGAAAATGGGTGACACATCACAATCTGTGAGAATTATCCCGTAAACAGCGGTGGCCAGAATATAGGATAAAACCACACTTAGTGAGACAATTGGTCTTTGTGGAGTGTTTAGACTCCCATCACAATGGTAGTTTTAATAATCATGTCTTGCATGATAAAGTTGCTCTTGAACTTATTCTTAATTTAAGCAATAAGATATAGCGAAAATATAGCGAGTATATCATACTTAAAACTTATACTTATATTATGCTTAAAATCTTATGCTTAATTTTGTTCTTAAATCTTATGTACGACAAAATGTCATGGAGAGAATTTATTAACATTAATTCTTAATTGACAAGAGCAATTCTTAATTGAAATTATTATCTGGAGTATCTTTAAAAATTGATGAGACGTGCCATTCTCCCCCCGAATTTGTGGTCTAAACGTGAGTGTGCCACATATTCGACAAGGTCTCATCACTTAACTTATCTCATCTAACTCTCACATATGTAAGAAATTCATAATTAATATTATGAAATTTGCTTGTAGAGAAGCAATTAAGATAATAACTTAAAACATGAGGATATAAGAGATAATTTCACAACTTAGAGAGAAATATACTCATAAACGATGATATATTGAACCAAAAGATTTCACTAAGGTACATTGAATGCCATCAAGCTAACTATTGAATCCACTAACTAATTCCAAATAAAGTTCTTAAAACTTCAACTTATTTCCATCTACTAAATTCTAAGTATCACTCCCCGACTCATGGATTCACTAAAGATGTCTCAACACAATGCTCTAAAAATGAATCGGAGAGTTCTATTCCAAAAGACCTAAGCTCATAAGCAATGCCATACATGCTGCGTATGTGCTTCTCTATTCCACTGTATCCATCATATCGCGAGGTGGTTAGCCTTGTGAAGAGGAACCTTGTGCTGACTCTCTTATGTTCTAACTCAATCAAAAAGAAGAGTTCACTAGCAGTCGTGTCCTCATTATCATCAAATTCTTCAATTATGCCTTCTGAGATCGAACGCTTGATGATTCTTGTTGGGAAGATAGCTGCGATCCAAGTCAAGGGACGAACCGCAACCAGAAGCAAGACACACGCGAAGGGGGATGTAATGTTGGGAACTACGCCGAAGCCCCTCTGACCCACGCGAAGGTCAACAACCACCAGCGAAGGAAGAATGAAAGAAGCAGACGGCACAGGAGTCCGAGGTTACCAAACTAAGAGCCATGCTAAGGTAGCCGATGGCATGCATGTAAATATAATCATCTCACCCCCTATAAATATAGAGGGAGATGATCCTGTAATGACATCTGGTTTTGGGGCCTCGAGCCAAGGACGGAATCATTTGCACCGCACTCGATCTTCTCAACACTCTAAACACCTTCGCCCGGCATTGCGGGCAAAGGAGGGCTTCGCACGTCTGATAACAGGGAACCTGAATGAGAACGTCTTCGTCCGGCATCGCGGACAAGGAAGGAGGGCTTCACATCATTCGACAGACGATGATATCCACCCAGGAGGGCTTCGCAGGGTAATCCGAAGGCATTAGAACCCATCGAAGGCTTCGGGCGAGCAAGATTTCATCAACACTCTGTTGGAGGGCTTCGACACGTCACCCATAGACCTTCGATCCCCCAACATTTGGCGCCGTCCATGGATCGAACCCACGATGAAAAGAAAGCAAGACCACCACCAAGCAAAAGAGGCGAAGAATGATAACATCGAAGCCTACTCGCAAACAGAGAGATCAAAGCAAGGAACAAGGGAGATGAAATAAGCTACAAAAACGAAGAGAACTGTGAAAAAGAAGGAAGAAGAGGAACAGAACAAGACACACAAGACGAAAAGCAAATCATTCACTAAGTACGAATTCACAGAGGTACAAATAGAAGCCGAAGACTACTCAGAAGCATTTGAAGCAAGTAGCAGCACAAAGAATAATACAAATATACAAAGGCCTACTTCTTCAATTTACTACGAGTTCGACTAGCCACCCCATCGGGCTGCGAAGGCCTAACTTGATGATCTTTGGAGCCTTCGTCATCACTAATAATAATCACCCCCAGAGGAACGACAGCAAGAGGAACAGGTTCTACAGCAGCTTCGACCAACGAACGATTATCGGCAACCCTATCAAGCTCCGCGAAGTGATCTACAAGCTCTTTCGGAAGAACATCTCCACGCTTAAATCCTCCACGAGCAAGAGCTTTCAGCACGCCTCGAGGAAGCCGGTCCCACAAAGCCTCCATGAAGAAAAGAAGATTGAAGAATTTGACAAAGAAGACGGAGACACCTCGTGTATATATACACCAAAGAAGAACATTCTAGACGTCAACAGAAATATCTACCCTTTCTTATAATATGAAAAGAATGGAGCCTTGTCGCATTACAAGGCGAGATGATAGCAACCTGCTATAAAAGCAGATGTTTCGAATTCGCCTACAAAGGGCAGAAAAACAAATTCACCTTCGAAAGAAAGGCATCGAAGCCAAGTTTTCAACAACAAAAAAAAACGGAGCCTTGTCACAATACAAGACAAGATGATAGCAATTCGCTCTCGAAGAAAGAAATTCGCCAAAAAAGGAAGAGAAAATTTTTCGACTTCGCAATAAAACTGCAAAGCGAATTCAAAGGCATAAGAGCCGAAACGGTAATTTTTCGTCAGAAGCAAAATTACTATTCAAAGGCTAAGAGAAAGCCGACCAAAAACAGTCTTCGCCTAGAAGAGCGAAGCCACCATTGAAAGAAGGGCTAAGAAAGCCATCATAAAAAATTCATAAAACTTTCGCAAAAGCAGCGAAGAAATCATCCACAAAAGAGGCTAAATAAGCCAAGAAGATGAACACAATGAACAACAGTACACCTTCGCAACAAGCGAAGACAGGCAGAGGAAAATGAAACATGCTCATACATACTTCATCAAAAGTAGATGAAGGCTGACTAGGTTGCAAAACAACCTGAAGCATCGAGATATCATCAAAGAATATTTCAACAAAGCTAGCTGACGAAGGCCAAAAACAGAAAAAATAATTACAATTATGACAAGGTGCGCATGCACAAAGCTACGAAAATTCGAAGGCTCAAAACAGAGCTCGAAGTCATCGCAGAACATAAAATGCATGAATAAGGTATTTGATGCAATGAAGCTTTAGAGTTTCGATAAAGCAAGTATTACATCAAAAAAAGGGTATCCAAAATAGATACCGATCGAAGGACATCCAAAAGGGCTATCTACAACAGCTAATCGAAGGAGTTCAAGAAGAATCTTCGGGAAAGTCAGGGACAAGACACTTGACCCTGTTCCACCAGAAGTCATTGATCAGGCTAACACACTTGCCTTCGACAGCTCCAAAATCATGAGAAAGATCCGAGGGCTTCATTGAAAAATCAGGACGACTGACCAAGTCAACAGCATCGCTGCCTTCACAGGAAAAGCTATGAAGGAGATCTCGAACCATAAGTACCACGGCATCATAAGAAAAGCTCCTGCATATCTCGGCAAGACCAGCCAAGTTCAAGCGAAGCCACTCGTTCATAACCTCCAAAGAGACATCCGCCGGTACCTCGTCATATTTCGCACCAAGTGCTTGAAACGGCTCTTTGACAAGATCACAAAGGGCAAGAGATTTAGCGAAGGAATTATTAGCAGAAACGATCTTCAACTGAGACGCCTTCGACAAACGAGACGAAAGATGCTCATTAAATAACTTCTCCTTCTCCAGCTTTCTTTTCTCGAATCTTTTCTTCAAGGATAGACAAATCCGAAACAACGCTAGATTTATGGCTTCGAAGAACCTCAACTTCAGCTAGCAAGTCGGACATGGCAGCAGAAGAAACTTTCAGGGAATCATCCTTTGCAGAAAGAGAGGCCTCGAGAGATGATGCGAGTAGCAAATCACCAGAAGAATCTTGGAACTCACGAGCACAAGCTTGAGTAAGAATAATAGACTGCAAAAAGGAAGAAGCGAAGCTGTCAGAAAAAACGAAACACGAAGCCAAATAAAAAAAAAGATACTAACTTTGACTTGATGAGCAACCAAGAAACGGAAGAGGACGTCACCCGAAAGGTTCGACAAGCCAAGCTCAACCATCGGAAACCGGACCTTACGGGCAGCAGATTCAAGAGGACTCGAAGCCTGAACGTCATCATTTATGGACGATAGCATGGCCTCAACATCCAGTTCAAGAGACCCAGAGCTCGAAGCACCTAAAAAAAAAAGAAGAAGCGAAGGATCGTGAGAATAATGATAAAGAAAATAAAGGAAAGAAGAAAGTAAAGCAGCCCTCTGAAAATGAATACCAGGATTTGAAGATTGCGAAGGTGGAACAGCAACGTCAATCGAAGGCAAAGCAGTGCCCAAAGAAGAAATTATATCCTGGCTTGGAGTTGAAACTTCCGAAAGCTTCTGTTTGCCAAGTAAACCAAGAAACGAAGACTTACTCGGAAGACAAAAAGTGCCCTTCGAACACCCAGGGAGCAGCTGACAGGAATCGAATAACTCAGACCTTCCTACAATTCCATCCGTACAAATAACATCCGAAGCAACGGTTGGAGACCTTCGTAAAACCTCCGAAGGTATTAATGAGGAACCTCCGCAAACAGTATCAGGCACAACGGGAAGCATAGCTGAATTCGAAGGATCGTCAGGAGACGGTTCTTCAAAGATAAGAGAATAAGTCGGCATAAGAAGAGAACCTGGCGGAGGAGAAGGAATTT
Organism: Eragrostis curvula; assembly: GCA_007726485.1. Classification (NCBI taxonomy): domain Eukaryota; kingdom Viridiplantae; phylum Streptophyta; class Magnoliopsida; order Poales; family Poaceae; genus Eragrostis; species Eragrostis curvula. The sequence goes on along the minus strand of CM017441.1, from coordinate 26,312,501 downwards.
CAGCATTCCTAGGAACGGACTCAACATCGGGAGTAACAACAACCAGCGAAGGATCCATCTCAACTGTCGAAGAGCCTGAAACACTGAAATATGGAAAAATATCTCCTTCACATGAATTGTCCTCAGGAAAAGGACGGTTGTGGAGACACAAGTCGAAGCTCAGATAAAAACGATTTATCCGGATACCAATGCCCCTTCGAGTACTTTCAACCCACTCCTTCTGAGAGAACTTCCCAAGAAAAGAAGTAACTCGGTCTTGAGGTGACCAGAGATTGAAACCTGCAAAAAGAACAAAGTATAAGCAAAAGAAATATTCAAAAGGGAAAAAGCAGAGGAAGCCATCAAAGGCAACGAAGCACAAGGAAGAGTCATACAGGGTCCCGATATCGAAGGAAAAACTGGCATTCTTAAGCCAACCTTATTTCTACCAAAAGAAGAGGGCCTCCAACCACGACGAGCGAGAGGAAGAACACTAGCAGCGAAGCATTCCTCCAGAATATCACGAAAGGTCATCCTCTGACTAACCCTTCGGAAAGCATCGACACATCGAGAAATGAAGCTATTCTGTGGGGGCTCGAAGTCATTGGTAATCCATATACCAGCGGCTTTCCCAGTATAAAAATCAATAGCAGAGTATTTATAGTAGAACCAATCTTTCACCCATTCATCAAAGGGAGGGGGATCGAAGCTACCAAGAGGCGTCAGAAACCCCTCCCTAGCCTCAAATTCAACAACTCTGAAGCAAGGGCTGAGATGGTTCTCATGATCATAAGTAGGAATGTGCCGGGCTTGGTATACATGATAAAAAGCATGAGGTTCAGGATTTAAACCTTCGCTGATACAAGCCCAAGCGAAGGCTGACATGGTTGCAACGGCAACAGGAGTAAGATGATGAAGCGGGAAATGGTATAAAGAAAGAACACGAAGGACAAAGCTTGAAAGTGGAAAAGATAGGCCGGCATCCAAAAATGACGAAAAAACAACAAACTCATCGCTTCGAGGTCTTAGACGGACTTTCGGAACTTGCTTCGGACCATACAGAGGAAGACGGATTGAATCTATATCAACAAGACCAGACTCCAAGTAGCACTTCGAAAAAATACCCTTATAACGGGAGGCGGAGATAGACATTGTGAAATAATAACCAGCTCGAAGAGAATGGAAACCCCTAGGAAACGCTGCCGACTTCTGCCTAGCCAACGAAGGAAGAAAAGAAGTACCATCGAAAGAAGAGATGCCAACAAAGCAGCCACGGCGGTAAAAAGATACGGACGGGAAAAGGTGAAAGCGACACATATTTAAAGACCTACCGAAAGCTGGGGACGTTGGGGTGAAAAACCGCACAACCAAGGGTTTAAGTAAGAATAGTGAAATACATTAAAATATACATAACAAGAAATGAAATAAATCGCAGCTAACAAGATAACTGCTTCAAGGAAACGCCTTCGCTCACTTCCTTTCAACAGTTGAGGGCTAATGTTGGGAAGATAGCTACGATCCAAGTCAAGGGACGAACCGCAACCAGAAGCAAGACACACGCGAAGGGGGATGTAATGTTGGGAACTACGCCGAAGCCCCTCTGACCCACGCGAAGGTCAACAGCCACCAGCGAAGGAAGAATGAAAGAAGCAGACGACACAGGAGTCCGAGGTTACCAAACTAAGAGCCATGCTAAGGTAGCCGATGGCATGCATGTAAATATAATCATCTCACCCCCTATAAATATAGAGGGAGATGATCCTGTAATGACATCTGGTTTTGGGGCCTCGAGCCAAGGACGGAATCATTTGCACCGCACTCGATCTTCTCAACACTCTAAACACCTTCGCCCGGCATCACGGGCAAAGGAGGGCTTCGCACGTCTGATAACAGGGAACCTGAATGAGAACGTCTTCGTCGCGGACAAGGAAGGAAGGCTTCGCATCATTCGACAGACGATGATATCCACCCAGGAGGGCTTCGCAGGGTAATCCGAAGGCATTAGAACCCATCGAAGGCTTCGGGCGAGCAAGATTTCATCAACACTCCGTTAGAGGGCTTCGACACGTCACCCATAGACCTTCGATCCCCCAACAATTCTTTTGGCAAACTTATTGTCCTTTTCCCATTTCTCAAACTTGAATTGATACTCATGCATCTTCTCATCATACTCCTCAATGTCGGAAGAGGGAGGAAGTGGCTTGTCCTTATGAATCACATAATTAAGCTCCAGAGACTTGAGAATGTCTTTCACCTTCTCTTTCCATAAAGGAAAGTCAATGCCGTTGAAGGGCTTAATGTTCTTCATGTGGCTTTCAGCTGAAAAGACATAGCCAAGTAAAGATACTTAGTAAATATCTTAGTGTGCTAATAAAATAGCAATAATAACGCAAGATATGCATTATTTGATCTTAAAATGCGCATGGCAAATGCAACTTTTGCATTTTTATTGATCTTAAGGCATGATGGATGGAAAACTTAGAGGAATAGACTTAAATGTGAAAACTTAAAAAAAAATAGTACAATAAGATGCACTAAAAATAAATCATGAAAATAACCCTACGGTGGTCTGATTATAATCATGTAATAAGTAACAACTTGCATCACCGGTGGGGAAAACAAGCGAAAACTTATTAAACTTAAAATTAAAGCAGCATAAAGCTTACTTATTGTCAAACTTAAATAGATCAAACTTAATATTCTCAGCGAAATTTAATTGAATAAATATATATCCAAAAATGACATTAAAATGTCATATGGACTTATAAATAATGCCTGAAACATGGTGAGAAAAGGTCATTTTATACTTGGCATTAACTTGATAAAATGATTCTTAACCATGTTAGGATCGCAGAGAATAAACTCTTAAACTTAAAATTTGGCTATTTACTTAAATACATAAGAACTCATAATCCTGTGAAAACAGAGGCATTAATAAAACTTATGAAATATGTACATTGTACACATTAAAATTCCCAAAGAATTTTGCTTAACTTAATAGCTAAATTAATCTTAAACTTATGCCTTAAAACATTGTGCTCAATATACTTAATTAGACTTAATATATATACTTAATATGACAGCGGAAGCTTAACAATAGCAAATGAAATTTTGCCACTAAATATTCTTGAGAATTTAGTTTAATTAATTTCCCAAACAATATGTGGAAAATTGTGCCAAAATAAACTGAGAAAATTATGAGGAATTTTACTGCAATAAAAACTTAATAATATTGGAAAATTGTGCGAAAATAAACCTGGGGTGAGTGATGCCTTGGCGAAGGCCATCGACGACTCTTTCTCTTTTACTACTCCTGACAACACGCCTCCTGCTCTGATCGGAGCCCTCGTCAAGTTTGCTAATAATATTGACGAGTCTTTCTGGAACAGGGTTCTTTCTATCGGCCAGCAGCCTCAGAGTGAGGTATAAAGTCTTTTTGTTTGATTTGTATGGGATGTTACCCCTTCGGACTTGTATTTGCTGAGAATGTCGTGAAGACACGTGTTGTAAACTCGTTATTGTTTGTACTTTTAATATTTGTTTGGCTTTGGATTTTTAGTATTCTTCTGACATTTCCCTGAGCGAGTTTGCCACTCCGAAGGTTTCTTCTGACATTGTGTCGGGGAAGTGTGCTGCTCCGGAGTCTTCGTCGGACGTTTCTTTGAGCGAGTTTGCCACTCCGAAGGCTTTTTCTGACGTTGTGTCAGGGAAGTGTGCTGCTCCGGAGTCTTCGTCTGACGTTTCTCTGAGCGAGTTTGCGACTCCGGAGCCTTCTTCTCATAATTTGGCTCGTAGTGAGCCTCCAATTGAGATCTTCAGTTCTCCTTCGGAGATTGACCTATCTAGCGAGTCGGATCCTTTGTCTCCCGTCGAAGGGGGTGAGGGTCCCCTCATCTTTCCTCCAGGTAGCCTTGTTTCTATTGGTAGAGTTTACCGCCCTGATGCTAATGTTTTCGAAGGGCATCAAGGCTGCACGAAGCGAAGATCTCGTGGACGCCGCCCTCGGGGCGGTTCTTCTAGTAGTCAGGGGTACAATCAAGAAGAAGAGTAGCGGCCTTCGCCGTCGTGATCCTCCTGTTGAAACTGAAGACCCTTCTTTGCCTTTCGACGTTGCTTCACATGTTGAACGAATGATCTCTTCCGGGGTAGTAGATCCCCTTTTTCAAAGGCCTTATTCACCTTCGAGCGGATATGACATTGACGAGTTTAGCGTTGTATATCAGATGCTATTAGAGTTAGGTCTTATTGTAAAGCAAGAGCCTGACGATGGTTCTCCTTGAATGAATTATGCTTTTGAGCTATTTTTTAAAGAAAACCTCTTCGGCTTGTTTCGCTCTAGAATAGGTTTGTACCAAATTGGTTTGTCCTTCGTATATTGTTAGACTTTTCGTCCGATTTTCCTTCATTCTAGGCCAATGCGAACCTTTGAAAAATGCGAACTGACCATCCTGCCCAAATTTTACATGTCTGTTAACTGGCAGCTTGTAGAAAATCAACAAGGCCTGAAGTGGATCGAGCCTCTCTTGGTTGCTGCAGCGGAAACCAGGCCATCTAGTCTCTTCAAATTGACTTTCTGACTCGCTTCTGTTGTTGTCGTTCCTATGTTGGACACCTATGTCAAAATGCTGCCAAAATTTCATCAAATTTTGTTCTATTATGAAATATTACAAAATATGATCAAATTCCATCAAATTTTGTTGCATATTGATTTCAAATATGTCCAAACTTCATTTGAAAAAAATATGTCCAAATTTCTTTACATGATTGCCTTATGTCAAAACAGGGACGAATTTACAAGTTAAAAAGAAAAACAGGTCCAATCTTACAAAGTTAAAGCCTCCTACGGAATAGGGGCAACTCAATGCTTCAGATTCAAAAAGAGGTCCGATTTTGCAAAGTCTGAAAAAGAGGTCCAAAATCAAAATTGACATCAAAAAGAGGTCCGGTTTTGCAAATGCCCCATGTTTTAATAGGAACGTAAAATTCAAACAAAACATATTTTAAGTTTGTTGAAGCCGCAAGAACCACCGTCTTAAAACTCACTCTCAAGATAAATATAATTTTGAACTATCAAGATAAACCTAATTCTAAACGGGAAAGGACAAAATATTTTCATGGAGGTTTATTTGTCACGCATGATGATAACTGATGAGAATAATTAGAATCACGACAAGTAAGCGATTGAGAGAGTACATATCGCTAGTAGAGTATAAAGCAAGAAAGCAGCCTCACGTGGACGCGTCGTGCCAGTGCCAAATTGGGTAACAAGATGTTTAAGCAGCAACGATGTAAAGAGATAATTAGTGTGACACGCCACGCACTCCTGCCGTTCCAGTATACAGATGAATCTTTTGTCCGTTGTTACCTTTCTGCAGCTATTTTTCCCAGCCTTCTTTGACAACCATTTTAAACAGACAACAAATTTGTTTTTCTGGATTCTTACTACACAATGAGTGATGACTAGCAGGAGTATGCTAGAGACCGGTTGGTATGCTGTTTCTCCATTTGTCCAACATGAACATTTGGTACAGCTCCAGCTCAAGAAATCATCTTTGGGCTCCCCGTCTTTGTCTGTACCACCATTTATAGATTGGTGGTTGCGGTCGCGAAAGAGGATTCCCAAACCCCCGTCGTCACGGTTTCGACACCTTCGGCATTTTGGTCGCATGGAGACTTTGGAGGTAGCGTAACAAACGCATCTACGAGTTTCAAGCTCTCCAACTGGTCGCTTTGGCTCGGGAATTCATCGACGAGGCTTCAATTAGAGGGGGGTTGCAGGATTCTCCAAGCTGCGGGATCTAGTTTTGCCTCGTAGAACATAGGTTCTTTGGGAGCCTATTCCCTTTTTACCTTTTTCTATTGGTTGTTGTACTAGATCTTGTATTGTCGGCACTCTCTACTTCGTGGTTGGCTTTTGCTAGGTCCCTTAGGGGACTTAGCCCTAGCCACGTTGTAACAAATTTTCTTCTTCTTCTTAATGAAAAACGTGATCCGCACGTCTCAAAAAAAAAAACATTTGGTACATGTTATCTTTTCTCCTTATTGCCAAAATGTTATAGGTTTTATCTTTCCAATTCCATTGGGACAAATATGTGAAGATTGATACTGTGGACTCATATATCCAAGTAGTGTATAAATCTATTTGACTGCCTTCTTCTGCAGCTTTGTGCCTTGGACTTTTGAATTGTTTGAAATGACACTACTTGCTGCTTCACTTCCTGTGCCTCTTTATACATTTCTTTCGAGGGCCTGAAAATTAACAACTTTTTGTCAGCTCAAAAACATAAGTTAGTTTTTCTATCCTTTAAATTTCCCAATGTATTTACTGGTTCTCATATGTAATTGTGTGAACGAAACCATTTATAATTGCCTGGCATAATAGAATTTTTTCCTATCCAAATTTGGGTTCTATTCTTTTTTTTTTGTAAGAAATTTAACAAATTTAAACAGTCTGGCCTTTTAAATAATCATAAACAACTTTTTGGTCTCAGAAATTTTAGTTTAGATCTTATAAACAGTACAACTATCAGCATTGTTTTTTGGGATCTATTTTGTTCCCTTTTTCTAGCTATCTTTACTGTTGTGTTCAATACAGCAAAACTTTAGTCTGCCTGAACCTACTGTGTTTTATGCAGCTACATCAATTTGAGTCACACTATGTTTCAGAGTGGTTCTACATCAAGGCTGAGTGCAATAGGGATTCAACATAAAAGAACAGAGAGTTTCCACTTTGTTTCTGTTGTTGCGGCTCCTTTTGAACTAGCTCCATCTGCTCCTGTCGCTTTCTAATGGGCCGTGGGCTCTCAAATGTTTTGCACTTCCAATGTACACTGCAGCACATCTTGTTGTGGATTTTAAACCAAATGTTATGTAAATTTAGGCTAAAGGCCACATAATTTTTGGTCAAATGTCTTAGAGCTGCTTGTGCTAATAATATATTTGACTGCTGTTTCCTGCAGCTTTGTGCCTTGGACTTCTGAATTGTATGAAATGACACTTGTTGCTGCCTCACCTCCTCTCTGCCTATTTTTTACTTGGCCTGAAAATTAACAATTTTTTGCCGGCGTGGCCCTTTGGAAGCAATAAGCGAAGAACCCAAAGCTAGTTTCATCTAGATTGGAGGCCGAACGCATAGGCAAAGAACGTACTCAATGCACGAGGAGATAAGTTGTTACCCAAGGAGACAAAAACCTTCCACGACTTCGATACATTGTTGAAACAATCTCTCCTTGATGTCTCCGTTATTGTATTGGCAGAGATATGCTTCCCTGGGGCGGTAGTATTTCTTGTTTGCCCTGGGCACCTACGCTAAGCTAAATCATACGTACTTTAATGCTTGCGTCTATAAGAGTAGCAGCCGCGAACTTCGCTGCACCGAGATCACCCGATGGTAATTAAGGCATCGTCCTTACTGTTCCTGCTCCGGGCCAGCCTGCTGTCCTGCTCCGGGCCAGCCAGCCTAACAGCGCCATCGTCTTCTTTGTTTTGTACTAGGGCATTGCTAACTGCAGCATCCCGCAGTACCTGCAGCCAGCGCGGTGTCGTGGGCGGTTACCTAGCTACCCTCATGATTCTCCATCCGGCCGGCTTCCCAGGCCGCCGGTCGCGACGACTAACTTTCCCGTTCTAGCATGGCTCTGTTGTTCTTTTCTTCGATCTCTCTCTGTAGGTGCCTCGTCGCCCTCCCGGACCGCGAGCCCGTGCGCTTGCGCACTCGTGACTCGTGAGGCTCCTTGATCTCCTGGTGTGCGCTCATCAGGACGCTCTTCCCCGGCGTCTTCCTGGTCTTACAGGTCGGGGTGGCCTTCCTCCTGGTCTAACGGCACCTCGACGATGTCTCTTCTCGTTCAGTACATGGCCCTTGTGGCCATATTCTTCGGGGCCGTCCTGGTCTTACAGGCCTGCAGGAGTGCAGGGTGGTCGCGAACAGTCGTTGACTCGTTTCGCATCGATCCTCTCCTCCCACCGCGACGCTGCAGCTCCGGAGGACGTCCTCACCATGGTGGCGACAGTCTTTTGCTTCATCGCCTTGTCCGTTTGATATTTGGATCCTTGTATTATGGTAATAAAGACTAGCTGTAAATATCAACTGTGAGAAATTCCGACAGTCTTGGCTTATCACCCGCGGTCGTCCATGGTATTGGTGACGGCTGACGGGCGGTTCGGCGGAGCATCGGGCTGTGCTCCAACCCCGTGGGCACCATGCAAGGTACATGGATCCCGTTTTCTTCATGACCGGCGAGCTCACCACGAAGTCTGACATTTAGGCCTTCGGCGGCATCCTGCAGCTCCTCACGGACCTGCTCGGTCTCAACGTCACCGACCAGGCGCGCTCAGGCCGATGTTGCAGCCTGGAGTGGCGGCGGCGGCCGGCCATCACGCCGAGTGGAGATGTCTCCACATCCTAACGAGCCATGGTCTCGGAAATGGAGTTACATTACGGAAGCTGGTAAATTAATAGTGATTATTAGTTCTTTAGTAGCCCTCGTGATATTCTGATACGGGTTTTAGTTGTTACATGTCTCCAGATTACGCAATGGATGGCATCATTTCTATGAAATCCGACGTGTGGAGGATCGGAGTCATCCTCCCTGGCTGCCGGTGTATTTGGTTTTGGTAGCAACAGGAAGAACCACGTCACATGCCATCGATCTCTCAATGGACTTCGGGACCAGCGCGGCCATGACAATATCTCGGATAAGATAACGATTCACGGCTCCAGTTCGTCCTCACCTCCGTCCGTTCATTTCCCATGCATGCAGGCCGTCAATGGTGGCCCATGCGGCTGAGCAGTGGATGGAACGAAGGGTAGTTGTTATTGGAGCACAAAGCAACTACCACGTCATACCGAGAGCTTCGCCGCTGTCGTCCCTCGTGAGGCATCTCTGCCAGGCGATCGATGGATTCAACGCTAACCGTTTGGACGAGGGATGCGAGAAGACAGAACTCATCGAAGAACGATGTGTACAAAGAACAGCCTTGTAAGCTGGCAATCCCAGCGAGATACTTTTTTGCTTTCAATCCAAAGCGGAGCCAATGTTCTAACAAATACCGATCAGGACCACGGAAACATCACAAAAATATTATGTAAAAACAATAGTTTTCATATTTAATAAGTATTTAAATATTTTTAAACTCTCGGATTTTACCCTACGAACTCATTGTCAAAAGTGGTGCTAGGCCGGCTAGTTTCGTGAGATCATCATCACGTTCAACAAGAGTCTACAGAATAGGTTGGCCAAGTTTAACGCCTCGAGTTGATCCCAGAGCGCCTAGAATACAACTACCACGTTTTGTCTTTCTTTCAGCGGCACCATTTTTCAATATTGGGCGAACTTAACCACGAGGGCCAGCAGACTCGTCGTCGCCGAGGCGATACCGAGATGCCCAACCTCCGTCCAAAATCAACTTCGGAAACTACTAAAACACAGAATAATAAACCTACAAAAGCCATGAACTATTTAGTGCATCGAGATAAACCCATGAAGTATGAAACCGTACAAAAGGTACCGAAAGCCCCAATCTTAATGATTTATCAAAAATCCTGTATAGAATAACATCATGAAAGTGTTTTTTTGTCACCGGGTAACAATGTGAGACTGGTGATGTCGCATTGACTCAGCAAATAAATTTTATAAATGACTAAACATTCCATCAAATATATATAGGATTCAAATGTCCGTCTTTTGTATATCATTTATAACACACAACTCCAACTAGACTCACAGTAGCTTGGAATTCAACATTTTGTCACATTCAAACTTATGCACATGCCTATATATAAGCCAATGACTCACTTTCGGACCCCGGACACTAAAAGTCGAAGGAGGCGTTCGTTTCCTCTCCTCTAAAATTGAGACCTGTCACATCAAAAAGAATCTTGTCATTTAGGAGCATTAAATAAAATTTAATCACAAAATTTTTTGCCAGATGAATGCTCATTTCGAGACGAATCTAATGAGCCTAATTAATCTATGTTTTGCTATAGTAACCATCATCTAATCACGTCTTAATTACCCTCATTAGATTCGTCTCGCGAATTAGATCAGGAGTTCTGCAGTTAGTTTTGTAATTAAATTTTATTTAATATTTCTAAATAACAAGATTCTGTTTAATATGACCCCTCTGAAATTTAGACCACAGGAAACGAACACCCCAAACACACGTCTAAAAGCAAGAAGAAAACACATGGACCGTGTATGTGCACTTGCAATAGTGGCGCTCTCCTGGTGTGCCCAAATCAACTCCAATGTAGTCCTGTGTGATTGAGGTTTGAGAGTTATATCAAAAGTGACTGAGAGATGTGAGATGGAGAATTAGGATTTAAATCGAATAACCAAACGCTATAATCATGAGCGAAAACCTTCTACTAATTCGGTGGAACAGTAAAGACCCTTTCAAAAACCATGGTGAGAAGCTTTGAAATATTTCAGAAAAGAAAAACAGAGAGTAGATGCGGACATAAAAAAATTAGTTACAGAATTTGAAATGCAAAATCATCTTGATTTGAAGGATTCAAAAAATCAGAGGAAAAGACAAAATGGTGATTGTGCAGTATTTTTGTCGCTGTGTTTCATAATTTATTATCATTTTTGTATCTCCCCAATAAAATTGAATTTATTCTTGAGATTTTGTATGCATATTTCCCAATGACCACATCAACACATGTAGTTTGTTGAATTTGTTTTTAAAACATCTTAAACATGTTATGTGAGAGTGATTTCACGATTCCACCGAATAAGGGGTTTATATGAAATATTTAGCAATCATGCATGACCCTACACCTTATATATCAAAATCAAAATGGTGATTATGCAATTGCCCCGAATGCTTGGACGAGTTGTATCATACGAGTCCAACATCGAAAACCATGACATCGGAGTGGTCTGACGCGTATGCTGATGCAAACATATGTATTTCTACGGGTCATTGAAACAATTTTGGTTCCTGTACCCGGAGTGTTGTGGGCGGAGGCTCTATATAAACATGACCGCACGTCCTACCCCAGCACAGCCAATGGCGGCACCGGAGATGCGCTACCCACGAGGTGCCGACGGCGATCAGCAGCCGTGGCTGGCCCACCTTCGTCACCGCCGCGGCGGTATACTCGAGCAACTTCTCCTAGACTCTGGGCGCGTTCTCATGCTTCTCGGAGCGCTCGTCCTCACATGGGAGCTCCGCCCCTGCACCGCCGAGCACATGTTGATCGCGCTCCTCATCTGGTTGCTCGGAGTCGCCGCCGTGATGCTGTCACTGGTTGCGCGGCGGTTCCCAAGGCTCGCGGCTGCAGGCACCGCCGCCGCGACGATCCTCCACAGCTACTTACTTGGCGGTCTGTAGTACTAGCACTCGTGTTTGAGCTCTACATTCTCTACACGGCCTGCATCGAACAGCCGCGTGTCTCTCTTGTCCTTGACTACCATCGCATGCCGCAATTGTCCTAGTAATTTAGTTTTGCACCCGTTTTGTATCAATAAAAGCACTCTTTACCTCTGGCAATTGTTCGTCGCCGTCATCTGAAAGAAACATATGTATTTCTAATGTAATTTTGCGTCCCAATGAAATCGTCATCTGCTCATGGAATCATAACCGGAGTATTCTGATTTCCTTGTCCGAAAGGGTGCAGTGCTCTGCAATTTGTTCTTGTTCGTTGTTCCCCGGTGGAGCGGGTTGTATTTTGTGCGCTTCAGATACCGCCTATATGCACGGCGTCCGAGTGCTCCGAAGCGAGCGAGCACTCAGGCCAGCACGGCCCAGGTCGGCGCGCTGGCCCCTGTACAAAGCCCGCGCCCTGCGCTCTTGGAACATAAAATTTTCGGCGTCTGGAACAATTTGTACTCTTTGCTGAAACAAATTTCCTTTTTCACTGGAGCATTTGTTCCTAAATACTAACTACTGTAACAATTTTACCTCTTGTCCGGAACAATTTCCCGCTTCCCTGAAACAAATGTTCTAATTGGTCGATCCTGGAGCCGTGAAGTGCTCGGAGAGACGAGAGGAGGAGCACACGGTTTTGAAGCTTGAGAGCCGTGGGATGATGGGAGCAAGAGCAAGAGACGACGTGAGCTCGCTCGCCCGTGGGGCGCTGCGTCTCGGACCTCGAGGGCGGCGGCGCGGGGATTGAGGAAGCTCAGCTTGGGAGTTCGAGGGCGGCCGTGTTCGGTGGCGCACGGAACCGATCGAAATTTGATTAAATTGTTCTAGACTCTTCTCTACTACATAATAAAAGACATCCCGTCGTCCGCACACGCAAACAAGGTGGGCTCCCCTAGTGCGATGGTGGGGCCAGCGATTGAGGACTGCCTTCGATACCACGCCGCCTTCGATTCCGCGTCTGCGCTATTCGAGGAACCTTTGATCTGAACGTCCGTTTTGTATCAGATGACCCACGCTTCTTTCGTCGTTGGTACGTGATCAGCGCCCTCGTCGTCTACACGCGGCTCCAGTCGCACGCTCGGAGGCATATCTTTCGTTCGTTCTTGATTTCACGGGCCACGTTCAATTCGTCGTTGGTATGGGATGCGCGCTCCCGTCGTTCGTACGCGCTTCGGTCGCACGCTCGGTGTTGGGGGATCGAAGGTCTTGTCCGACTCGGCGAAGCCCTCCAACGAAGAGTGTATGATGCAAGACTTGCTGCAGCGATATTTTTGATTCTGAGGCAAGACTTTAAAGGAAAGGTTCAATTCCATAATTTGTCTTAATGCCTTCGATTTGTAACCTGGGGGCTTGGTATCATTTTTTTATGATCTAAGCCCTCGAATTTGGGATGTACCAAATTGGTTTGTCCTTCGTATATTGTTAGACTTTTCGTCCGATTTTCCTTCATTCTAGGCCTTAGGCCTGATGGTTTTTGTTTTAGCCGGTGGCTTCTCACTTTGAGGCCATGGCTTCGCTTGCTTGCCCTTTTTCCGTTTTTTGTGATACTTTTGTATCTAAGGGATCTGTGTTATTTCTTATAACACATTGCCTCCAAGCTGAGTTACACCAAGTTCTGCTTTGGTGTACCCTTCGCTTTGTTCTAGGCTTTCTGCCTGACTTTGTTTGTTAAGCTCGTGGCTTTGCCTTTTGATAAGGCTCCTCTGCAAATTACTCTGGAATTTTTTGAGGGTAAAAAGTAATTATAAAACTGTGATACAGTCTTAGAAGGTGCCTCGCTAAAAAACCTCACACCCTTCGCAGGGCTATCCTCGTGAGGAAAAAGAGCGCACCCCCCGCATGTCTTTTATGTTTTACACATAAGCGATATTCGCTCTACCGAAGAGTCATTCTGTTGACTCTTGGTAGTAGCGGTTCATGAAGTCTTGCAGTATCCTTGCCGAGTTCTTGAGGCTGAAGATCTTGTAAGCTGGTATATCTTGCTCTTCTCTTATGAGATGGATATTCTTCCTTCCAGGAGTTTCATTGTCTTCGATGGCTCTTGCTTGTAGCTGATCCCCGAAGACCCTAATCACAGATATTGGTCCCGGAATTTTCATGCATAGATAAGCTTGATGTATGACAGCTTCAAACTTGTTAATTGATCCTCTCCCGAAGATTGCATTGTAAGGGTAGATGAGGTCAACCACATCGAAGATCACATCTTCAGTTCTTGCGTTTTCTCCTTCTCCGAAGGTTACTGGTAGTTCGATTTTCCCCATCGCTTGGATTATATTTCCGGTGAAACCGACCAAAGGAATTCCTGCTGGTTGTAGAGTTTCATTTTCCAGGTCCATTCTTCTGAAAGTTGAAGCGAAGAGGATGTCAGCTGAGCTTCCCCCATCGATCAGTATTCTGAGGACATCGAATCCCTTGATGTTTGCTTGGATCACCAATGGGTCTGAATGTGGTTGGTCCAGATTTCTTGCATCTTCTTCTCCGAAGTTTATATCAACATGAGACCACCTTGTCTTGACAAAAGGGATCCCCGAAGAGACGTGTTGAACCCTTCGCATGTGTTCTTTTCTAGCCCTCCTTGAGTCTAGCTGCTGTGTGGATCCTTCGGTGATGGCGTTTATTCTTTGCCTTCGCACCTCGCTGTTGGTTTCTGATTACCTTGCATTGTTTTGATGATTTGTTTCTGGTGGTGGTGGTAACGCACCCAAACTTTGTGGTTGATGATAGGTGTGCTGTTGTAGTTGCTGCGAAGCTTCTGTTGGGTAGTTGACTACATGATTTACAGAATGCGAAGGATAGATTGAACGAGTGTTGCTTTGGGACCAGTCTTCGCGAAAGTTGCCCATGTGACGAATGGCTTTCTTTGCTTCCCTGTTTGCTAGCCAATTCTGTTTGTATGACTGGAAGTCTCGGCACTATTTAGTTGTGTGCCCTTTACCTTCGCCGTGTAGTTCTCAAAACACGGTGCGGGAGTTGGATTTGTTGTCACCGTCTCTGCTTCTTTCCTCATGATCTTTGTCATGGTTGCTTCGCCCTTTTCCTTTTTCATCCTCTCTGGTTCTATTCTTATCTCCTCTTTCCTCTCTGTTTTCGAGATTGTGTACCCTTCGACTGCTGTGGTCTCTGGTGTTTTCTTTGTTTTCGTCATGCCTTCGACTTCGGCTTGATTCCCTGTCTTCTTTAACTTTTTTCTCGTCTCTTAACTGCTGAGTTTGCTTCTTTTCATCGTCCTTCTTTCTTCTGAACTCATCATCTGACCTTGCATACTTTTCGAAGATGTCAAGTAGTCCAAAGATTGTGGTAGGCTTCTTCCTTGCCAGCGAAGAGTGGAAGGGGCCAGACCATAGTCCCTCCATCAAGGCATCAATTACCGTGGAAGCCCCTACTCCTCTGGCCTTCGATTTGATTTTCATAAATCTCTGCATATATTCTCTGAGGCTTTCATCGCTCCTTTGCTTGCATGAGAACAATTTTTCTTGATGCACCTCTTCAGCTTGGAAACCCTGAAAATTGTTTATGAACTCCTTTCTTAACTCAGACCATGAATTGATTGATCCCGGTTCTAAGGTGGAGAACTATGTTTTGGCAGTGCATTCGATTGCCATCACCAGTGCCTTCACGTATGTGGAATTTGTGCCTCCGCCGGATTCTACTGCAGCTTCGAAGGACATCAAGAATTATCTTGGATTAGATTTTTCTTGATATGCTTTAATCTTTGGCATCTTGAAGTTGATAGGCCAAGGCTCATTTTGCAATTCTTCGCTTAGCGGTGAATTTTCATTGAACATCGAGGTTGGTTGAACGTCTCTGCTTGTGCTGCTTACTTCATAGACCACCTTCCCTTCGTTCTGCTTTTGCGTCTTTTTTGGATGATTCTGACTTAGCTTCTTCAGGTTGTTCATATCTTCGTTTACTTGGTTCAGCCTTTCATCCATTTCATCGATTTCCCTCTGTGTTTGTCTTATCTTCTGCAGCATGTCTATCTTAAGTTTGGACTTCTTTTCTACGATTACCAAGCGTTTTTCCCTCTCAATCCTTTCTTGCTCTATGATGCGAAGTCGTTCTGCTATAGAATCTGCTTCATCGTCTGCTATTTCGTCACCCTCCGGAAGTACGTTTCCTACCTGCGAAGCGTCTCCGATGTTGTTTTGTATTCCTCTCTGAGCTTCCTCCTGCCTTAGAGCTTCCTCTTGTCTTGCAGCTTCCTCGGCTCGTGCGGCTTCGGCACGTGCTTCTTGTTCTCTAGCGAATTTTGCTTCTTCTTCTCTAGCTTGTCTTTCCTTTTCGATCTCAGCGTGCTGTGTTTCGGCATCTATTGTCTTTGATGATCTGCCTTTGGCCATCTTGGGTTGTAAACGTGGTCGTGGGTTCGCCCCGCGTGACGGCGCCAAATGTTGGGGGATCGAAGGTCTTCTCCGACACGGCGAAGCCCTCCAACGAAGAGTGTATGATGATTGCGTCCTTGCGAAGCCCTCCTGGCGTCTTTAGCGCTCGGATTGCTCCTGGCGAAGCCTTTTCAACACCCCGAAGTCCTTGAGCTCCTTGGAGAAGCCCTCCTGAAATGTCCGCGATGCTGGACTTGGTTCAACTGCACAGGCTGTTCCTCGGGTCTTACGTTATGCATTGTTCCGAAGCCCTCAATCGTCAGCGGTACTGGGCGAAGGGGTTGAGGGATGACAAAGAAAAGTGAACAGAGTAAATGATGTGTCTTTGGCTCGAGGCCCGAAAAACAGATGTCATTACAGGGAGTCTTCCCTCCATATTTATAAGGGGAGAGAAGACCATAATTACAGCTATGCCATTAGGCAATTCTGTTACATCTTCTGGTCTGGGTCTTTATAAGTGGCTTCGCCGATCTCTTACTCAAAGCTCCTTCGCGTTGCCTTCTTACCCTTCGCTGGTGGCTGTTGGTAACAAATACCCTTCGCATGATTCAGGGAGCCTTCGGCATTAGCTCCAACACTCAGAGCCATATCTTTCGTTCGTTCTTGATCTTACGGGCCTCGTTTGTTTTGTCGTTGGTATGGGATGCGCGCTCCCGTCGTTCGTACGCGCTTCGATCGCACGCTCGGAGCCATATCTTTCGTTCGTTCTTGCTCTTATGGGCCACGTTCATTTTGTCATTGGTATGGGATGCGCGCTCCCGTTGTTCGTACGCGATCTGGTCGCACGCTCGGAGCCATATCTTTCGTTTGTTCTTGATCTTACGGAACTCGTTTGTTTCATCATTGGTATAGGATGCGCGCTCCCGTCGTTCGTACGCGCTTCGGTCGCACGCTCGGAGCCATGTCTTTCATTCGTTCTTGATCTTACGGGCCACGTTCATTTCGTCGTTGGTATGGGATGCGCACTCCCGTCATTCGTACGCGATCTGATCACACGCTCGGAGCCATATCTTTCATTCATTCTTGATCTTACGGGCCACGTTCATTTCGTTGTTGGTATGGGATCCGCGCTCCCGTCGTTCGCACGTGCTCCGGTCGCACGCTCGGAGCCGTATCTTTCGTTTGTTCTTGATCTTACGGGCCTCGTTCGTTTCGTCGTTGGTATGGGATGCGCGCTCCCGTCGTTCGTACGCGATCCGGTCGCACGCTCGGAGCCATATCTTTCGTTCGTTCTTGATCTTACGGGCCACGTTCCTTTCGTCATTGGTATGGGATCCGCGTTCCCGTCGTTCGCACGCGCTCCGGTCGCACGCTCGGAGCCATATCTTTCGTTCGTTCTTGATTTTACGGGCCGCGTTCGTTTCGTCGTTGGTATGGGATGCGCGCTCCCATCGTTCGCACGCGCTCTGGTCGCACGCACAGAGCCATATCTTTCGTTTGTTCTTGATCTTACGGGGCACGTTCAATTCGTCGTTGGTATGGGGTCCGCGCTCCCTTCGTCTGCACGCGCACCCAGCCGCACGTTCAATTCGTCGTTGGTGTTGTATGCCCGCTGCACACTCCTTATTCTCTTTGGGCATTGCTCAAACCCTACATATCTGTTTCCTGAGGCGGCACTCTTCCTCGCCCCCTCCGTCTTCAGAAGTCGGCGGTCTCTCCTTCTCCCCCTCTGTCTCTCAGTGACGTAGGCCTCTTCCTTCCTCATCCGCGCGGCCTCCGATCTCTCGAGCTTCGAGCGCGCCCTCGTTCGATCGTAATCCCCGGAAATGAACCTTCGAGGCCAATCCTCCGAACAGGATATCGGAGGCTCGTCTATTCTGCCGTGCGAGTACCCTCTATGTCATGATCCAGTATCTATGGTTGACACAACAAAGGTATCAATTTTTTGACCCTTTTTCGACCTAAACCCAAACCTTTGACTTCCTTGTTCAATCTGACCAAAGTTTGACCAAAGCAGATTGAAGAGAAAAAAATAGTTCAAAAGGAATTCAGGAACATGAAGAGGCGAGAGAAATATCGTATGGCAAAAGCTACGATGGCTATGTGTGATAGACTTGGTGTTTGTTATGACTTTGGCAAAGTGCTTAGTGTGACTATGCCATCTGTAAATCGGAACAATTTAGATGAGATGAGACCTATTGGAAAAGCAGTCGTGATATCTGTATGTTCTACAGATGCGTTGGCTCCAAACACAGGTATATTTTTTTGTTGTTTGCCCAAATACTAGCAGTAATACTTACTAGCAATAAGTGGCGCAGAATTGCTTGGATTAATCCCCCCCCCCCCCTTTTTCAGGTCGGGTGGCGCAAAAGGATTCTAGAAACCGGGACATGTTAGATGAGATGAGGTCAATTGGAAAAGCAGCGATGATGGCAGGTTCTTCAGATGCGTCGGGCCCCAGCACAGGTATAATTGTTGATGTTTTTTTTATGAGTTCTTGTTACTTTTCCATACTTAATTAATTGGCTCTAAATTATAGAAGTAGTGGCGCGGATGGGGGACAGATTGCTTGAGTTGAGGCCACCTCCTAATCTGATTATCTTAGGTATGTCCTTCGACGGGAAAATGCTTTTGATTTTTTGTATTGGATACGGTGCTGATTTGACCTGCAGAAGACCCAAAGGAAGTAGACGGTATTTCAAAGCGAGAGGAGTGCCAGAGAAATGGACGTCGTCGAAGAATATTATCTGAGGAACAAAAGCAAGCTAAACGATTGAAAGAAAGGGACCAGTACGCAGCAATGACGTCGGAACAGAGAACAACTCGGCGTCGAAGGCAAGCATTGCTTCGACGCGAAAACTGCAGGAGTCATGGATCCAAAAGGACATCGGAATATAAATCGACATCATATTCTGGACCCGTTGTTGACATTATCAAGAGTTGATGTCAAGGTATGCCTCGAAATTAGTCAACAGGAGTTCAACACATCCAGTCTAATGGTGTCAAGGCATCATTTAGGTTGTCATCACAACTGCGAGCACAGCTGTACAGAGTAAGGGGAAAATGAATGGATGTTAGGAGGAGATAGAGTTAACCTTTGTTCATTCATTTGATACTATAAAGTTTCATTTGATAGTAGAAAGTTACTAACTGTTGCTAACAAAATGCTAAACTATCATAGCCGTGATTCCCATGGGGTTGCCAAGTTCGGCTGAGGCGAAAGCGTCGATGGCGGCGTACGTGATATGCTCCGATGTCAACACCTCCCTTCCCCAACTTAAGTGGATATCTTTATTGTCTTTTTCCATATCTGCTCCCAAGAGCACCTTCACTAACAGCTTGAGCGCTGGCCTGGAGCTCTTACTCCCGTAGCCCTTTCTTATTCCGAACTCATGAAGATCTACCGCATTCTGGACACGGAGGCCATAGTCATTGACCAACCTGTGGACATCTCGAGACACATCGGCCCCTAAGAATTTGCAGTGAGGGCATGCCAGGAATTCCTTCAGGATGACGGGGATGCCGTCTGCGTGGTATATCTGGAACACCAGACAACGGGTACCGACGCATAGCTGTAAGATGGTTGTCTTGTAGCTCTTCTTCCTTTTACCATGCGTAGAGATCGTTCGCCATTCGGTGTCGAGGCCGACGACTAGATGTTTGCGATGGTCACCTCGAACCTCTTGGATGAAGTCATATACTGCTTCGTAGGACTTTGTTACCGTCGTCTTGATAACTTTGTTGTTGAAGAGGATGTAGTGGGTAGTCGATGCCGTGGTCCTTGCGTCGTCGTGATCGGTCGTCCTCGTGTTCACCGCATCATCGTTGTTCGTGGTCACCGTGGTGTCCGCGTAGTCGTTGATCTTCGTCGCCATGGTCACCGCGTCGTCGTTGTTCGTGGTCACGGATACATCGTAGTCGAAATGGTTGGTCCTTTCCTTTGTGATGCATAGTTCGACAGAGTCAAGGCAAAATTAATGTATGTGAGTGCATACATTCCACCGTGCTAACAACTAACCTCTGTTTTGCCGTGTCGCTTGTCGGATTGCTTCGGGTTCGTTGCTGTTGGCGTCGCCCACGTCACGGACTTGTTCCTCAGGTGCATTTCACCGAACGCATGACGCATGGTGCCCATGTTCTTGATTCATGCACTGTCCAGCCCGAGATGTACGCCGCCGGTCGGTGGTGTCGCTGATGGCGCATCCGTGTTCTTGATTCGCGCGCTGTCCACCCCAAGATGTACGTCGCCGGTCCGTGATGTTGCTGATGGCGCGCCCGTGTTGCTACCGTGCGATGTAGTCGTCCAAAGCGCGCCCGTGTCCCAGGATGTCACGGTAGACGAGGGTGTCGTCGATGACGGTCCGCCTATGTTCCCCGGTTGCACGTCGTCGAACTCGGCAGGTACTATCCTTGCCGGTTGTATGTCCAACGGATCGACCGCGTTCTCTGACCGCAAGCCGGGGAACATAGGAGTGATGATGCCGGACAGAGGAGCTACCGATTGTTCGCGTCAGTTCCCCAGCGTGACGCTGTTTAATCCAGGAGGCCAGCTATCTTCTGCATGTGCTTGAGCAGTCGCGCGATTGGCTTGATTTTCTCTTCTCGCCGTCTTGCGCGCCATTCCTCTTGCAGAGTGAGGACCGGACGGGTTTTTTGATCTGGAGGTGTTGTATCTGTTCTTGGGGCTTCTGGGAGAAGGAAACATAGTTGGTTGTTGTGATGGTGCTTCTGGATGAGCGTTGTGTACGGCCGTGGAAAAATAAATCTTATTCCTCGGGATGCGAGCGGAGAGGCTTGACGCTTGGACTTCCTCATGTGAAAAATCGTCAGGAGTGTCAGCCCCTTGAGGCACGGGTCTCGGTGTGCACTCGATTGCATTGTTCTAAGGCTTTACTGTGCGTAAATTTTAGAAACCAATATGTTATTTCCTTATTTATGGCACCTATAGAAGATAATTCGGGGATTTCTCGGCGGCATTTGATTGGGCAGGATTGTTCCGTGCTTTTCTGATCGCGTAACTGACAACCCTAGATAATTTAGCCATCCATATAAGGCTCTTCCGCAACCCTCGATAGCTCTCATACCACCTCCTTCTCGCAAGTCGCAACCATCGATAGCTCTTCCCTCGTGTATACACGTCGCTCTTCTAGCACCCCGTTTCAACCATGGATACCACGACGTGCTGTTTCCTGGTTGACCTGCAGACCGCTATGAACAAACGAGATGGCTCCTTAGTCGACGTCTTAGCCGTTATAGCAGATGTCGAGATTCGTAAACTGCCTTCTTATGTAACTCAAGTTGTCCTTACGGACGATAAAAGTTATGTATCTAGCGGAATAGCTTTGTGCTTGTTGCTATGTTCGATTTTTCTGAGCCGATATATTTTTCAGACACTTTGTTGGCGTCAATCTTGCTGGATTTCATGAATGTTTTGAGAGGCTTCTCATAGACATGGCGGACAGCAACAATTTTCTTCTTGCTACCTATCTTCGTGTGGACCGAGAAAAAGGTAATGTTGACCTTGTTCGGTTTGGCTTATTGTTTGTTTGATTGACTTATTTACATCAAACAGTTTTTGTCGCTAGCAGCTTGCTTTGCGGAGACAGATGACACCTCGTTCTGTTTCCTGAAACCTGGTGGCTCTCTCGTGTTCCAAGCACTTGAAGGTAACAGATCGTTCGGTTTTGATCCCTCTGACCCACTTAGGACGAATCTCCACTAATTATTGTATCTTCCGCAGATATCCATACAAATCTACGCGAGAAAGAAACGCTTAAAGACAACGTCGATATAAAAAGTGTTGGATGAGAGGACACAAGAAGAAAAGAAAAAGAACGATTTTGTTAAGGACATTGGCGAGCTGGAGGACAATGATCGTGTCATTAAAATGAGATCCGATGCAGGAAATTAGTTTTTTAGTTCGAATAATTTTGATAGATGTTACTTTAATTTTATTCGTTAGCTTCTAAAATTATTAGATAGGGGTCTGTAATCGAGAGGAAAGTTAATAATTTGATAGTAAGGCTTTCTGTTGTTGTTTTTTTTTTTTGTTTGCTACCATAACACGGGCACAACTCCTTTTGCACTCGTGCGATATCATGTACCGCCACGCAATTTTTGTCTCCGATATCAAAGTGCGGAGATCGAGCAAACATCATATTCTATTCCAACAACTCAGATGCATGATGTCGTAGATTTAGGGATGGCAACGCTGTCGCGTATCGCGGAGATTGTTAAGACTCTCTAAATCATCTGTTTAGGAACGATTTGGTTGAGGACATTGGCGAGCTAGAGAACAATGATCGTGTCATTAAAATGAGATCGGATGCAGAAAATTAGTTTTTGAGTTCGAATAATTTTGATAGATGTTACTTTAATTTTATTCGTTAGCTTCTAAAATTATTAGATAGGGGTCTGTGATCGAGAAGAAAGTTAATAATTTGATAGTGAGGCTTTCTGTTGTTTTTTTTGTTTGCTACCAGAACACGGGCACAACTCCTCTTGCACTTGTGCGATATCATGTACCGCCATGAAATATTTGTCTTCGATATCAAAGTGCGGAGATTCTATTCCAACAAATCAGATGCATGATGTCGTAGATCTGTTTAGGATAATTCGGTACGATAGAGTTAATGTTTTACCTATTTGATGCGGTAACATATGTAAAAGTTATAAGCAACACGGCACGTATATTTAAAATAGGATAAGTATTGCATTTAACGCATAGCACAAACATGGGTAAGACTCTTAAAACCATTCGAGTACCATCATAGTTTCATAGTAAAGAACTTCAAACACACGACTCACGATCCTATCAGACTCACGATTTCTACTGAAAACACACGACTCACGATCCCTTCTGAAAACATTCCAGACTCACGATCCTAACAGACTTGAAAACTTGACTTAGACATTGCTGTCTCTCGATCATAAAAGACTTGAAACTAACGACTTAGACATTACAAGTTGTTGGGCAGAACCACATTGGAATCTGATCCGATTCACCAATCCAAGGAATGCGTACGGTGCTAACGGGTGGTTGTAGAGATCCATTATCGAACGGTGCTATTTTGAAGATTCCAGCATGATTGCGTTGGGTCATGTCAGATAGGTAGACAACGTCGGATATGATCCCGTCGTTGGTTGATGGAGTGATCATGAACGGATGGTTTGCCCCAATGAATAGAGTGCGGCCGCCCAGGTTAGTGATCTTTTCCCATTTGCGGCTCGCAACGTTGAGCATGTCAACAATGATATTCTCCGTGTCGAACCTGCAATATTTAGCGATCGTGAAATCAGTTTGTGGTCAAATGATAACAATGTACGCAAATTGATGGAATCAGATGTACCTAAGTCGATTGGGGTAGCTCTGTCCCCTGATATCGCAGTTTGCGTCCCCAAACACGCAAATGCGTAAAAGGTTTCCATCGTGTGATATTGCCAGTTGGTAGCGATGTCTATTCCAGATGTGACCGCCACCCTAACTTTGGGTCCCTTAATCATAGATGGTCGATAATGGTTACCTTCGACTTCCCATGAATAAACATCACCTCTCATGTCCACAGCAACTATTTTCCCGTCATGCACGATAGCGTCGCAGAATGAACTTGGCCTGTTCGTCTTGACTCCTGGCGCTAACAATTTCTCCTTCTCAAGCTTGTACCAGCTATCCTTCCCATCTTCCGTGAATGCGATATCAGTATTTGTAAGGAATATTACAACGAGGTAACCATCGCCGTGCCTCGGTGTGCGACACAGCACAGCCCGCCGCACGTAGTTGGTCTCCCATGTTCCCAAGGTCTGACAGTCAGTGGTGTCACCGATCATGCGGGAAATTGGAGGCAACTCACGGACATTCCCTGTAATTGGGTTACGAAGGTTAATAGGTTGAGTTATCTCACCAGCTTGCTGTGTGATGACCCAGTCGTCCTTGCCACCGATCTAGCGTTGGTTTATAAGCATATCCGACCTCACGGAGCAGGAGTGTTCTTTGGATAGATCGTGCACGCAGAAGACGCCGTGCTCAACATCATATTCATTGATCCAAATGAACGTGGATGTTATAAGTGATGGGATGCCTGATTCAATACAATCTATCTCCTTTGTAGCTTTTCTGAAGAACGAGCAGGTCGCTCTGAATGTAAGCTGTCCCAAACCGTCGAGATATTGCAATATCTCGACGAGCACCTCCAGTGAAGATTAGAAATTTTACTGCATCTGTAACAGGCAACATGCGCTGTGTTAGGGTCTATATGCGCACAGAAAAAGTAAATAACCGAGCACAATTTGAAAAGGCCGCCCAATCAAATAATGCTATCTATTTCATCATACTAATATTGGTCTAAATTTCGCTTAATATCCCAGACACGCAACCGTGCTACAGGAAATGGGTATATAAAATCGAGTTTGTGTCAGATTGATCTTACTTACAGTGCCTTGCTCGCAGCGGGAGTGTTCAAATTTGCTTCCGTGGACGCCGCGTCAAGTGCGGTGGTAGTCTCCTCGTGGTCGCGTGCATCTTCGATCAGTCCCATCGTCGCCTCCATGTCAACTTCAGTTGGTGGATGCTCCGAGGCGATAGTTTTTTCGCGGGCGATGTGTGGAATGGAATTGGGGAGATGTAGGGGAGGGAATGGCAGATCCATTATATTGGCTGTTGAGAGAGAATGGAGACACGAACTCTTGGATTCTCATGGGCCGCGTGTTTGGCTAGGCCCAACGTACCGATTGGGCTCCGCAACTAGGGTTTCTGCAGGGTTTTGGTATTATTCCCGCGATTCCTTTTATTCCGGTAAACAAATCGCGATTTTGGTGCGTTTTTTGATCCTGTCACTGTTGTTAGTTTGGAGGTCAATGCCGCTTTACTCCCCTCTGATATACCGCGTTGATGATATCATTCCTTACTTGCATCAGAGGTATGCTCTATTTGGTTGCGTTCATTTGGTATTATTTTGTGTCCCCGGTTTGCTTGACAGTAACAGAACAGTAAAAATGCAATATGGCATGTTTTTTGTTTGCTACTTTTATGGAAAAAAATGGTCCGGAAATCGCGTCGTTTTTTTATCCTTCCATTTTTTTTCGGTTCGGAGGTTACAAGAAGCTAAAATAACTCAATCTCCGATGTTACCTCAGATGCGGATTTTGAGGCCTTTGATACGCATCATTGTTGCTCATGCCGTATTTGCTCCATGATTTTTGGATCGAAGATTGTAACGTGGCCCCTCTGAACATGTGGAAACGACTCACGAAACCCAGTATAAAGCTCGGCATGCAGTCCCATTCTTGAACCCTAGGCATTGTTTGCGTCAGTCCCTATCTAACCCTCTGCCTTGACGTCCATCGTTCGTTGCGAACGAAGCAGAGTTACATAGTAGTAATGGTTGGTTTGCCTAAACCCTGTGTGATATCATTGTGCAGTTGTTTTTTTTCTGAAACCTTGTGCATGTTTTTTCTTTTCTGATGATTTTTTCGTTCGAAATTTGTTAGGCACCCACTGTCATGGTGAATGTCGACGCTGTGTCGTTGCTTCGTGATGCTGTCGCTGAACTCGGTGGTCCTGAACCTATTTGGAAGGACGTCACGTTTCATGGTTGTTTGTCTATGTTCGAGGTGAGGATTTTTTTTAAGCTGCCAGGCGACACCAATGGCACTGTGGAAATTGACGGAATTGGTAGTACCGGATCTGATTCAGTTTGGGTGAGAGGAGAGCATGCCACTCTAGATTTGGAATGGCATGCGAAGCAAAACGGGGCACGCAAAGCTCTACATCGTCTTGAAATACTCCACGGTGTTGCTGTGCCTGATTACAATTGGTTCACAATCAAGAAAACTAGGCAAAATTTTGGTCGTATGCTTAGAATTTTCCGACGAAATAGAAGCCTTTTCCACGAAGCAGTATTGGACTCTAGGATTTTGCTTGGGTATATTAAAGGTGTCGCTTTTAAGTTGTTGAGGTGTGAGAATACAGTTGAATATGGTAGAAGCATGGAACGTGCATACTCAGAGTCCTCCCGCTGGCTAGATTATCTCAGCAAAGATGTGAGCTCGTACAGATTTAAGACGTCGAGACGTATTGTAACAGAGTATGGAGATTTCCTTAGAAAGCGACCTCGGGTACGTATGTTTACATTACTTTTTCAACGTATAAGTTAATAGTGTTTAATATTGATTGTGTGTCATATGAATCATTCTTAAGCAGCCATCCCTCCAGTTGACCAGCGGGCTTAAAAGTGTCTTAGCAGCGGTTGTTCTCAAGGTTGGCTTTGTAGTCGGTACTCGAGCCACTTACATTCTGGATTCGGGCAAATTCATGGTACATGTATCCATTTTCAAAAGGAAGGATACTAAGAACACTGAATCGTCTGGAGATGTAGTTGAGAGTCATGGTTTTCAAGGCAATGTGTCTGATACGGTGGTTGAAGCCCAAATCAGTGCATTGTACAATGCTGTTTATTTCCTCGTGAAATGGTACAATGTATCCATTCTGGATCACAGCTATTCTCTGTTGAACAAGTGTTATGATTGCATCAAGGCTGTTGAAGATGAGGTGGAACTCTTAGCAAATGCAGGACGCGATGTCAGGAGTATGGCACTAACTACATCCTGCGATCTTGTAAAGATTTCTCTACGCATTGATGACCCTCCGGAAGTAGTGGAGGCTTTGGGCGTGCTGGTTCGCGACGTTCAGAACCACTGTGATAGACTCAAGGTAATAGATACTCGTCTTAAGCAGAATAAGGATGATTTTGTTGAGAGGAAGCTTACAATTATTTAGTAGTAGAGATAAAGGCGGTCGTTCTATTTATGGGAATGTTTATTTGATGAAATTTCTGTTTGGCCAGTTGTGAGAATATTTATTCACCTTTGTTATATTGTCGAATTGAATGAACTTTGAATTGTTGGTTACGCACCCCATCCAGATTTTTGTTTCCTTGCGTTTCCTTTTGCCGCGTTCAATGATCAAAATACTGCACCGTGAATAAGTATAAACAAACGTTTCGCTTAGGTACCTCCGATCGTGATATCAATGCCGCTGGTTTTGGTTGCGGTTCTTGGCACGTATGAGTTTGATCTTCTGGCTGGTAAGATTAGGACGACAGCATGGATCACGTATGAGATCATTCACGATTCCCGTGTATGCACACCTGCATCCCTACGATTAACGTAGAGTACAGATATTCGGGAGGGGACGGATGCGTGTCTTGTCGCGCATTGACGGCTCTCGGTTCACCGCTTGCTCGGAATGGACGGCACCGCTTGCTCGGAGTGGATAGATTCGTTTCTTGCTCTCACTCGCGGCACAGTAGTCGCTGAGGAGGCCTTTGCGATTCCCCAGGATTTGTACGACCCCCACTATCTCTTCCATAATTAACGGCAGTTTTCACAGTGAATAGGAAATGGCTGGTTGGGCACATTTCTCGCATTTATTTGGCCCCTCTCGCGAAACTTCGTAACCTCCCGGGTTATATCTCGCACCTACCTCACTTCCACCACTGCACGATGCGCACGCTTCCTTGATGGCGTTCTTGCTCTCACGCTTTCATCACCATGACGAGCCCCCGCTCTCGCTCTACATCCGTCGGTGCTCGTTCCTTGTCGCTTGCAGGAGGTCGTCGTCGGGCAACATCCTCCTCCTCGCGCTCTCCGTCGCCCGTGCAGAAGCGTACCTGCGTCGCGGCCTCTCCAACGCGGTCGTCTTCTCCGCCCGTCTCCTCGGCTCCGGCGTCGCCGCGACGGTCATCGTCCCCGCCCGTCTCTTCCGCTTCGGCGTTGCCACGACGGTCGTCCTCCCCGCCCGTCTCCTCTGCTCCGACGTCGCCGCGACTTCCGTCGTCCCCTCCTGCAGGCTCCGATGGTCCTGTCGACGTCGCTCCGTCTCCTCGTCCGCGCATCCTCCACAGGAGCAGCGAATCCGGCATCCTCTGGTTTAGGTGCCCCTCTGCCCTGACATGGCAGAGTTTGATTCGCATGTGAAGGTGGTGGTGCATTGCTTTGGCATCACCAAAGACGTTCTGAACAACGACGACGTGAAGAGGAACCGGCACCGTCAGCTTCTTCGGGATGAGGGGTGGTCCAAGTATCAGTGATCCGTGCCTCCATGCGTCATCAACCTCGTCTTTTGGGTTGTTTCATCAGTGGTATCAGTAGTAGTCGTAATATCAAGTACCGTTGTATGCGAACAGAAGTACTACTATGTTTGATATTATTAAGTAGTCGTAATATCAAGGAATGTTGTATGGTAGTAGTAAGTTAACTGGTTGTATTGTGCTTCATGTGATGCTTTCTGTGTTTTGTAGTACTTCTGTTGTTGAAATTTTCTGTTATTAATAATTGGATGTGAACTGACTTGGATTGAAACTTAGACGAAGGTTTTGGGCTGCGTCATAGTTTGCTGGTTTTGGGCTGTGTCTTATTACAGCACATGCCATAGTCTTGTTGGGCTAGATGGGGCTTTGCATTGCAACGGCCCATCTGTGATCCTGTGTCCTTGTGATATTAATGCGGAGAATCCGATGTATATGTCGAGTTGTTTGTTGATTCTGCCTGGCATCTTATTGGGTCGGAGGTCATGCGTGAGATTACTTTCCTTTGACAGGCCGCTTCGGAGGTTACCTCCGCCGCGATTTTCGAGTCCTTTCCTACGTGGCACTGTTGGTATGCCGTTTTTTCTCCACGATTGTTGGATCGGACGTTAGCGCAGCGGCGTTGCACCGTGCGAACGATGGAATTATATCTCGTGGTTGTGGTATAAGGGTTTTAACGTGGGCCCACTCGTCTGGCGGGAATTGATCTCCGAAGCCAACTATAAATATCAGGCGTAGCACATTGTGCCTCCGCACTTGGACCCTAGCCATTTCTTGCACTGAGCTTCCCACGCCCCTTTGTGCTTTGACGTGTATTGTGCGCTGGGTTCAAAGGATAGATTATGGTTAGTTCGTTTTAATCCAACGTGAAGTTTGTTGTTTATTTGGTTTGGTAGTGTTTTATTTGTTTTGATGTTTTAAATTTATGCAGGCCTCCCCTGTCATGGTGCATGTCGACGCTGTTACGTTGCTCCGTGATGTTGTCTCTGAACTCGGTGGTTCTGAACCTATCTGGAAGGACGTCACGTTAGTACTTGATGGTCCGCTTACAATCGAGGTGAGATTTTTCATTACGTCGCCAGGCCAGGAGACCGGACCCGTGGAGATCACAGGGGTTGGTGATAATTTTGGACCAGATCTCATTTGGGTCAGAGGTCAGTATTCCACTTTAGATCATGAATGGCATGCGAGGCAATGCGCGGCACGTGATGCTCTAGCTTGCCTTGAAAAAAATCACCGAGTTGTAGTTCCTGATTACAATTGGTTCACGGTCGAGGGAATTAGGGAAGATTCTGTTGGACTGATTAAAAGGATCATACGATGTAGAAGCATGTACCTCTACACAAGCTTGCAGTCTAGGATGGTGATCGATGATATAGAGGTTGCTGCTGATAAGTTGGTGCGTTGTGAGCAAACTGTTGAATGCGGTACTCGATTGAATGATGTATACTCAGAGTCCTCTCGTTGGCTGAGGGAAGTCAACAATGATGTGAGCTGCTACAGGAATAATGCGACAAATAGTGTTGGAGCGGATTATGTCAATTTTCTGAGAAAGAAAATTAGGGTACGTATGGTCACAACGATGTTCTTTATTATGCAATAAATCTTTAATATTTGTGTTCGTTACTGTTCTATTGATTATGATTCATTAATCTTTTGTAACAGGTAGATGAGATCAAATTGGCAAGTGGGCTTAGATGTGTTTTAGACGCAGTTGCTTCTGAAGTTGGCTTCGAATTTGGTGGTCGAGTTGCCTACATTGTTGATTCTGGCAAATACAGTGAAGAGTTATACATTTTTAAGACGAAGAAGGAGAATATTAACTTTGAAATCTCATTGGATCACGTATTTGAGAAACATTGTTTTCAAGGAGACCTGTCGGCTACGGAGGTCGAAGCCGAGATCAGTGCGTTGTACAAAGCCATTGCATTCCTTGTGAAACGTTACCGTGTATGTGTTCTGGATCCCAGCTACTGTCAGTTGATCAGGTGCTACAATAGCATCAAAGCTGTCAAGGATGAGATGGGAGTCCTAGCAAGCAAATTACGTGAGGTGAGGAGTCTTGTAAGATCTGCATTCTGCGATATTGTTCCCATTTGTCTACCGAATTATCGACTTCCAGGGGTATCACACGCCATGAACGTGGTGACTCTTGACATTGAGAGTCACTGTAAATGACTTAGGGAGATAGAAAGCTGCCTTATGAGGAACAAGGATGCTATATAGAGACCATAATGGTGGTCCATGTGATGTCCTATGAAACATTTTACTATTTGTTGAACTTATCGTTTGTTATCTTCATAAACATTTTGAGTCATGTATCGAAATCCCTCAATTATGAAATTGCATTGTGTGTTTTGCGTTATTGCTGAAGCCTATGCATGTGTATGTTGCACTTGTACCATACATCCAACTCCATCTACAACTCCATCTCCATCGACAGATGTCTCGGAGGGTTTCCTTCGAGCCTTGTGGTGGTGTTCAAAATGCATGGCCCGATCCTGTCGATGATGAGATTAAAATGAAATATTCGATCAGATATGACGCTGTGACGATTTCCAGGGAGGTAAACGTGTAGTGTTTGGATTAACACCGGTACAGAGAAGGATGAGGCGACAGATACGAATCTCATTGCGCATTGGTGGCTATCGATTCCGGAGCCAGCAGCCAAGTGTGCTCGCAACTGGGCCTTTCCGATGCGATCACAATCACATATGTCTATTTCGGGTGTACGTCACTTTTCTCACGTACGTCTGCATCATTGATAACGGACGCGATTGCGGCCGTGATTGTTGGATCGGAGATCATTCGCACGATTAGTTTGCTCCGATACTCCGGGTCGCTGGGCATCTCCGACGCAAATTTCTATGCCATTTTTTTTTCCGTGATTGTTGGATCGGAGGTCATGCGGGTGATTACTTTCCTTAGATACCCCGGTTCGATGGGTGTCTCGGACGCGGATTTCGGGCCGTTGCACGCGTGCTGTTTTGTATGCCGTTTTTTTCTCTGTGATCGTTGAATCGGAGGTCATGCGTGCGATTACTTTCCTCAGATACCCCGGGTCGACGGGTGTCTGGGACGCGGATTTCGGGCCGTTGCACCGGGCATTCCGTTTTCTCTCCGTGATTTCTGGATCGGATGTTGGCTCCTTTGTGCTGAACATCGCGAATGACGGAAATATATCTCGTGGTTTTGATAGGCGGATTGTAACATGGGCCCTTTCATTCTGTTGAATTGACATCCGAAGTCAACTATAAAAGACCCGCACCCCATGCCTCCGCTCGTAAACCCTAGCCATTGTTTACGTCGTCCTTCACACCTGACCTTGTGCCTCGCTGCGACAGAAGAATATATAATTGTTAGCTGCGACCTTGTGTATTTGTTTGTGTGTTGTTTACCATCATAGTGGAGGTGTTTTATTTGGTATTGTTCTATTGATTTATTTCAAAAATTATTGTGCAGGTCTCCTCTATAGTGGTGCATGTCGACGCTACGTCGGTTCTCCGTAACGCTGTCGCTGAGTTGGGTGGTTCTGAACCTGTTTGGAAGGACATCTCGTCAGCACCTGGTAGCCCGCGGACGTTCGAGGTTAGGTTTTCAATTACGCTCCCAGGCGACATCAAGGAGCCGGTGGAAATTCTCGGTTTTGGCAACAATTTTGGTCCGGATTTGTTATGGTTTAGAGGACAGTATTCCACTGACGATCAGGAATGCCACGCGAAGCAGTGTGCGGCGCTAAATGACTTAGCACGTCTTGAAAAATTTCATCGTATTGTAGTGCTTGATTACAATTGGTTCGCAGTAGAGAGAGTTAGGGAAGATTTTGTTCCTCTGGTTAAAATGATCCTGCAGAGTAGAAGCATGTTCCTATTTGCAAGCTTGCATTCTGGGACGGTGATAGGTGATATACAAACTCCCGGTGATCAGTTGAGGCAGAATGAGCGTACGGCTGGACGTGGAGATCATTTGATTGATATATATTTAGAGTCCTCCCGTTGGCTACAATCTGTCAACAGTGATTTGATCTCCTTCAGAAATAATGCAATGAATAATGTTGGGGCAGATTATGTCGAATTTTGGAAAAAGAAAAATCGGGTACGTATGGTTACAACTTTTTTCTTTCGTGATTAATATCTTGTCTTTGTTGGTGATTTACTAAATACGGCATATTAATATTTGTTAACAGGTCAATCAGATCAGGTTGAACAGCTGTCTTATAACTGTCTTAGAAGCGGTTGCTTCCAAAGTTGGCTTTTTGGTCGGTGCTCATTGGGTAGCCCCTCTAGAAGGTGGTAAATACAGGGACCACTTAAACATTTTTAAAAGGGAGATGGAGAATATTAACAATGAAATCCATGGCGATTATCTTTGTTTCCAAGGAGACGTGTCGGATACGGTGGAAGAAAGCAATAGAAGTGCAATTTACAATGCTATAGACTTCCTCTTGAAGCGTTATAATGTGTTCGTTCTTGATCCTAACTACTGTCAGATGAACAGGTGCTACAGTAGTATCAAAGCTGTCAAGGCTGAGCTTGAAGTCCTGGCAAGTAAAGGCCGTGAGCTAAGGAGTATTTCACTAACTGCATCCTACGATATTATTAATACTAATATTTCTCTAATGAAGAGTGATGACCCGCCAGAGGTAGAGCACGCCACGAACCTGCTGGTTAACAACATTTTGAAGCACTGTGATAAAATCAAGGAGATACAAACCTGTCTTATGAAGAACAACAATGATGCTTGTTCTCATAAGTAGTATGTATTTAGTAGAGATAGATGTGGTTCGTTTAGTTGTCGTCGTTTTAAACATGTTGATTCTTGTTGAGGCAAGCATCATAGTTGTGTTAATGTTTTTTTCGCATTTGATATCTTTGTCGCAGTGAATGATGTCATCCATGCAATACCTGATATGTTTTTTCACGTTTGTATTACTTTTGGAATTGTGCGGGTTGAAACATGGACGGATTCCCGTCTAGAAATGATATATTTTTGTATTTATATTATCAGATGTAAGTGCGTGATTGGTTGCCACTTATATGCATGCGTCGGAGATTCCCTTCGATGCGGATTTTGAACCCTTCGACGAAGTAGCAAACTTCGCGCGGTTGTTTACTCTAGAAAATTGAAACAAATTGGTAACAAAACATGTTTTACTGTGATTGTCTCATTCATCAGTGGGCGTAGTTTCGTGCGATTACATGGTCTGTGGTAAGTGCGCGATTCGCTGCAAATACTATGTATGCGTCGGAGGTTGCAGTCAATGCGGTTTTTGAGCCCTTCGAATCTGTACCAAACTTCGAGCGTCGGAGGATGCATCCGATGCGGTTTTCACGCGGTCCTGCGTATTCATCTGCTTCATTACTTGCCTCTGATGCCTCCGTGATTGATTAATCTCAAGTTGGCTCGGTAGGGTAACTATATTGTTGTAATGCGCGACCGATGGAAGTTTATCTCGTGGTAGTGACACGCGTATTGTAGTATGAGCGTCCTTAGGCTGTTTCGACTTTCGTTAAGCGAAATATGCAGCCGTTGGATTAATAGCGTGTATATAGTAACGTCGCTGAATATGCGCACATCGAAGGTTCTGCGCCCCACTATATAGACAAAGTGCTCGCTACGCTTTCAATCGAATACCAAACAAATGTGTAACAAAATAATTTCTATTTCGTCACATAGTGAAGAAAACTCATACATTGCTGCGATTTGAATAACAATAATAATAATAATAATAATATATACACACTAACAGAAATGTAGGTACCTAATACACACTAAGAGAAAGCTCATACATTGCTCCGATTTGCAATGCAAGTCAACATACAATAATTTCTGATTTTTTTTTGGTGCATATGCACCGGCAAGCTACAATGTAGGCACTAGTAACTAGAGATATGAGTCAATCTTTATCTGTGGACCGCCGAGGTACTTTTATCTTCCGAAGTGTCGCCTCCACTCCAGGGTTATCGTCAAGGAGTTCCCTGAAATCTTTCCTCAGCACCACATCATCGAAGTTGTCGTGTCTGGTGATGAAGCTGATGCACTTATCCTGAAGCGTTGCCCAGTTGCTGCCCAATGCTATCCGCAGTGCTGAAGCAACATTGGAAATCTTTACAGCGTCCCATATCTTTTGGGCGCATAAGTGATTTAGGCAATCCATAAAATATGCGTCGGCTGTTTTCATCAGCCAAGGCAAAGCCTCGTCCATGCTTGTCCACAGTTCTTCCGGCAATTTGCCTTGGACGGCATATGCAACCATAGCTTCGAATGCATCCAGGTTCTCCACATCAGAAATGGTCACTCTATAAGAAGTATACGGCACACCAATTTTTCTACCAAATAGGAGGGTAGTAAAATAAGGCGATCGCCTTGCAAGAGCCAACCTTTTCACAGGGGGCAATTCCCTTCTCACATTGGGCGATTCCTTGCTGTGGATGCACAACACCACATCTTCATATCTGCCCTGGATGAAGAGACTTTCATCAATGTCCTCCTTCGGCACTTCGATGACTTCGTCGAAGAGGATAACCATACTGAATATAATTTCCAGATTCTGATCTGCATCAAAACAGTCATGATAGATAACATGACTCCATCCATAGAAATTCTCGTTGATCCCCCAACCCCATGACGAGGAAGTGCGAAAGGATCCTTGATGAGGAGAGTCGTCCTGCTCCCATCCATTGGAATTATTGACGGGCAGTCCTCCAACTGTGAGGGTCATCTTGACTCGAACATCTTGTGCGTCTTTGTCCAGATCAATGTGGAACTGACATGGCATCCACACCATGATCTGCATCCTCACCATGCTCGGCATCCTCACCGTGCTTGGGAAACTTTCCCTTCGGATAGACATACAGTTTTCACTTCCTGTTGCCTGCCGTGAACGGATATTCAAAGCGCTCTCCTACACTTGCGGAGATCAACTGATCTTCCTTGAACTTGATTCGGAAGGATCGGCATGCGAGGGGCTTGACTTCCATGGTTGCGGCTAGGCGATGCAGTTGTAGGGGAAAATGGTTGCGGGTAGTCGATGCAGTAGCAGGGGAAAATGGTTGTGGGTAGTCGATGTAGTTGCAGGGGAAAATGGTTTCGCAGGGAGAAGCGGGGTGAAAGCGGGTTGATTTATACACGAGTCATGACTTCTCGGTTCGTGTTCCGGTTCACATTTAGTGGGGCGCGTCGCTGGGAATCGTGTCTGGTGGAATCAACAGATCCGTCTCCTCGTCTTCCAAAAGAAACGTTCTTTAAAATCTCTAATACATAAAAATACAGCGAGGTGGAGGAATGCCATCAGTCGCATCGCCATTCGAATCGTCGCGTCTCTTAATCGAGGTGTCGCGACGCGGAAACAAAGGACAGGGATGCGCGCGCGGTTAAGTTAGTCTTCCAATCAGGTCACTCTTTTGGAGATCGAAGGATCATCGTGGTTGGGATATAGAGGACAGGGTCGTGCGTGCGTGGTTACCATTATTCTTCCAATCAGCCATTGCTATCGAAGGTCGCGCGCGCGAGGCGTCGAATATCAGTTGACCCTCCCATGCTGGACTTAGATTGCACATGAATATCACTTGGGATATTGTTGGATTTGAACCACCATGCCATGCGTTGGGTTTGAACCACCACGCCATGCTGGGCTAGATAGGACTTTGTAGGCCCAAAGTCCACGTACAATCATCCACCCGTTCAATAGCATGTCCATTAAAAAAAACATGTACCGGTACATTGTCCTCAAAAACAAAAGTAATGGTACACATTATCTCACTACTATGGCATCGCGCATGAATTTGACTAGGAGTTGAGAAACCGATTTAAGAAATAATTATTTATTTTATTGCTATGCTTGGCGCACTTCATAGCATGATATCCGCGTGCAATATCATGCATCGTATGCAATCTTCAGGTCAACTATATCTTGAGCCGTGCGATATCATGCGCCGCTACGCAATCTTCGGCTCCCGTGGCATCGCACGGGCATTCAACTAGTTAGATAAAATGTGATCAAATTAGTTTTTTCGATTGTGCGGAGGATAAGGAGGAAGGGTGCGCCAGCGGTGCCAAAGATATTCTAGAAATGTACCCTCGATAAGAGCGCCTAATTAAAGAACATAATTAGACGAAATTAATATGGTAATTATGAAATACGATGTGGCACCTTTCCTAAAACATTCTCACAGGAGATCAAATTCCAACACACTTCAGTCGCATGGCATATCGATGTTGACCCTGCTATGGAGGGATGAAAACGGACGGGAACGGGCGGGAAAACACTTTAACTGTTTCCGTTTCCGTATTTCTAACACCGGACGGAAACGAAAACGGGATGTCCGGGAATGGAAACGGTCACGGGAATGTCGGAAATCCGAAAACGAACAAAAGCGGACGGAAACACGTCGGTAACGGTCAGGAACCGGGAGTTAAGACGGGAATGTCATCACATTGTTGATAGAATAACAGCAACATCAGTGAGGACTGAACATAATAAGAGTATGAACACATCAGTAAACAATGTTTCTAATCAGTTCACATAAAACACAAGTCATACGCCACTAGCAGCTCAAATGCCACAATATTTCGTCAAACTCAGTCCCACAATAGCATGTCACAACTCGATCAATTCTCAAACAGCATTTGTACTTCTTACATAAATTTTATAATATATAATCAGTAGGGGGAGACCCCTCTTGTTCTTTCAAAAAAAAAAATAATAAGAAACAACCGTAGATCACCTGGCAAATCTTCAAGTCCACGAGGTGGCAGCTGGAGGACACCACCAATCTATATATACTATATAGATGCAACCCACTAACAGTCACTTATTACTATAAAGCTAGCTTCTCGTGAGTCCACGTCATCCGGTAACATTCAGCCCTCAGATCACAATTTGCAACACATCATGTCCATCTATTTCAGTTTGCTTAGTCGATGTGCCACACCTTCTCTCTCTGCAATTGCACACACCATTAGTACTTCACTAATTAGTCGGCCACCCTCTCTTATTTACTTGCTGGAAAATTAGCACCACTAATTACCCACCAAGCATCTTCACTCCACCGCATGCCCCCTCTTTACATAGCGCCTCACTACTTTTCAGTTTTTGGTAACTCATCTAGAGAGGCTGTGCAATAAACTCTCCTACCAGGCAACATAATTTATGTTGTATAATAATATGATCAGACGATTCAGGCCTTGCTCACCAAGCGTCAGAATAGAATCTAATGAGGCCAACGAGCAAAGCGTGGGTAATGAATCCTAGGCTATAAATACTCAGAAATATCCAGCATCACCCATGTTCAACATAGTCATCCTTTCAGGCCTTGACGATCATAGCAAGACTTTTTTTCTGGCCATTTGGATGGCACAGTCATACCGTTGTCTTTGTGTGTTTGATTTTCTGATTTGCCTAGTAGCCCATTTTTTGGTATGCTCATTCCTATCTATCGTCAAATGTATGTACAAATCTCTACAGACATACATTATAAAACATTGTTCATTTTATTCCAGAGTAGCAATTTAAGGGCTGATCCTCTTATCTGATATGTCTGAAGTACATTTGTCATTAAATTATTCTACTAAATTTATTTGCACCACCTCCAAAGTTCATTTCAAAAATACCATTGAACTCCCGCAGCAACGCTCGGGGTATCATCTAGTTAAATCAATGGCCCCTGCCAGCAGCAGCGTTGACGAGCTAGAGCTTGGAGCTTTGGGCGCACAAGCTGGAGCATGGACGGACAGCATTTTGCGGGCCTGTAAGCTGGAGCACGGACGCGAGGGCATGGCAGAGCTCGAGGTGCCGCGCGCCGGCTTTGCGCGGGCGGGGCAGAGTTTGAGGTGCGAAGGGCCGGCGTTGCCAGGCATGGCGGAGCTCGAGGCGCCGATTGGCTAGCTGTAGGAGCAGGCGCCCGAGCTTGTGGAGCTGGAGACGCGGCGAGGCGTCGGCGAGCAGGAGGAGCTAGTGCGGCAGGCTCTGTTGGCTAGCGGCGGCGCTGTGCTTCGTGGTGCTTAAGAAGTGAAGAGTGGGCTGGGAAGGTAAAACGTGATGGTGTGGTCGGCCATGACGTTCCAGTTGGGTGTGCTCGGAGGCACTGGCGTGCTGTTCCTGGCGTCTACCGTGCTCGCCGGCGTGCTGAACGCCATCAGGGTGCCCCTCACGAGCGTCGCCGCGGTCATCTGGTTCCATGACCCCATGAGCGGGTTTAAAGATCATACTGCAGCAGTTCCTAAAACCAAAAAGAAAACCTCTAAGAAAACAATTGTCCACGAACAGTCTATATCTAAACATCCCAATTGTTCTCAATGAAGGGTGTGTTTTGGAATAGCGATGGGTTTAAAGACCCAAGAAAACATAGATTTATTTCGGATTTAACAAAAGAACATAATTTAAGTTTTATTGCTATTTCGGAGACGGGTAGGAGGAGTTTTACAAATCCTTTCCTTAAGAACCTGTGTAGTGGTAAAAATTATCTTTGGCACGTAAAAGAACCTAGAGGTAGATCGGGCGGGATTCTACTCGGTATTGATCTAGATATATATGATATTGGTGCGATTGATGGAGACTACTATGTGAAATTCCACTTGTGCAATAAAAATGATAGCTTCAAGTGGGCACTTGTAGTAGTTTATGGTCCGGCACATCATGAATTTAAAGAGGTGTTTTTAACAGAATTGGTTCATATGTGTAGCCACGAACAACTACCTCTCTTAATTGGGGGTGATTTTAATATTTTGAGAAGCCCGTTGGAAAAAAGTAACAGTAACTTTGATCATCGTTGGCCATTCTTGTTTAATGCCATAATTGATGGTCTAAATTTACGAGAACAAGAGATGTCAGGCAGGCGTTACACTTGGGCGAATTCTTTACAAACACCAACATATGAGAAGCTAGATAGAATTTTAATGGCGACTGAGTGGGAACAAAAATACCCACCATCGACTGTCATTGCACTCACTCGTGATATATCAGACCATACACCGTTACTTCTCAATACAGGAGACTCATCTTCGAACTATAATCAGCACCAATTCAAATTTGAGTTGGGGTGGTTGCTTCGTGATGTTTTCATGGAGATGGTAAAGGATATATGGCAAAATGAGACAAATGGCTCAACCCCAATGGAAGTGTGGCAGAACAAAATTAGAAAAGTTCGCCAATATCTGAGGGGCTGGGCTAAAAATACAAGTGGTGCGTATAAAAAAGAAAAGAAGCGTATTCTGGACAAACTTGATTGTTTAGACAAGAAAGCAGAAACTACTATCCTATCACAACAGGAAGTAGACCTCAAGTACTGTCTAAAAAATAGACTAGCTGAAATGCTAAGGGAAGAGGAGATCAAGTGGTACCAGAGAGCGAAAGTGAAAGAGTTATTTGAAGGTGACTCTAATACGAAATACTTTCAACTTGTAGCAAATGGCAAACACCGGAAAACTAGAATTTTTCAGCTGCAGGATGGGGATCAAGTAATCAGTGGTGATGACCAATTAAAAAAATACATCACGACTTATTATAAAGGTCTCTTTGGTCCGCCTGAGAATAATAATTTTAATCTTGACGAAACTCGAAGAGACGATATTCCACAAGTGTCGGCAATTGAAAATGAAATTCTAGTTTCTGAGTTTACTGAGAGTGAAGTGCATGAGGCTATTTTCCAAATGGAACATAATAAGGCGCCAGGGCCTGATGGTTTCCCAGCGGAATTCTATCAGGCCTTCTGGGACACAATAAAGGGTGATTTATTAGCCTTATTTTCAGAATTTCACAAAGGTAATTTACCTCTGTATAGCCTTAATTTTGGAACAATAATTTTTCTTCCCAAATGCAGGGAAGCAATTAAGATTCAACAATACAGACCTATATGCTTGTTGAATGTCAGTTTCAAAATCTTCACAAAGGTTGCTACAAACAGAATATCGACGGTAGCTCAAAAGGTAATTAGTCCTACACAAACCGCTTTCCTGCCAGGGAGAAATATCATGGAAGGGGTGGTGGTGTTGCATGAAACAATTCATGAGCTACATAGGAAAAAACAAAATGGGGTAATATTTAAAATAGATTTCGAGAAGGCATATGACAAAGTTAAATGGAGTTTTGTCCAACAAACTCTAAGAATGAAAGGATTCTCACAGGAGTGGTGTAAATGGATTGAAAACTTCATTCAGGGTGGTCATGTTGGTATTAAAATAAATGACCAAGTGGGGGAAAATTTTCAGACATACAAAGGTCTGAGACAAGGGGACCCGTTATCACCGATTTTATTTAATATTGTTGTTGATATGTTAGCTATCTTGATTAATAGAGCGAAGAATGAGGGTCAGATAACTGGGGTCGTACCGCACCTTGTAGATGGAGGTTTGTCTATTCTACAATATGCTAATGACACCATTCTTTTTATGGAACATGACATAGCAAAAGCAACAAACATGAAGTTGCTTCTATGTGCATTCGAGCAGTTGTCGGGCCTAAAGATTAACTTTCACAAAAGCGAAATATTTTGTTTTGGGGAAGCTAAACAGATGGAACAACAATATGCAGAATTGTTTGGGTGCAAATCTGGGAACTATCCTTTTAGATACCTTGGCATTCCAATGCATTTTAGAAAATTAAGTAATACTGATTGGCGGGTCATTGAAGAGAAATTTGAGAAAAAACTAAGCAGTTGGAAAGGCAAACATATGTCAGTGGGGGGTCGTTTGGTTCTTATTAATTCTGTCCTTACAAGCTTGGCTTTGTTCATGTTATCTTTTTTTGAAGTCCCAAAAGGGGTACTTGAAAAATTGGATTACTATAGGTCGCGATTCTTTTGGCAATCAGATGAACATAAAAAGAAATATAGATTAGCCAAATGGAATATTCTTTGCCAACCAAAAGAGATTGGAGGCTTAGGAATTAAAAACCTTGATGTACAAAACCAGTGTTTGTTAAGTAAATGGTTATTCAAACTTATAAATGAAGAGGGCATGTGGCAGAGTATTCTTAGGAATAAATATTTAAAGAACCAAACAATCTCACAAGTGGAAAAGAAGGCTGGTGACTCACATTTTTGGTCCAGCCTTATGAAAGTTAAATCAAAGTTCCTAAACCTGGGATCTTTTCATTTGGATGATGGGAACCAAATAAGGTTTTGGGAAGACAAGTGGTTAGGAAATTTTACACTTAGTGAACAGTATCCATCCCTCTTCAATATAGTAAGAAAGAAACACGCAACAGTAGCTTCTGTTTTTAATAGAGTTCCACTGAATGTGTCTTTTAGAAGAACATTGACTGGAAACACATTAATTCTTTGGCATAATCTTGTTGCTCGTATTAGTCAGATACATTTAAACAATAGTAGTGATACATTTCGATGGAACCTTAACCAATCTGGTATCTTCACTGTTGCTTCAATGTATGATGCTCTAATAAGTAATGGAAATGTCCAGTTTGACAAACATCTCTGGAAGCTTAAAATGCCGTTGAAAATTAAGATCTTCATGTGGTATCTAAAAAAAGGGGTCATACTCACTAAGGAAAATCTAGCCCGCAGGAATTGGAATGGTAGTAGGCGGTGCTGTTTTTGCTCTTGTGATGAAACGATCCAACATCTTTTTATTGATTGTCATTTTGCAAAATTCCTATGGAGAGTTGTACAGTTTGCTTTTAACTTACAAACACCTAGAAGTATTACTTATTTATTTGGTAATTGGCTTAGGGGGGTTGGTACAAAATTGAAAAGGCAACTGTTAGTGGGTGCCTCTTCTTTATGTTGGGCAATATGGCTTAGTAGGAATGATGTAGTGTTTGACAAATCTCCAATAAAAACTTATATGTAGGTACTGTATCGGGGCACACATTGGCTCAGGTTTTGGGCCCAGTTGCAACGGCGTGATGAAGATAAGGAGATGATGAAGAATGCATGCCTAGCGTTGGAGGTGGTGGTCATGCAGATCTTCGCCAATCATGGATGGAGGTTTACCAATAGAATTGGTCATTAATAAATTTCTTCATCAAACTATGTTGGTTATGTCGTCGAGTTGGTTTTGCTTGATTCATGTGATGGCAGACGGATATGCTGCAGTTTGTGTAATGAACGGTTGTAACCTCTTATGAGGCCAAGACCAGGTACTCTTTTTCCCATTATCTAAAAAAATGAGTGGGTTTAAAATCTTGGCGCTGGTCATCACGGTGTGGGGGTTCGCGTCGTACATGGTCGGGTACTCGTCTGCCAAGAAAACATCATCAAGCTGACATTTATTCTTGTGTAAAATATTATGTTGTCCTAATGAAAGATAGTATTACACTATTACATAAACAATTTTGAAGTTGAAATTAACGTCGGAGGTCGAAAAACACTTAGGAGTACAGAGACAGAGTATGAACCCCCGAGCGTCGCCGCGGTGATCTGGTTCCATGACCCCATGAGCGGGTTCAAGATTTTGTCGCTGGTCATCACGGTGTAGGGGTTGGTCACTAATTGACATCTGTTCTTGTGTAAAAAAAATATTTTTCCAAATGAAAGCTGGTTATACAAAAGTTTGACAAGTGAAAATCACTTTTTCATTGTTCTAAAATATAAGTAAAGTTCAAGCAAAACATATTTAATCTTCATCACAGGCACTTCTTGGATTGACATGCCAAAATAGACGAACCAAATTGAAACCAAACCCTCTTCAAACATTAATGTGGGACACCAATTCTGAACAAGAATTAGCAAAATATTTACCAGAAGAAAAGGAGGAATTTCCATTTTAGGACATGATTTGTTACTAGCAAGACTATTAAAGAGGCGAGAATACTAGAGGCAAAGAGGGAGGGTGGCTTAGAGGTAGGGACAGTGGTGGCTAACCCTAGGTATAAGAGCTTGATAGGGCCATAGGTAATGTGACACTTCGAGTGTGGGAGAGGAGTTTGTTAAATCTAACACAAAAAAGGCATAAAAAGGCTTTCCCAAGAGTATAGAAAATATTAGCTTGATTCTTATGGAAGTCAGAATAGGCTGTAACAATAAATTTAAATAATTGAATATAAAGGATTGCGTCAAAATGCTCACCAATACACTAAGGGTCTGTTTGGATCCAACCAGATTTTAAAAATTCAGATTTTAAAATCTATAAGGGATCCAAACAGGCCAGATTATGCACCAGATTCTAGAATCTAGATTATGAGATTTTAAGAATCCCATAATCTACTCTAACCCAGCTTTTAGGTGATTTTATTTGCCAAAAGACCCACTACCCTTGAATGTTTTTGGATAATTACAGTTTGTGCCACTGTTTTACTCTAATATAGAAAGGACATGTTGGTCATTAACTACCTCAAAAACTGGTTTCTAGCTTTTAAAAATCCGGGATCCAAACACCTTCACCCAGATTTTTTTAGAAGCCAGATTATAAAAACTATACCTAGAATCTAGATTCTTAGAAGCTAATGGGGATCCAAACACCACCTAAAAACTTCTAGAGAAAAAAAATTAAAGCACAAACTTTCAACTCAGTAAACAACTGTGCGCGGGGTTCCAAGTAACTACCGCGCACACGGTGTGGGCCAAATTTTGCGCCAGTTTCAGCCTGCGACGCCTCATCGTCTTCCTCCTTCCTCCGCCTTGTCCAGCGCCCCGCACACTGCCTTCTCTCTCTTTCCTATGCCTGTGCCGACGTCATCAAGCTCTACGCTGCCTTCCCGTGCGCGCCCGGCCCCGCCCGCTGCGATGCTCCGTCGCATGCCCGACATCGTGAGCTCAGCTGCCTCCCATGCCGATTTCAACAAGCGGGATGATCCCTGCAAGCCAGTGCCATGGGAGCACCTTCCCTGTCGACTGTTCTAGCATAGGAAAATTTCTAGAAACACAAATCGATTGTTCCAGCAGCAAATATGGATTGTTCTAGCTACTTAAATCGATTGTTCCAACAGCAAAATCGATTGTTCCAGCAGAGAAAATTGTTTGTTCTAGCAGAAAAATCAATTGTTCTAACCAAGAATATTTTCACAGATCCATGATAATAACTGAGAAACTGATTCATGCTGATTTGGAAGCTCGTCGTTGAGCTTGGCGCGTCGCGGCGTTAGAAAAATTGGGACGAAGAAGAAGGAAACGACGATGAGACCCGGCGGCGAGAAATAGCTCAAGGAAGAAGAAGACGACTCCCGTCGGTTGCTGGGCCGCGCGCTGCTCCCTGCTGGGCCACAGCGGGCCGGGTGCCCCTCGTGCGGTACTTATTTAGAACCGTGCTAGCGGTGTCTAGATAACCCGCTGTTCGAGGATCATTCTATTTGACTCTTCGAAAATTAAATAGCTTGTAGTATATTGAGTTTAAGCTACAAAAGATATTACAATGAAAAAAATCATGATTTCATATACTCGACAGGAACACTGGTACTAACTAGAAACATTATAATCAGGCATAGCCTAATACTTATGTTTGTGTGTGTGTGATGGGTATTGGATGAGACTTGTGCGGTCATGATTAGTTGTGATATATGGTACAAGTGAACCTACCTTTCTTCCTAATTAATCGCCCCCGATCCAGAATAGTAATGTAGGGCACATAAGCACGAATGAAATGCCAACATCTCATTCATACTAATGGTGGATCCAATATTTTGATAATGCATGTACAAAAATTCTAGCATACAAATTTTGTTCCTAAACACATGTCATCCTTATACACAACATCCTAGTGTTAAAACAATTAACATAAATAATTCAATTTTAGCAACATGTTTTTTACATGTGTTGTGAAAAATTGCAATATCTTGCCAAGAACAAGCTCTCTTTTTTCACTCTCTTTTTACATGTGTTTTGCAAAATTCTAGGTTAAGTTAGTCATTGCATTATTAC
Source organism: Eragrostis curvula (assembly GCA_007726485.1). Lineage (NCBI taxonomy): Eukaryota > Viridiplantae > Streptophyta > Magnoliopsida > Poales > Poaceae > Eragrostis > Eragrostis curvula. The sequence continues at coordinate 26,267,930 of CM017441.1, read as the reverse complement.
TATATAATAATGATGACACTCTCTTTTTTCACGTGAATACCTTTTAGAAATATCCTTAAAAATATCAAGGTCTATGTAATTTTCTGTAATATTGCAAAAGTCACTATGTTCTAGAGAAAGGATGGGAACATAAAACATGAAAATTTGGAAGCTTTAAAAACATGCACTCAATTATCATTTATGTAGCTATATCTAGTGTTTTTAGTGAAATTGCTGCATCAAATGATTGATTATGTTATGATGCAACACAAAGAAAAAGTTTCATAAAGATCATACATTCACAAGTGTACAAGGATGGAACATAAGGAGTATTGTAGTGTACAAAATACTAAACAATGTAGTTTAGAGATTTTTCATGAGAATAATAATCGAGCAGTTGTCCAGCTCCAACAATTACTCCCTCTATATTAAATTGATGACGTTCCGAGATGGCACCATAGTCTTTTTAGTTCATTTCTCTGGTTGGGAACGACATGGAGAATTGGCGAGGAGGAAGTAGTAACGAAAGAAACATTATGTTTGACACTTCTAAAACTACAGAATAACTGGTAGTACATACGGACTTAAGCTACAAAATATATTGATTTTTGTTTGCTTATATATTTGTTACATCCCTTCCTCACACTTGTATAGCTTGATATTCTAGAGAATATATAGTGTTGTGGTCCTGAAATAATAATGGAATGATGGAATCATAAAACATGTTTTAATGAAATTATTGTATCAAAAGAATCGCTAATGGTATAATTCAACATAAAGAGAAAGTTTCCTAAAAAGATAATAAATTCACAGGTGTACAATGATGGAACATAAGGAGTAGAGTGTACAAAATAGTGAACAGTGTAACTCAAGTATTTTTCATGAGAATAATAATTCGATTGGTAGTCCACCTTCAAAAATTACTCCCTCTATACTAAAAAATGATATTGTTCTGACACAACACCTTATTTTCATTTTAGTTCATTTCCCTGGTCAGAAACATCAAGAATTGGCAAACAGAGAGCGTACTAGTAACTAAAGAACAATCTGTTTGACCCTTCTGAAATTAAACAGTTTTTTTTTTGAAAGGTATAGTACATAAAGACTTAAGCTGCAAAAGATATATATATTTTTGTAATTTTAATCTTCCGTGGCAATGGAGTACACGTGCACGGAGATGACAGTTTTTCCATGTGTGTCACTACGTGTTCATTCAGGGCAATGTTCCATGGGAGTAGAATTTCATTGTACAAATCATTGTCGACATACACGAGATAAACAAAGATTTAACCTTTAGTTGGTGAATTCTCCTTCTTTTTTTTTTTTTTTTGAGGGCAGTTGGTGAATTCTCCTAATGGCGACGGCGTGGTTTACAACCGGCATGCTGTTGCTGGTGTTCACCGTCCTCTCCGTGTGTTAAATGAGGGTTGCTGCGGTGATATCGTCGATGGTTCCATGATTCCATAGATCAATATCTTGGTTCTGGTCACCAACATGTGGGCGCATATATATCCACCACCTTGATGTTTAATTGTTTTATTTATCTCAAGAACATAGAGATTTTTTAAAAAAAGGAATACTCAAAATGATTCGTGTAGCTATATACTTATCACAAAACAGGAGAGACATTCCTTTCTAAATCTCAAGAACAAGGAGAATTAATCTGATCACAAATAATCACAGGGAAAAAAATGTTCTGAATGAGAAGCAACGAATTATAGTTGTACATTACAAAGAGTGCTGTATTTTGTTTTGAAAGAATTCTTTTACAAAGAGTGTGTCCTCCCGCCGTGACGCCGCCTCCTGCCTCCGCTGTTCAAGCTTGTCATCGTCAGTGTCCTCGGCCGGCGGTCCTTCCACGTCGTGCTGGAGCAGCAGGCGGCCGTGTCTCTCTGCGCATTTGCGTTCACGTCCGTTTGGGCTCGCCGTGACCGACGGGTTCCCGGCGATGCCGCGCGAAGCGGCGGGCTTCAAGCACGGCGAGGCCGCGTACGTGAACGTGATGGTGTGGTCGGCCGTCACGTTCCAGCTGGGGGTGCTCGGCGGCACCGGAGTTCTGTTCCTGGCGTCCACCGTGCTCGTCGGCGTGCTGAACGCCGTCAGGGTGCCCCTCACGAGCATCGCCGCGGTGATCTGGTTCCATGACCCCATGAGCGGGTTCAAGATTTTGGCGCTGGTCATCACGGTGTGGGGATTCGCGTCGTACATGGTCGGACACTCGTCTCTCAAGGAAACATCACCAAATTGACATCTATTCTTGCACACAAAATTATTTTTATTCCTGAATAAAAGAGGTTATTATATCATACTAGTAAAAATGCGCGTGCGCCACGCACGTGACCTAAAAATATCATCACTTGGCAAGACATTTTGCAACATAATAAAAATTTGAATTTTATTCGGCAGTTAAAATTAGGACATATAATTCATTGTTAGCTCCATCACTATATGAATCGACTATCAACAATATTAACCTACTCTACGTAACATCTAGAGTAATCTGACACAACAACATTTCATAGCAAGGTTTGGGACATCTCAAACCAGATTTTGTTCTTTTGCAAAATTAAATAACAGCATATATATTCTTTGTCACAAGATAAATTAGGCTTCGTGAACCATAATATAAATTGCATACTCTTTGTGGTCCTGTGATATTACATTGATTATGTTAGAATTTGATTTTAAAGTGCAAAAACCATTAAATGTTAACTTAGGGCAGGTACAATGGTGTTGTCTCATAGGTCGTCTCATACATGACACATAATCATAAGACAATTTACGAGATAACACATACAATGGATGATTGTTTTAGTTGTCTCGTAGTAATTGCATCTTCCCTTAATTTATGGATGAGAAAAGGAATGTTTATGAGTTGCATGGCAACTACAACTCGTACAATGGTGTGTAAGCCATCTCATACTCCTAAATTTTAGCGCTTGAGGTGGTTGCTGTCGGCGTTGAGAAATCTGGCCGACGAGTGAATTTAGACTACGCGCTACGGTTGGTTGAAGGGAATGAGGATGACATAAGTGGTTATACTGGTTCGGGCGACCGAAGCCCTATGTCTAGTGAGTTGGTTCGGTTTGTGTTGCTCGTAGTAGGAGTTACAAGCTCTTGCGAGAGAGGGGGAAGCTCCCAAGTCTCTAAGTGTTCGTGTAGTCCGTCCTTGCGTGCGTCGCAAGGCCGAAGCGAGTCTGTGTGTGATGAGAAAAGTGAGAATGCGGTCCCCCAGCCGCGAGTCAAGCTCTCCCTTTTATCTGTCAAGGGAAAGTTGACTGTACAAGGATGGAGGAAAGAAGAAAAAGAAAGAAAGGGAATTGGTCAAATAGCTCGATGTAGGTGGGGGGCCTCGCAGGGAAGGGCGCGTCCATCCTCGACGCGTCCGTCCTCGACGCCGTCTCCTCCGGGCGTGGGTGGCGACGGCGGCTACAGCTTAACTGCGGCGGGGATGTCCGTGTCCTGTTTGAGCACTGTGCGACCCTATTCATATACGGCCCGCACTGTTACCGCGCGGCGAGGCGGCTTGACCGCTGTCAACCGTCCCTGCGAGACGTGCGGGGCTTGCGGTTCACGTCTTCGGACAGTGCCGAAGGACGCCCACTTGCGACCATTTAATGCGATCCACCGGCCAAGCTCCGACTTCGGCAGTCCGACCCCTTTGGTCATAGGCCGGGGTCGGGCGTCCGGGGTCGGCCAAGGCGGAGCTTTTCCCCGACCCCCGGGGGTCGGGAGTTCGGTCGAGGAGTCGGGCCTTTCTTCGCCCGTGCGCCCTCTCCGGCCGCGGGCCACGTTACGCATCGTGGGCTGGGCTTTGACCTCGGTGTCCGCGGAGACGACCGCGGCCTCTGGCCCAGTCCTTAGTCATTTGGGCGTGATTGTGGGTTTATGTGGGTAATCGCGTGTACCTGGTTTTGGGTACCCGACAGTAGCCCCCGAGTCCTGCGCGGAATGCTTTGGCGTTGCGCGCGGGGCTCCCCCTAGCCTCCGACGATTTTTGCCTTTGGCCCGGCCGTCAAGTTGGGTGGGAGTGATTTACTCGCATTTAGGCTTTGAATCGGGCGTTTTTTACTTGCGTTCGTCCGGGCAAATGCGTCAATGTCTCGGCGAGGGATTGGTCACGAGGGTTCTATTTTCTGCGTGTGGCTTTGCGCCTTTGTCTTCTTTCGGGAGGGTCTGCAAGGGCCCGGGAATTTTGACAGGCTTTCGCAGCCCGTGATCCTTGCTCCAAGCTTTCGCGCCTTTTTACGCTCTCTCTGTTCCCAGCCATCCTCGCAGCTCTCCTATAAATGGAGCGGTTTCCCCTGCTTGCTCTCACCGTGCCTCGTCATGGCTGATGGCCGAGCGGTGAGTTTACGGCGCCCGCTTCGGGCGGACTGCTTCGGAGAAGGCGTTTTCTTATCCATGGCTCACCCCACGACCTCCATTTCAGATGGAGGCGTGTTTCGCCCTCGTTTGGCTCTTCATGGGGCGCTTGCCCTGTTCGACGCTATCCCTCCTGTGATGCTGTTCCTCGGGGTCGAGCCCTCGTGCCGCGTCTCTCCCAGAGCCGTGGGCGATGCCTCGGGTGATGCGGGCGGCGATGGGATTGCTCGTCGTCGAGGCAAACCTTCCCTAGCCTATTGTCCTATCCTCATGAGACGCGAGGTAGGCCGGACCTGGAGTCGCACCCGAGGCTGCTAGGAGCGACGGCGCCCGTTCCGGTCACCCTCGAGGTCGAGTCCTGTGCAACCCGAGCCCTTGTTCCTCCATATTGTGGAAGAATGAGGGCCGGATCGGGAATCGCACCCGAGGCGACTGTCGCGGGGTCGGCTCCGTCCTTGGGACGGCGGCCCATTTGTGAGCCGTGGAAGGGACCAGCTCTTCGACTTCCGTGAGCTGGAGGTGGTCTCTGTGGCACGTGCTCCCGAGGACAAGTTCGTTTGTATTTTGTAAAGATGATCCTTCCCCCTCGATCACTACTAGGTGTTTGGGGGGTCGTTTGCGTTTTTGCGTGTTTTGTGAAATAAGAAAGGTTCCCTCTTCACTATCCGAGGCCACGCTGTTGGCCCGACTTGCGAATGTGAGCCCCCGAGTCCCCGTTCGTTACGAGATCTAGCAGAGGGCCGTTTCGTCTTTTGTTCATCTTGCCCCGCGTATCACTGCGTTGTGATAGGGGTGCTGAGCCATCCCGTCCGTTCCTCGATGGTTCGACGGTGGGTGCCCCGTCGAGTTGCTAGCGGGTGAGTTCGAGTGAAGCCCTGGCTTGCCCTTAGCGGGGATCCAATTGAGACCAGCTGGGGTCGACTTCATATGATCCGTGGGGTCAGTCCAACTAGTTCCCGAGTCCTTTCGATCGGTCTCGGGGGCTTCGGAGCCTTCTCTTGATGGGAAAACCTTGGTCCGACTCTCCATCAGGACTCGGACGCAACCGACAGTGGCCCGTGACGCTCCGCGCGTCTGAGTACTAGCCGCTGGGACCCCTCTTTGGTCGCCCCTCACTCTAGTGTTGCCCAGAGCGACTGTCGAACCCTCTTGGAGGGCCAATCTTCGCACTCTTGGGCTGGAAATGGGCCGTCGGGGAGTTTTCAGCCCGTAGCCAACTTTACCTGTGGGCTGTATCTGGCGTTCCTGACCAATTAGGCCCGCTACGCTTCGTGGAGCCGGAGGGACATCTTCGTGGCCGTTCGATGGGCGCAAATCTTGGAACGCCGATTCGGCGGTGCGCGGGTTGCCCTGGCTTCTGCGAGAAGCTAGAAGAGAGAGATGACAACAAAACACGGCGCCCGAGGCGGGAATTTGAAGAGACGCGATGGGTCGTGGGACGTCGCGGCGGTTCAGGGGCTATAAATGAGAACGGCTTGTACCTGGCTTTGCGCCTTCCCGCATTCACCATTTTCCCCCATTCCTCGCGCTACAGTTGCGCCAATCCGCCGCAATCCGCCGCAAATCTCTCGTAGATTGTTTTCCGCTCCACCGCGATTCGCCGTGCTCCTTTTGCGCCGCACTCCGCCATCATCTTCCGCGCCTTGTCCCGTTGTTTGCGGAGTCCGGGCCTGTCCGCCATGGTGCTTGATACGTGGTCCACCTCGTCGGCGACGGAGGAGGAATTGGAGAAGCTGGTGGCGGGCGGCCTCCTTGTGTGCCGCACCGAGGCGCAGGAATGGATCGTGCCCACGGGCGCGTTCGATCCGAATCCTCCTCCCAGGTACGTGGTCTCGTTCGTCTCCTTCCACAAGCACGGGTTGGGGACACCTCCACATTGGTTCCTCCGGGGGCTCCTCAATCACTTCAAGATTGAGTTGCACCACTTGAATCCCACTTCGCTTTGCCACATCGCTACCTTTACTGCGATGTGTGAGGGATACCTGGAGATCGATCCCCATTTCGATCTTTTCCTCCACTTCTTTCATGTCTTTCACCACTTTGGGGGGGGGAAGCCGAAGCGCCCGTTCACCCGCCTATGGGGTGCCCGAGCATCCGGCTTCGTAACAAGGAAAGGTCGCAGGAGTACATCGAGACCTCCAAGGTCTCTTCCAACTCGGGATGGCACGCTGAGCGGTTCTATCTTCGGAACGACCCCTCGGCGCCACTTTCCGAGTTCACTGGTTGTTACATCGAGACAAGCCTGCGGTCTGGTACTATGGCATCGGCGACAAGGGGAGGAGCACGTACGAGTCGCTCATCGCTGCCGTGACGGGATTGCGCAAAAGGGGCGTCACGGCCATCGGGTGTCTTGCCCTTTGCCACAAGCGTCGAGTACTGCCCGTCATGGAGTGGAAACTCCGGTTGTGGCAAATGGCTCCGGGGCAAGATCTGTCGGAGAGATCTCCAATTCAGAGATCGGGTCGCGGTTGTCCGAGGTGTGTGGCAAGACGAACCTCACCTTCGAGGGGAAGAATTTCGTGTACCCGATCCCCAATCATCCTCCCGCCATTCCTGACGATGGCTGCGTCAGACATGTAAGTTTTGTTCCCCTTCTCCTTGTTTTTGTATCTTTTCTAGTTTCTCTTTGACCAACGACCCCCTTGGGTTTTTTTTCAGCCTGAGCTTACCGGCTGGAAATCTCGGCCAAAAGGACTTCCCGAGGACGCTGCGCAGCGGGCTCTGAATCGCGAGGCAAATGAGCAGCAGCGGCTGAAGAAGGAGGCCAAGGAGGCCAAGAAGAAGGCTCGACTGCTAAAGCAGACTGCCAGGCGGAGGCAGGGGGCGCAAGGTGGGTCCCAGGATGACTCTGAGTCGGAGTCGGAGAACGGCTCGGCGTCGGGCGGCGAGGGCGAAGATGACTCTGAGAGTCAGGATGATGACTTCTTCATGGGCCACGCCCGCCCCGGGTCGAGTGGAGGCGGGGGAGACGATTCAGAGGTGCAGGGCCCTTGTACCGAGGAGGAATGGTACGAAATGGAGAAGTCTCTTCTCCATGACAAATCGGGCGAGGGTTCGTCGCACTCGGGTCAGGCGACTCGTGCGCACACGTCGCCTGCGGTGGGCGACGTCGCCCCGGTGGTCGGGACCGGCGATGTCGGGGCCACGGGGGCGCATGATGCGTCGCCACGAGCGAGCGTGGCGACGCTGATCTCTGACGTGGCGACGTCGGCCCCGGAGTCATCGCCGGTCGAGGTTGTGACGGGACCGAAGCTGGACGCCGCTCCGCGGACGGAAATCCGCGGTAAGGAGTCCCTGTCCGGCCGTAAGCGAGACCGTCCGGCCGTAAGCGTCCTCGGCGGAGAAGCGTTATTTATGCATCGGCACCAAGGCTAGGTAAGAGCTCTTCCGCATTGTTTCGGTGTTTTTTGATTCGTGTGTTACTGACAAAATTAATCTGTATGTGCAGGTGATCGGGGGGTCGGGGCCTCCCTCCCTTCATGCCTGCAAAGACGCTGCGTGTGCAGGCGCGCGAGTCGACCTCGAGCGGTCGTGATGCTGTCGTGAAGGGACCCCCGTCGTCCGCAAGGGGCTCGGACGGCGCTGTCGCGTCGGGCGATGATGGCGCCCGGTCTTCCGACCCGCCCGTTGCCTCGCTGACGAGGGACGCTGTTGTTGCTGCTGGGCGTGTTGGTCATACTGAGACCAAAGCACGGTCTTCGCCAGAGGGGGCCTCGACCCAAGTCGTCGTGGCAACGGCGCGATGCTCTATCGGACCCGAAGCTCAAGGAGGGGCTTCTCAATGGCCTCGGCCCCAGGAGCCGGCGAGTGCCTTGGTGTCGTCCGGGTGGGGTCCTGACTTCACGGTCGACTCCGAGGGCGTCTCGTTCTGGGCGGCCGACTCTGGGATCCAGGAGCTGTGGGTGCAGGCGGAGGGCGAGTGCGGCCAGGCCTACTGGGGCGTCCGCACCGCCTATGATGCTATGGGGTCGGCCCTTCACGCAATGGACGCGTTGCGGACTCCCTTCAAGGTTTGGCTATTTCTTCCTCGAGCTTTTTCCTCTTTTTTCTCCCTGTCTTTGTTTGATCGTGGTTGACTTGGTGTGTTATGTCTGGACGCAGGCTGTGTTGATGAACAGCAAACTCAAGTCGGACGAGCTACGCCTACAGAAGGAGCGACTGGATAAGCAGGCTTCCGACCTTAGCGCTGCCGCTCGGCAAGCCAGCGAGGCGGACGCGGTGATTGCTGATCTCCGTAAGGAGGTGGTCGCGCTGCGCAAGCGTACCGACGACGCCGAATCGTCGGCGGAGGCGTCCCGGAAGCGGGCTGAGGCGGCTGGGCAGTTGGCGGAGGCTTCCGCGGCCCAAGCGGACGTGGAGAGGAAGAGGAAGGTGGAGGCCGAAGCTTCCCTTGCCGACCTTGCCAACGAGGCGATTGCGCTTCGTAGCAAGAATACTGGTAAGTGGCTTGCGCTCATCCCTTCTCCTTGTTTTTTCGCTTGTTTCTTACCTCCATCTCCTTTTTGTCTAAATCTCGAGGGGAAGCTATCGGAGTCGCAGGCTTTGGTGGAGCAACTCAGTCGGCTCCGTCTCGACCTTGTTTCTTCGTGCGCCCAGGTTGGGATGAAGATGACGGGCGAAGCCAGCAAGCCGGCGCAGCAGGTGCTCGACCTGCCGAACCACGTGCGGGCCTTGGAGGAGGAGGCGATGGGAACGGGCATTCGTGCAACCCTTACGGTCTTCCGCTCCCACTTCGACGCCGCCATCGAGGTGGTGCGTATGAGCGAAGGCTTCGCTGAGGGGAATTCTCCAGCGACCCTGGTGGCGCTCGAGGAGGAGGTGCGACCCAGCGCCGAGCGTCTCCTGAAAGAGCTTATGGATGAGTTCCTTCCAAACCGCGCCGCTCCGACTGGGGAAGAAGAAGGTGGAGATTAGTTAGTGCGGTCAAGCCCCCGAGGGCCTTTTTATCTTCTTTTTATTTATTTCAGAATAGACAATGACTGTAAACGTTAAGAACGTGTGATGGATGTTTTTTAAGTTGTTTTTCGTTTTATCCCTTATCCGCGCCACAGTTATTGCTTTTTGGACTCCGAGTGTTAGGATTTTGGTTCGGAGACCAGACTGCTGGTTTAGGCCGTCCTTAGCCGCTGGGGCGTTAGGTGCCTTTGAACCGGGCAGTCGGACCCGAGGCCGCGATCCGCTACTTGTCATCTCAAAGCGACAACATGTGCGTCGAGGGGTCGGAGCGCGAATCCTTTGTACAGGGGGTTGGACTCAGTCCCCAACGAGATTACGTTGTTCTCGCTGGGGTGTCACTGTCCTGTACTCGGGACTCACGTGGTGTTGCCACCACACCCGCCGGGTGGAGCCCCCGAGTGGGGGGTCGGACCTAGCAGCTGCTCTCAGCTTGAGAAGAAAGGAAAAGCGCATTCTTGTTTCACGTAAGGGAAAGGAAAAGGGTAGGGAAAGTGTTAAGGGTAAAGACGACGTAGCTGTTCGATGTTCCACGCGTTCTTGATCTGCTGGTCTTCCGAGTCCATAAGCTCGTAGGTGCCGGGTCGGAGTACTTCGGAGACGATGAAGGGTCCCTTCCAGGGTGGTGACAACTTGTGGCGGTCCTTGTTGGTCTGCACGAGTCGGAGGACGAGGTCGCCCACACTGAAAGCTCGCCCGCGGACTCGTCGTGCGTGGTATCGCCGTAGTGCTTGCTGGTACTTCATCGCGTGCAGGAGCGCGACTTCCCGATCCTCGTCGATTTGGTCAAGCGCGTCTTCAAAGAACCGCTTGTTGTTCTCCTCCCTAAAAGCTTGTTGTTCTCCTCCCTAAAAGCTTGGACTCGGGGAGCCCCATATTCGAGGTCGATTGGCAACACCGCCTCGGCCCCATAGATCATGAAGGAAGGAGTGTGATAGGTTGCGCGGCTTGGGGTCATTCGCAGACTCCAAAGCACTGAGGGGAGCTCCTGCACCCATCGGCCAGCACAGTCCTTCAACTTGTTGAAGATGATGGGCTTGAGTCCTTGCAGGACCATGCCGTTGGCACGTTCGACCTGCCCATTTGTTTCGGGGGTGTGCCACGGCTGCCCAATCGACCCTGATATTGTGGTCATCGCAGAACTCCAGGAATTTTTGGCCAGTGAACTGCGATCCGTTGTCCGTGATGATGGAGTTGGGCACCCCGAATCGATGGACGATGTCTCGAAAGAAGGTCACCACTTGGGCCGATCTTATCGTGGCAAGGGGTCGAGCCTCAATCCACTTTGAGAACTTATCAATTACCACAAGCAGGTGGGTGTAGCCCCCGGGCGCTTTTTTCAAGGGGCCAATGAGATTGAGCCCCCAGCCAGCAAAAGGCCAAGTCAGGGGGATCGTCTGCAGGGCCCATGCCAGCAAGTGGGTCTGTCGAGCATAGTACTGGCACCCTTCGCAGGCGCGCACTATTTTCTCCGCGTCACCGACCGCCGTTGGCCAGTAGAAACCATGACGGAAGGCGTTGCCGACTAGGCTGCGAGGGGCGGCGTGATGGCCGCAAGCGCCTTCAGGAATGTCGCGCAGCAGCTGCCTCCCGTGGTCGAGCGGTAAGCAGCGCTGCAAGACGCCGGAGTGACTCTTTTTGAAGAGCTCGCCTCCCACGACAACGAACGACTTGGCTCGGCGTGCAATACGCTTGGCTTCGGTCGAGTCTGCGGGGAGTTGTTCCCTTAGCAAGCAGTCGAGGTATGGCCGTGTCCAGTCATTTGTCGTGGGGCCGTGCTCGGATCCCCGGCCTCCCTCGTCCTCGTCGATCGAAGTGATGACGAACGCCGCGCGATCGTCCGACTCAACACAAGGTGGGTCGGGGGTCGAACCTTGGCTCGGGTCGGCCAACTCTGCTCCGACCTCCTCTCGTTGATCGGGTGACTCCTTGATGGAGGGTTTGTTGAGGTCGCTGGCGAAGATCCCGGACGGGACCGGATCCCAATTTGAGGCCATCTTGGCCAAAATGTCGGCTGCCTCGTTTTGCGACCGTATCAAGTGACAAATCTCGAAGCCGTCGAACTTCTCCTCGAGACGTCGAACCTCGGCGCAATACGCGGCCATCTTCAGGTTACCGCAGTTCAACTCGTTACGGACCTGGTCCACGACGAGTTGCGAATCCCCGAAGACCTCCAGCCTCTTAACGCCGAGCTCGATTGCGGCTTTGACGCCGTTCACCAGAGCCTCGTACTCGGCGACGTTGTGTGGGGCTGGGAAGTTGAGTCAGACGGCGTATCTCATCCGCACTTGGAGTGGCGAGACGAGTACCCATCCTCCCCCGGCTCCCTTTTTCGTGAGGGAACCATCGAAGTACATCTTCCAGCACTCCCGCTCGACTGGAGCGGACGGAAGTTGGGTCTCGGTCCACTCAACGATGAACTTCGTGAGTGCGTGGGACTTGATCGCTGTCTGAGCGATGAACTCGAGGTCTTGCCCCATGAGCTTGATCACCCATTTCGCAATATTGTTAGACGACACCTTGTTTCTGAGAACTTCGCCCAGAGGAAAGGAGGTCACGACGGCCACGTGGTGGGCGTCGAAGTAATGGCGCAGCTTGCGCCTGGTGATAACGACCGCGTAGATCATCTTCTAGATCTGGATCCAACGCGTTTTGGTGTCGGAAAGGACCTCGCTGATGAAATACACAGGCTGTTGAACCTTGAGCGCGTGCCCAGGTTCACTTCGTTCCACGACCAGCGCCGTGCTCACCACCTGCGTCGTAGCGGATATGTAGAGCAAGAGCGTCTCCCCCGGGATCGGGGCGGTCAGGATTGGCGGGTTGGTGAGCGTGGATTTGAGATCATCCAGCGCCACTTGAGCATCCGTTGTCCATTCAAAGTGGTCGTACTTTTTCAGGAGACGATATAGAGGTAAACCTCGCTCGCCGAGTCGCGAGATGAATCGACTCAGCGCCGCAAGGCAGCCCATGACTCGCTGGACTCCCTTGACATTTTGGATTGGCCCCATCTTGAAGATGGCGGCGATCTTGTCGGGATTCGCCTCGATACCTCGCTCGGACAAGCAGAATCCGAGCAACCTGCCCTTGGGAATGCCCAAGACGCATTTCTCCGGGTTCAATTTGACTCCGTTCGCCCTTAGTCTGCCGAAGACCTTGGCGAGGTCAGAAACTAGCTGGTCACTTGACTACGATGTCGTCCGCATACGCCTCTACGACCTCGCCGATGAGATCTCCGAAGCATTTCGTCATGCATCGCTGGTACATTGCCCCGGCGTTTTTGAGTCCAAAGGGCATGGTGACGTAGCAGTATGCACCGAAAGGAGTTATGAAGGACGTTGCGAGTTGGTCCGACTCTTTCATCGGGATTTGGTGGTAGCCCGAGTAAGCATCGAGAAAACAGAGGGTTTCGCACCCTGCTGTCAAGTCTACAATTTGGTCAATGTGTGGCAAAGGAAAAGGATCCTTTGGGCACGCCTTATTGAGATTCGTGTAGTCAACACACATTCTCTATTTACCGTTCTTCTTACGGACAAGTACAGGATTAGCTAGCCAATAAGGGTGATACACTTCCTTAATAAAACCTGCTGCTAGGAGTTTAGCTATTTCCTCACCGATGGCCTTGTGCATTTCCTTGTCGAAGCGGCGGAGATGTTGCTTGACGGGCCGAGAGCCCGGCTTGATGCAGAGTGAGTGCTCGGCGACCTCCCTAGGAATGCCCAGCTTGTCGGAAGGTTTCCACGCGAAGATGTCCTGGTTGGCGCGGAGGAAGTCGGCGAGCGCGCTTTCCTATTTGTCGGAGAGCTTGGCCCCAATCAGCACCACCTTGCTGCCGGGGTCGGAAGGGTTGAGCGGGATCGGCTTGGTGTCGTGGTCGGGGTTGAAGGAGCCCGTCGTCTTCTTCGTGTCCGGCGCGTCACTTCCCTCCACCTGATTGACGGTCGGCAGCTCCTCCTTGTGGGCTAGCGCGGTGGCGAGGTTGCAGTTCTCGAGGTTGACCTCATACGCCCTCTGTATGGAGGTGCTCACAGTGATGACTCCTTTGGGCCCCGGCATCTTGAGCTTGAGGTAGGTGCAGTTCGGGACGGCCATGAACTTCGCGTAGCACGGCCGACCCAGAACGGCATGATACGTGCCCGGGAAATCCGCCACCTCGAAGGTGAGGGTCTCGGTGCGGAAATTCTCGGGCGTGCCGAAGGTGACGGGCAGGTCGATCTGCCCGAGTGGCGCCACTTGCTTTCCAGGGACAATCCCGTGGAACGGAGCCCCCGTGGGTCGGACTCTCCTGCGGTCGATTCCCATGGCGTCGAGGGTCTCGGCGTACAAGATGTTGAGGCCGCTACCTCCATCCATGAGCACCTTGGTGAGCCTCGTCGACGCGACGATGGGGTCGACGACAAGTGGGTAGCGTCCCGGACGATGGACTCGGTCGGGGTGGTCGGAGAGGTCGAAGGTGACCGCGGTGTTCGACCACTTGAGGAACTCCGGGGCCACCGGCTCTATGGCGTACACCTCCCGGCGCACCACCTTCTGCCTTCGCTTGGGCAGGCAAGAATCCAGTCCACTGAAGATCATAAGGATCGCGTTGGTCTCGGGGAATGGACCATCGGGTTCCCCGTCGCCTTCTCCTCCCTTGGGGTCGGATGACTTCGCGTCGTGCCTCTTGGGTGTCCCGGCGAGGAACTTGCGCATGAGGTCGCAATCCTTGTACAAATGCTTGACGGGGAATGGGTGGTTTGGGCATGGCCCCTCAAGTAACTTCTCGAAGTGGTCGGGCGTCGCCTCGTTTGTGGCCTTCGGCTTAGGCTTGCGCTCAACGACCGCCACGAGGGATGTTTCCTACCGTATGAGGTTACCCTTCTTCTTCTTCTTCTTCCCCGACTGGACAGACGGACTCGCGGCGCCAGCCGTGTCCGTCCTCTTGGCTTTTCCAGCCGGGCACTCAAAGAGAGCTCCGACTGCATCCTCCCCGGAGGCGTGACTGGTGGCGATGTCCAGCAGTTCTTTGGTGGTCGAGGGGCACTTGCGCCCCAACTTGTGGACCAGCGACTTGTTCCTGTTTCCGGTTAGGAACGCACTGATGGCGTCAGCGTCGACGACATTGGGGAGGGAATTGCGCATCCTGGAGAAGCGTCGAATGTACTCCCGCAGCGACTCGTCGGACTTCTGCCTGCAGCTGCGGAGGTCCCAGGAGTTCCCGGGTCGCTCGTAGGTCCCTTGGAAGTTTCCTTCGAAGATCTCCCTGAGGTCCACCCAGCATTGGATACACCCTGTCGGGAGGTGCTGCAACCATGCGCGGGTGGAGTCGGTGTTGACACCAGAAATTGGCTGCCTTTCCAGTGAATTTAGAATAAAGGAAAATGATGGATTTTGCTACGTGGCGAAGGAAATATATGACATGTTTGTCAGATGATGCGTCGCAAGATGGTGGTGTCCTTGTGATGACGTGCATGCGAGTCTGGATGATTAATTAAGAAGAAGTCCATGTGCGCGAGAAAGGAATGTGCCAAATCCCAGAGGATTTTCATTATATGGTATGATTAGCATCCTTGCCGGAATATTATATTCAGGATTCCATACAAAGCAAGAGATATGGCGGCGTGGGAGATTAAAGGAAGGAATCATGGAGGAGATTATCACCTGGCCGAATTATTATATTATTTCCATTGATTGATCAAGACTCCGGTGCAAGTACGAAGAAGGAAAGCTACGAGAAGAATTAGGCAAGGAGATCAAGTTACGTGCGTACATAGATGTAACAAATAAAATATTCTATCTGTTAGTTTGGAAACCAATTAGATTAGCATCTATCTCGTGTACGTAGCTTCAGGGGCAAGTCCACCGTACCCTATAAATATAAAGGGTCGTGGCACATTGTAAACATCTCTCGATCAATATACAACTTCGGCGCATCGCCACTCTTTTCGACGGCATCCTCGTCACCGCCCGGCGCCCATTTCGTCAGGCAAGTGCGCCAATTTCGTCATGTAGACTTGTCCGTGATTCGAATTGGCGTAACTGCTAGTTATCCGGTAATTCAGATCAATCTAGGGATTGACATCTTGCATCGACTACTTGGAATTGTTTAATGATCTGGTCCAGTTCTTTGTTACAGTTTAGTTGACTTGTCCTAGTTGTAGCCTGGTAGTCGATTGCCGATGCCGATTGCTGTTTGATCTGGTTATTCGAGTCACTGTTAAACAACTTAGAATTAATCAAGTTTATCGTTTGCCGATTGTGTGATACGGTTTGACCTCGTCCCGTATTACGTTTTTCTTTAGTTTGACTTGTCCTGGGAAAAGCAATTAGCAACGTGTCGATTTGATTAAGTCTATTAGCTTAGCAGTTCTGCCAGGGTGTTTAGCTGGTAGTTTATCTTGTATTTTTTGTTGTATCGACCCAGCATTTTATTTCTATTAATTGTGGCCGATGCGACGTCACCTCATATCTTGTCAGTTGCGGGATCAAACTGACTGGCACGCCTCGAACCCAAGGGCATGGTCCTGCACTGGAATTAAGCAGATCTCCCAGGCCACGTGTGTGCGGCGCACGAAGAAATCGACTCCGGCGGCAGACGGTGATTTTTTGCGTCAACACACTTTACAGTCGGCGAGGTAGAGTGGCAGGTTGCGGATGATGAACAGGTCATCATCCGCGCCACCGGCTTGGCAAGCCAGCCGGTAGTCCTCCAACCACGTGGCCGGATTCGAGTCGCCGGAGTATTTGGTGATGTTGCTCGGCGCACGGTACCGCTGGGGGACCGGCGCGCGCAAGATGTCTTCACCAAATGCCCGGGGACCTACGGGGAGCGGGCCCGGGCTTCGGTCCTCCTCGGGGTCGTACCGGCCTCCGCGACGTGTGGAGTAACCATGGTTGACTGGCCGGGGTTGCCGGTCGTCTCCTTGTGCGCGTCGTCGCGCCTCGAGCACCACACGAGCGTCCTTGATGTTGCCGATGCGCTAGTGAATGGGCAGCAGGTTCCGCCCTCCCGCAGGTGGGGTCTGCTGGACCAAGGCCTCGCCGTCGTGGTCACTCGTGGCGGGCGCGCCGGAGCTGCGCCCCTGTCGTCGAGACAGGGAGCTCTCGGCTTGCTGGTCCACCGCAAGTCGGAGAAGGCACTCGAGTTCCTTCCGGTCGTGCCGCTCCTCCGGGGTCGTCGGCGGCTGCATCCTTCGCAGGAGTGTCGTCGCCGCGGCAATGTTCTGGCTCGCCCGCGGGAAGCGCGGGAGACCCCCTCCAGCGTCCTCGATGATCTGTTGCTGAACTTGCCGGGCCCTGGCTTGCGCCTGGTTCCGGCATTGCGTCAGCTCCCGCTTGATGACTTCGCGCTCCATTCGCAGGAGTCGTTCGTGGTCCTGCTGCTCCCGCTCTCGCGCGAGGAGCTGGCGGACGTCGTGGTCGTGCGTGGCCGCGGCATTCGCCTCGGCCATGACGACGTCACGGTTCACCCCCGCAGCTCCTGCTGGGGCTAGCGGAGCTTGGTGTGGGACGTGCTGAATCCCAGCCGGGTCGACGAGGACCGACGGAGGTTGGGCTCCCATCGGGTCGACGTCGTTCTCGTCGCCGTTCTCCTCGTCTTCACCGTCCTCCATGTCCTCGACATGGCCCTCGGCGCTGCCGACCATGCAGCACACTCGTGCCGGGTTGTAGCCCCCGAAATCAAAGCATTCGTCGAGGAGGTCGGAATCGGAGTCGGAGTTGGTGCTGGTGTCAGAGCAAAGGGCGCGAGCCCCGGGCCACCCCTCAGCCGCAGCGGGAAGAGAGAGTGAAATGACCGGATCGCGTCGCATCGCTTCAGCCATGGGCGGACCCGCCCACGCCGCCGACAGGAGGCGGCGGGCGAGCTCAAGCTCGAACTGGTCCGCGGCGTTGCGGAGCCCGTGAGGCAGAGGGACGCCCTGCCGCCAGAAGTCGGACTCTGACGGGAGGTGTCCCCATCCTTTGAGCTGCACCAGGATGTTTGCCAGCGCGTAGAAGACGTGCCGGCACTCGGATACACGTGGCACCAAGCCAAGATACGCCTCGATGCGGCATGGAAGGCCGCTGCGGCCCCGTTCGTGGGGGACGACAGCGTTCGCAATCACATTCCCAAGTGCAGAAGGCGGTGACCGCGTCCGCGCCACCTGCAGAGACGGTGGGTCGTGGGGACGGTTGGTGTCGGACCGTGGCGCACCCCGAGGACGCCCATCAGCTTGGGGCGTGGGCGTGAGATGGGTGGTGATCAGCTGATCGAGCCACTCCATCATGCGCCGCAATGCTGGGGGTAGAGCGTGAAGGCGCCCCCAGAACTGCTCCTCTGGTGGGTACGGCGGATGGCCATGAAGTTGGAGGGCCGCGGAGGCGAGCGTGTACTGCACGTGGCGGTACTCGTCGGGCCGCGGATCCGGACCGAAGTGCACCTCCATGCGCACCTCATAGTCGATGTCGTCCATGTCTCGGGCTAGCCGGGGATGGACGGTCAGGGGTCCCCTCCCGAAGAGGGGTGGGTAGTCCTGCATCAGCTGCAGGCAGCCGGTGTAGTCGGTCTCGAACTCCAGGCTTCCGAAGCGGATGACCAGGTGCGGAGGAAAGGAGTGGCAAGAGCCCACTCTCGCCTGAGTTGGCGGCGTCACGAGCCATCCTGCAGCGCGGCCCGCGAACGCCATTCGTCGACGATCCAGCCGCCATCGAAGGCGGCGAGAATCGCAACCGTAACGCGCAGAGGTCCCCTACCTGGCGCGCCAACTGTCGGCGTTGAGAAATCTGGCCGACGAGTAATTTAGACTACGCGCTACGGTTGGTTGAAGGGAATGAGGATGACACAAGTGGTTATACTGGTTCAGGCGATCGAAGCCCTACGTCCTGTGAGTTGGTTCGGTTCGTGTTGCTCGTAGTAGGAGTTACAAGCTCTTGTGAGAGAGGGGGAAGCTCCCAAGTCTCTAAGCGTTCATGTAGTCCGTCCTTGCGTGCGTCGCAAGGCCGAAGCGAGTGTCTGTGTGATGAGAAAAGTGAGAATACGGTCCCCCAGCCGCGAGTCAAGCTCTCCCTTTTATCTGTCAAGGGAAAGTTGACTGTACAAGGATGGAGGAAAGAAGAAAAAGAAAGAAAGGGAATTGGTCAAATAGCTCGATGTAGGTGGGGGGCCTCGCAGGGAAGGGCGCGTTCGTCCTCGACGCCGTCTCCTCCGGGCGTGGGCGGCGACGGCGGCTACAGCTCAACTGCGGCGGGGATGTCCGTGTCCTGTTTGAGCACTGTGCGACCCTGTTCATATACGGCCCGGACTGTTACCACGCGGCAAGGCGGCTTGACCGCTGTCAATCGTCCCTGCGAGACGTGCGGGGCTTGCGGTTCACGTCTTCAGACAGTGCCGAAGGACGCCCACTTGCGGCCATTTAATGCGATCCACCGGCCAAGCTCCGACTTC
Source organism: Eragrostis curvula (assembly GCA_007726485.1). Classification (NCBI taxonomy): domain Eukaryota; kingdom Viridiplantae; phylum Streptophyta; class Magnoliopsida; order Poales; family Poaceae; genus Eragrostis; species Eragrostis curvula. The sequence continues at coordinate 26,249,233 of CM017441.1, read as the reverse complement.
GGCAGTCCGACCCCTTCGTGCGTCCGGGGACGGCCGAGGCGGAGCTTTTCCCCGACTCCCGGGGGTCGGGAGTTCGATCGAGGAGTCGGGCCTTTCTTTGCCCGTGCGCCCTCTCCGGCTGCGGGCCGCGTTACGCTTCGTGGGCTGGGCTTTGACCTCGGTGTCCGCGGAGACGACCGCGGCCTTTGGCCCAGTCCTTAGTCATTTGAGCGTGATTGCGGGTTTATGTGGGTAATCGCAGGTACGTAGTTTTGGGTACCCGACAGTTGCCTCGCGAAACAACCGCCTATTTCTTTTTCCTCCCTCTCTCTCTTCCACCTCATCAAACATCCTACGTGGCGTTGCATGAGACGGGCTACGAGACTGCCTACGTGTAGCGTTGTACCTGCCCTTACACTTGTATACAGTGAAAAAATAAACTTCATTCTTGTGACAAACTTAAACTCTTCTTAGCCATATATATCATATAATAAAAGGACAGCAAAAGTGAACATCGGAATATTATCAATGAAAATACAAATGCCATAGATAGTTGGAATATCAACAATTCCATCAAAAGCGTAAACTTGGTTCAAACCAATGGCTACATACACTGAAGCACAAAAACAGTTGGTTCAGATCCCAAAGGTGAGTAAATTTGCGAACGGGCCTGTGACCAGTTGGTCATCGGAGCCTCAGTAGCACCAGACCTCAGTAGGAGGAGGTCCCAGGTTCAAACCCATTCAGAAGCGAATTTCGGAGGGATTTTCCAGGAATTTTCCTGGACGACTGCAGCCTCAACACGTGCTGGGAACTGGTATCCGATACCATCTCTTCAAGACAAGCATGTGAGAGTGTAGGGGTAGGATTTATCTTATGCATAGGTGTGTGAGTGTGGTGTTGGGTGCGTGTGTGGGGTGTGTGTCTATGTGTAAGTTCAGATACTACAACTTGTACTCTATAAGCGAGACTCTCTCTCAAAAAAAAAAGGTGAGTAAATTTAAGGTAAACAAAGACAGGCGGCCCATGTGTCTATATCCACATTATTCCTACCTCATCATCGACCTAGCAAAAATCTATGTAAGCTACATTATATAAAAAAAGTTTAATATCTGTACAGAAAGACAAGATAGGTGATGCTACTCATGGGAAAAGATTATACACTGGAACTATCTCTATAGAAAAAGTGGTTTGTCCAGAAACAAATTGGTAAACTTGTGTAAACTGCTTCGTACTCTTTCCCATCCCATCATATCTTTGATCACTTCCAGATATATTGTGAATGCAAACAACATATGTTTCCTCTTGAGCGCAGAATTCACATCTGTTGCCCTTTCCACTCCTCTCTTCTCTCAGCTGCACTGTGCCTCTTGCCGATTGTATTCTGTTTTGCATAAGAAGCCAAAGAAAAATCTTCACTTTTGGTGGTATTTAGCTTGCGGCGCTTTTTCACTTTTCCTTCTGTCTTTCACCCACTACAAGAAATTTGCTGCTAGCATATGGGAAAAAAATCAGGAGCTCATCCTCCTATGCAAAATGGGATTATACATATGGAAGCATAACCGATTATTTCCTGCAACCATGTCTAGTCCCTTAGTGATTTGCAAAAGGAGCCAACCATTTGACATTTCTTGAATCTATTTCTTTCAGACTTTAATTTGGGAGGAGACATCAAAGCTTCAGGTCAATGACATAGGAAAGGAAACACATGCATATGACATCAAGTTATAATGAGAACACAACATTGAGGGTGTCCTGTTTCTATCTATGAAAAAAAAATAGTAGCTGAAAGGTAGGAGAGGATGAGCATTTCAGTATTAAGAACTAAAAGCAGTTAAACGAAGGATAAAACAATAGATGACATTCTGAAGTGTAACTGTGGAGTAATATGAAATATTGAGCACAAATACCCTAGATATTCAAACATTGCTTAGAAGAGAGAAAATATAAGAGGGCTTCCAATTTGACAGAAAGCATGGCTCAGGCTACCACTGTATGGGAATCCAATCAAAGGGCTGGCTGCAAGTAATGGATTATTAATTTTGGTGAAAGTCAAAATTAAATATTAGACGTAAGATCTCTTAAGAGTATAAGTAAAGATAAAATATTATAAAGTGAGCTTGATACCTCTTCATTTTATAGCATCATGTGATCTGTAAGTTTAATGATAAAATCAGCATTGCTGACAAGATACACTGAATATTCCCCTACCAAAAATAGAGCAAAAAAAAAACTTCCAATGAATGAAAAAAATTGAAAATTCCAGTGTAGCAAGAACTATCGGTTTTCCATGGGGAGACAGGAACTTTCATTGAGAATCAAGGATTTATTCACTTGGAGAAGCAGCAACAAAACAATAACAGCAGAGCCACACCAGTCGAAAGCCAGCAGGCACAGTATGCTTAACATTTGTTGTGTTCGAAACAAAAGCTTAACAATTTGTAGTTTTCAAGATAAAAGCTCAAATTTGTTCCCTAGAATCTAGAACCATTAAAATACACAGTATAAAAAGCTGGAATATGAATGGCAATTGTCACCGCAAAAGAAAACCTTCTCTGATAAAGGTGAACACAACAAGGAACATTAGACCAGCTGGTGATTTTTTTAGAGGAGGGACTTTGTTGGAGCTACTTGCCAGTGGCAATGGAAAAACAAAATCGACAACAAACTGAAAATTCCATGGGCATTACACATTCCATGGCTAGTGCTAAGTTTTCTCATCTACTGATGCGCCTTTCAAGGTAACATGAAAAGCTTTTTGGATATCACTCACCAGAATACAGTCCGAAATCTAGCAATTATATTGCCCAAAAAAGATGAAACATATATTGCATTAAAATCGGCATGTGAGAATATATAACCTTAGTATATACCATGCTTGTTGTATTTTCTGAAGATGAAAGGAAGCTACATCAAGGAATTGTTGTTTAATTGCCAGACCATAATTTTTCTCTTTGATCCCAACATTAAAATAGATATGTAGCCGTGTTTTTTACAGTGATGTATTACAAATCATAAGCTATGAATGAACCAAATGGGAAAAGATTCATATATTTATTCATTTAAGTCAAGATAAATGGATCTATCTTTAATAGAGCACATCAGAGGAGCAACAATCAGGTAAAAAAAGATACACTATCTGTTCAATTAGAAAAAACCCGAAAACTTCAGCTTGCCCAGCGTTTGAAGTATTTTTCCAACAGGAACTCAAGTACACAGCAGAAATTGTGTTTTACTTTTCCTCTACCCTAAGAAGATACACTGTCATCAACTGAATTGATTAAGGACAACCTAGAATCTATTTTTTTTTGCAAAAAATATGACTGGAACAATTTTCAGCTCACTTAATTGAGATACAGAGGAAATCTTGTATGTCTTTTTCCAAGAACCATCCAAATCAAATCTGCTGCTACAATAAATTACTGAAACTGAATAGATATCAAGAAATCTAAGATAAAAAAAATTATAACAAGATCAATGGCGAGCTCATGGCATATTAATTAAGAAATTGAGTAAACTGACCAAAACGTGATCTCACAAAGCAAAATCAACACTGTAAATAAGCTCCGAATTTTGTAGCAAATGTTGCGAGCCACGGGGGAATTCAAACGTACCAGAAAAGCAAACTGTTGCCCTTAGGGGCGGCCTTGTCGCCGCCCAACATCAGCGCCATGACAGAATCATGCATATAGATATGTTCTTGCTGGTAATTCTGAGGCAGTCCCCAAAAAGATACCTAGGGATCATACAAATGGCGTAATTTGCTCAATATTACTGTCTGGATAACTCAATAAAAATGCAAACTTACTGGCATTTCGTTGAACACCTTAAGAGACATGACAAACTGTATGTACATCAGATTGGTGCATCAAATTTATCCATTCAAAAAATAAACGAAGGTAAATCAAAGCTATTGGCATCTGCATTGATAGTATATACGCGAGCAAGGATGGATGAAAATAGTATAGCTATGCTTACCAAGAGAGGTGCAAGACGGAGACGGTGACGTATGTCATGCACAGGGCGTATTTGTACAACCAGACAGGTCGTTGCACACTGGTTGATCCAAAGTCATCATCTCAATATGAACCTGCATTAGTTCATGGGTAGATAGTTCATGTTGCAGACGGAAATTATGGGTCGAAAACAAATAATGATTGTAGGGAACCCGGAATCAAACGCTAGAATTTGCCATTTGATGAGTTTGCAATAGTATTATAGGGGTGGATTTGACAACACGGATGATAAACAAGAACAAAAGTAGTTTACCTTGACGGGCAGCTTCAGTGACTCAGATGCGGCCAAGATGACACTCAACGAAGCCAATATCACACTGGACGCCGCCAAGACAAGATCACCATCCAATTCTCCGATACAGGCACCTGGATTACATACGGACGGTTGTAATGGGCTTTGAATCATTCTATTGGATTACCTGCGCACAAAATCCCAATTATCATGCAATAATCAAAAAGCAAGCTAGAAATTGTGTCACCAGCAATTGGACGTGACAACCCTACCAAAAGGGATGAGAACTGACCGGCAGAAACTTCTGTGACCTGCAATTCGATTGCGCTCTTGTTGGATTGGATCTGAGTGGCGTCGATGCCAAACCGGCACTGGTGTCACGAGATCCCGCGGTGGCGTCCCTGAAACCTACCCGACCGGAGGCCAGCCGAACAGACCGGAAGCCGGCCGTCGAGGACGAGCGCGCGGTGGAGGAACCCGAGGACGATGCCCCCGGAGACATGTAGGAGAGCCACACGCTTGGAGCACCGAGGAGAGAAGAGAGGTTTGGATCCGGGAGGAGTAGTCGTCTGCCATGCAGCGAGCGCAGTCGTCTTGCCGCCGCGGCTCTGCTCCTCCTCGCCCCTGCATCGTCTCCCCCAAAGCTCCACATGAGCAACGTATTCGAGGAAGGGGATAGAAGATGGGAAGAAAAAAGATAATGAAAGGTGCGATGAAATACCGGGTACTGCGGGCGTGTAGAGGAGCGCTTCGAACATTCTGCAGTGGTGTTCATCGCCGCCGACCTCTATCCACCCATCATCGCCGGCCGCCGCTGCCGCCGGCCTCACAGGCACGGGCTCGAGCTGCGGGGAGCGATGCGACGACACGTCCGGGAGGAACCTCCACATCAGCACCACCCGGTCCTTATTCCCCGTCCCCCGTGCGCAGCAGGCGCCACCACCTCTGTCCTCCGCCCTCTCTTCTCCTCCACCCCTCCCCATCACGCGCGGCCGCCGTAAGATGTGAAGAGCAAAGAAAGGTGCGAGAAATTGGAGATCCATGAATCGAGGAATGGAAGGTGTGAAGAGAAAGAAATGTACGAGAAATCTGGGTGGAAATTGCGTCCGGGTAGATGTCATCGCCCGGTGAAAAAAGACTTCGTGATGTCAGGAATTTTTGCCTGCCGATGACGCTCGGCGTCACGCTCCGTTACGGGCCCATCCTTGGGCCTGTTTCTGATCAACGGTAGATATAAAGAGTGGTAGATTCTCACAGGTCAAAATTGTATTTCTCCCAACTGATTTTTTAAGGGTTTAGATAAAATTTGACAAACACAAATCGTTACACCCTTGTTCTAAAAGATAAGTAAAATTCAAATAAAAGATACTTAAAACTCAACAACACTTCTTGGATTGACGTCGCCAAAATAGACCAACCAAATTGAAATCAAATCCTCTTCAACCATGATGTGGTCACCAAGGTTCGTTGAAGTCAGCAAGAATCACCATCTTAGAACTCGTTGTAGAGATGAACATAATTCTGAACAAGAATTCGTAAAATATTGACCAGAAGAAAAGGAGGAAGATCCATTTTAGGACTTGAACCCCCGTTCTAGCAGCTCATCCATTATCTGCCCCCGACGAGACCGAGTTCCCATATGTACCCAGTAATTGAAGCTCGATCCCTTTTATGCCCTTTTTCAGCTACTGCTGTTAGTGTTTACAAGAAGGACGAATATGCACTTGAAGAAGGCATCCTTTATTTGACCCATTTGGTTCACATTTAAATAAGTTCACATATTTTCCTCAAATGAATGGATGCAGCAAGTATATGATTCTGACGGCTGCAATTTTTTCACACAACAATAAATTCTTCCCTGATTCTGTTCAGGCTCCTGGCTCTGTTCAGGGTGTAGGGGTTCGATGGACTTGGGTGTCTCGTCTTGCCGCTTCCCTGATTCTTGGCGACGCGCAACTAACCATCCTACAAAATAGGAGGATTCTGTTGGGCAACGTCACCGACGCCTTGATGTGCTTACGCTTTTAACGCACTGCATATGGTTAAAGATCATAGCTATTATGCCTTGTTTCTTTGTATGTCGGTGCATGTGAAACCCACTGTGTGTTCCTGACTTCCTTTGGAGCCTCAGCAATGGAGTAGCATTATTCTAGTACAAAGGAAAAAACTAGTGGGAAAAGAATTAAGAAAACAATTGATTGTTCGTTTCCTTCATGTATGGTGGAATGGTTGTGCCCTTTTTGAAAAGGACCGCGTGAAACAATATGATACTCTAGTGTTTTCAGAAATAAATATTGTTTCCCTGTTCATGAAATTGAGGCCTCTGTTTTGGTATGGGTTAACAACCAGCTTATCTCAATTCGCCTTTTGGGTTTCTATTTGCAAAATCCTCATCATTTGTTTTCGAAGCTCTGAATCCTACCTCTAATCTGATGAAACTCAACTCCATATGAGTCCTTATGAAACCAAACAGACCACTTCAAATTTTTAGAGCTGCAATCCAGCAATCATACAAGTGATCTAGTACTGATCAGTAGTTAGCATTACTGGTATCTTGTCTGCTTCATTTCTCATGTTATCTTGTTATTTCACAGCACATCTGAATGTTGCATGTCCTCTGCTTTGCACTTCAGAAGTTGAGATATATGGAGGACGAGGCGCCGGCGCCAAACCATTCACCGTCACTAAATAAGAGAGCAACCGAGCTGATCGCGGCCACCATGGAGACGTACCGGAGCAAACCGTTCTCCTTTTGGCTTCTGTTGGCACTGAGCAGCGGCGCCATGCTCATCGCGTTCCCGGCGTCGAGCCTCCTGTCGCGGCTCTACTACACCGACGGCGTGGCGATCGTCGCGCTGGACTCGGGTTCGTCCTGGACGTGCGCGGGTCGGCGCTGCATGGCCTCATCTTCGCGCTCTCGGGGCTCGTCTTCGTCAGGGTGCTCGGCAGGCGGTCCTTCCACGTCGTGCTCGAGAAGCAGGCGGCCGTGTCGCTCTGCGCGTTCGTGTTCACGTCCGTGGGCCTCGCCGTCACCGACGGGTTCCCGGCGATGCGGCGGGAGGCGGCGGGGTTCAAGCACGGCGAGGGCGCGTACGTGAACGTGATGGTGTGGTCGGCCGTCACGTTCCAGATCGGGGTGCTCGGCGGCACCGGAGTTCTGTTCCTGGCGTCCACCGTGCTCGCCGGCGTGCTGAATGCCGTCAGGGTGCCCCTCACGAGCGTCGCCGCGGTCATCTGGTTCCATGACCCTATGAGCGGGTTCAAAATCTTGGCGCTTGTCATCACGGTCTGGGGGTTAGCGTCGTACATGGTCGGACACTCCTCTGCCAAGAAAACATAATCAAGCTGACACTCCCCTGCCAAGAAAACATAATCAAGCTGACACTCCTCTGCCAAGAAAACATAATCAAGCGAGGCGAACAGGCTTGTGTAAAAAAAATATTTTTCCCAAATGAAAGACGGTTATACAACAGTTTGACAAGTGAAAATCGCTTTTCCATTGTTCTAGAATATAAGTAAAATTCAAACAAAATATATTTAATCTTCATCACAGGCACTTCTTGGATTGACATGCCAAAATAGACGAACTAACCAAATCCTCTTCAAACATTGATGTATAACCGTCTTAGAAGTTAGAACTCGTTTTAAAGATGAACCTAATTCTGAACAAGAATTAGCAAAATATTTACCAAAAGAAAAGGAGGAAGATCCATTTTAGGACATGATTTGTTACTAGCAAGATTGTTAAACAGGCAAGAGGCAAAGAGGTAGCGACGGTGGCGGCTAACCTTAGGTATAAGAGCTTGATAGCAGTGGCGGATCCAGACAAAAATTGTAGGGGGGGGCTGAGCCACGACGGCGAAGCGTCAACAAAGATACAAAGGAGAGGCTATTGCTACAGTGTATACGGTATACCGCAACGCATGCGGTTTGCTTAGAGATTAAAACAAATGCACATTAATTGCATGCTAAATGTTGGTTTGCTGATTCTTGCGTCAAGTTAGCATGTGCAGTACATGAGCTGCTGAGGCATATATGCAAATTCACTTTGCTAGTTTGCTTGAACTTGGAAAACAAAATTAGACTGCAACTCTACACACAATGGCTTGGGCTTTCACATTATGGCCATTACCTGCTTGCCATTTGACTTTGTCGATGGTCGGTCGATCAACACTCGCCAGTCACCAGTTCGTGTCATCTTTAACCAGTGACGGACCTTATTTCTCGGAGGCCTGGGGCGAGAGCGTATTGGGTTGCTACTTTTTCACCGGTACGAAAAAGTTAGCATATTTTCTTGGTACTATCTAGCCTTTTTTGTTTTTGACGATTCTACTACCAGAAGAAAAACATTTGTGAGAATATGAATAGAAAATTATGCAAAAATAAAAGTAGTTCTATAAATGCCGTATGAACCTTTGATTTTGTACGTACTTGTAAAAGAGACTCAAAGGAAAACAAATACTGACAGCATGGCCTCCCACGGTTCAAACTCCACAGGCCACCTCCTCTCCAAGTACTAGGCCCGGCAAGCAATAAATAAAGAGAAAAATCCTATTTACCTCCCTCAATTTTTAGGGGTAGCGCAATCTACACCTCGAATTACAAAACCGGGTAACGGGTACCCTCAATTTATGGACTCGGTTCATTTTACTTTCCTGGGCGGTTTTGAAGGCGGTTTTGTCCTACGTAGCACAATAAGCCCACATGTCAGGTGCCACGTCACTGTTTCTTTTCTTTTCTTTTTTTTTCTTTCTCTCTCTTCCTCCATTTATTCCTCTCTTCTGACAATCAACTTCTTCACTCAGGCATTTCGTCGAACAAGAAGAGCACGCCGGCAATATGTCCACTCCGCAGCTTCGTGTGCCTCGCCCCTCCATTGATGCAGCCCATGCTGTTCGCAACTCGACCACCTAGTCAATCCACGACATCATTTTCAATTGGAGATTAGCAGGAGCAGATAGCTAGCAGCAAGCAGCGGGTGGTGGAGCTTGCAGCATGACATGAACGTGCGTCTGTGGTGTGGAGAAACGAAATTCGTGGTGCAGAAAAGGAAGAGGACTAGATGCCGAGGCTCACGAGAGGGTTGTCGGCATCAGAGGAATACGAGGACAAGCCAGTGATGTGGAAGATGATCTCGTCGCGTGCTCCTCGTCTGTTTACGTTGAGCTCCGTGCTCTGAGGTCCGCTGAACTGCGGAGATGGGGCGTGTGAGGGAGATGAACACCGCGTAGCCAAAGGAGAAGAGAAGAAGAGAGGGGCTCACCGGAGGAACAGAAGTGCAGCGGCGGCGCTGGAATTGGGGCTGAACAGAAGATTGAGGAAAAAAGAAAATTGAACGGTGGTGTCACACCTGATGCTCGGACTTGGACGGCGCGACCTCGTGCGGGAATTGGCGCACGACGTGGTAGCGCTGGCGAGGCGAGGGCCGCTGAGACGTCGTAGTGCAGCAGAGCGGTGGGCGACGTGTGCGGCGGAGGAGCATGAGGGCGGCGCTGCGCGTGCGAGGAGGGTTAGGAGGCTCCGTTTGCAGGCAGGAAAGGGCGAGAAGGGGCGGCGATGGCCGGCGGTGTGGCGACCGTGGTCGCTCGAGGAAGACGACACTGTTGTCCATGAGGGAGAGGAAAGAAAAAAGAAAAAGAAAAGAAAGAGTGATGTGGCACCTGACATGTGGGACCCATTATGCTATGTAGGACAAAATCGTCTTCAAAACCGCCCAGGGAGGTAAAATGAACCGAGTCCATAAGTTGAGGGTACCCATTACCCGGTTTTGTAATTCGAGATGTAGATTGCGCTACCCCTAATAGTTAAGGGAGGTAAATAGGACTTTTCTCATAAATAAAAGAAAGATGAATAGACTAAAAGCCCACGGCCCAAACACGCTTCGCTGTCTTCTTCGTTAGTTTCATCCAGCTCCCGTCCTGTGTGAGCTGCATGTCTTGCATCCATGGCGGCGCAGCCGATATAACACTGGGGGCCCCTTTCTTTCGGCGGTTCCCTGGACTAGTTACAAACGGAACCTCCCCCAGAGCCGGCGAGTAGGGGGGCTCTCAACCTCAACCTCTTGTCTCTGCCAACAAAAATGGAGGGGGGGCTCAAGGGGGGGCTCCACTGTCCGCCGGCGAGTAGGGGGGGCTTGAGACATCCCTGCTGCCCCGGTGGATCCGCCACTGCTTGATATGGCCATAGTGTAATGTGACACTTTGAGTGAGGGAGAGGAGTTGTGTTAAACTCTAACACAAAAGAAAGCCATAAAAAGGCTTTCCCAAGAGTGTAGAAAATATTAGCTTGATTCTTATGGAAGTCAGGATAGGTTGTAACAATAAATTTAAATAATTGAATATAAAGGATTGCATCAAAATGATCTACAATACACTAAGAATTTACTGAGAGAATAATTAAGGCACAAACATTTAACTCGTACACAACCCAATCATATTGTCTGTCTAATTTCTTGCTTCTATGCATGCGACGACAGACAAACAGAGGAGAATGGTTCAGACGGTAGGGATTAAGCCTATGAAATGATCAGACGGACTTTGTTTTTTCGATGATGTGGCGCAACGTGGTGAGAGCTTAGAAATTTATTACAGTTAGTGGGTGGCTAGGCCATTGTGGCTGTAATTTCTTGCTTCTACGCATGCGACAGACCACACAGGAGAATGGTTCAGACGGTAGGGATTAAGCCAATGAGATGATCGGACGGACTTTGCTTTGTCGATGATGTGGCGCAACGTGGTGAGAGCTTTAGAGAAATTGATCGCAGTTAGGGTATGATCTATATAAATATTGAAACTACAAACACTGCTCTGACATTGTTGTTGAATAAAAGATGTTTTGATGTTGAAGAGTTTTGTTTATCTCAAGAACAACGAGATTAAAAACGGCCAAAAATCATAGAAAAAATATTTGTTTTGAATGAGAAGCAACGACTGCAATAACTGAAATGAATATATAAACATTATGCCTAATATCAAAAGGTGGTCGTGCCGGAGTGGTTATCGGGCATGACTAGAAATCATGTGGGCTTTGCCCGCGCAGGTTCGAATCCTGCCGACCACGTTAAATCTTTCATTTTTGAAACGATAATAAATTGGCAGATTGATTTTGCAAAGATGCGATCTGTACAGACTACAAGAGTCCACTGTGCACGTGCATAACTGGAGTCTGGATTGAGATCCTCTGCATTCTCAACTTCCTTTTGACGTGTTGCCGCGCTTCTCTTTCTTTATTTTTCTTTTGGAGACATCATTTTAATCATTTTTGTCCGCTTCTTTCTCTACAACTAATGAATTATGAAGTGGTCGTCTGCCCCAGCCCTATTCTGCCCCCGCCTTAATCTGCCCCTGAGAAACACGTACTCGGCTCCCCTGTGATCTAGAATCCCGCCCAGCGCGCCTCCTGCGATTTTTTTTCCGCACCTCCCCTGCCATCCACAAGCGGGCACCTGCGATTCAAAACCCACCTTCCCTGCGATCCCACCCCACCGTGCGACCTACGCGAGCACCTGCGACCCACTAGGCCGCCAACTTCCCCATCGCGGCGGCATCGACTCCTTTTCATCAAGGATCGACATCACCGCTTTTAAACAACACCTTCTTCATTCAGTAAAGGTAACCGCTTTGTTGTGAATTGCGTTGGTAATTGCTCGGTTATTTGCACATTAATTGCGACTAAACGTCTAAACACCAATGCAATCACGGTTAATTGTTTCAATCAGACACTTTTTTATGGATAATTAACCCTAATTGCCATCTGTTAGTGAAGAAATGCATGATTAACGACTGCCTAGGGTGCGTTTTTAGTTTCAGAAAGTAGGAGGGGAGACAGATCGATTGATGGTATAATAAAACACTCGGTTTTAGTATAAAATGTTGCGAATTACTCATGATCAATCCCTGATTTCGCACTTGTTAATGCTTATTTTGTCATGATTAGTTACTAATTTCCGTTCAGTAAGTGTTGAGAGTGCCGTCCAGTTATTTATTACGGAAAAGTGAATAATTACGTACTGCCAATGCTCAATTAGAAATAATTGAAGGCAATTAGGCATGCTGGGGATTATTTGCCGTTCTTAATTCTCGGGCAGCATGTAGAAGGAGGGGAACGGATTCAAAATCAAGTCTACACTTGTGCTTTCTGTTTTCCCAATCCGAACCCAAGAATCAAGGAAATCCAAAAATTCCCCAAAATTAAACCTGAATATTGATACTCACCGCCGTCATGCTTGCCGTCGACACCAATGTGTGCACAGCTTGGCCAAGGCCGCAGAACAGCACGACAGGGTGGCCGCATGGGTGGTAGCGCATCAGCTCCTTCACGCCGTCGAGATCACGTGTATCATCGCCGCCGTTGTCGTCGTCGTCGCGCCTGCGGCCGCCATCCCACCTGACTCTTGCCTACGCCGACACGATGGGCCACATCGACGGAGGCGCACGCGGATTGGTTGAACCGCACGCGCGCACCGGCGATGAAGTCCACCGCGGCAGCCATGGCGTAAGCATCAGACGACCGTGATCTTGCATACTTCACTGCCACACACGAACAGGCTCGCAAGAGCTCTGCCAACTCAAGCTCCTGGCTCCCGGAGGGCCGCCGCCACTCTCGTTCACATCGCACCCGGAAAAGCGGAGGCAAAATGAGTTAGGGTTAGGGTTTGAGCCGGCCACAGGTTTTGATCCACACTTCGTTAGCAAGGACCGTCCGATCACGATGCACGGACGAGATCGCGGCTGCGCGAATTAGGCTAGCGGAGGAACGAGCGCGTCTGAAGATTGGCGGCCCAGTCCATCTTGATGGGCTTGTGGCTCGTGCGTGCGCGCATGAGAAATAAACGGACCAGGCCAGTTACTGCCTTGTTTTGCTGGTTCGCTAGGCGTCGTCGCGTCGACCTGAATTGGCAAAGCCCATGAGATTTTCTCGTCGAAGAATTGTTCAGTACCCCCATGGGCTGTAGTGGGCCATTCCTTTTCTGGGTGCTCTAATTGTAGTCGGCCATTCTTTTACTTAATAAATGTTTACTGCTTGTCATGCTCATAATTAATGATAAAAATTCCAGAAAGTTACTTTCTATTTTAGTTGATAATTGGAAGTTCAATGAAAAAAGAAATTGCTGGACATAATTTTGCCACCAATGGATGCTTGCCTGCCATTATGTTTTTGGGCAGATATCTGGGGTCAATTATTTGACAATTATGGGTGTCAAGTGTATTTTGGTGGAAAAATCTGAATATTAGTTTTGTCCTTTATGAAATTGATAAAAATTATCGTGCAGGCCAATGCCAGGAGAAAACATCCATCAATGTTTCAAAGCTAGCAGGGAGCTTTTTTGTTTTGAATTTAAGTGTTGTTGTGAGTTCAAATACTAAAGCCCTCGTGATATGTTTTATGTTTTTAATGTAAATATGCTTCCTGGGGTGGCCAGTCAGCAGTTCTAAATGGTAATGTACTTTTCTCTAAGTTATAGTTGCTAACAATCTAGAGGAGTTTGTACAAACAATGTTTTTGAGTTACATACGTAGCAACGCACGGGCACTTCTCTATTTAAGTTAAAAACTCTAATACCTGGTTGTCCTCTATGTTGATTCCTCTATACTTTTACACTTGGAGTTTGAAACTATAATGGGACAGAACACGTTAAATAGTTAAATGCGCAACACAAGGATTCATGGGTTGCTCGAGCACAAATTGGCACACAAAATTGAAAAAAAAAAAGATTTTATGTGCAGAGATGTGTCGGCACCGTAGCAACGCTAGGGCACTCATCTATTTTGGTAAACGTGTGAAGAAAGGTCCAGAAATTGGAGATCTCGAATTGTTGTTTTATTTAAACCTTTTTAGATAATATTTTTAAACTAAACCGCGTGAATCTATATTTTAAGATCTAGACCATTTGATCACGCCAAATCCATCGATACGACTCATACTACGATCATGCCAATCTGTCCAGCGTGAGCGTGACCAATGGACACATGAACGTGGACCTCCACATCGGATTTGGTGGACCGAATTGACTGGTGAGTTGCGCCGGCCATATTGGCGTGACGAAGTCTCCTGTCATGCTAACTCCATTGGTGTGACCTGCTTGAAACTTAGCCCGAGAGGGCTCAAGCATGGCTCAAGTATCTGCGCATGAGAAGGGGGGAGCTCAGGAAGACGACGGAAAGGTATGAGGCCACTGCAAACTTGAGAGGAGTGATTTAGACTTCTTCCATCTTTTATGGTAGGCGATAACCCGTTGACAACAAGGTGTTGGTGGATGCTTCATGGATTTCAAAATCAGCTAATCGAAACTATCAGGTGAGTGCTCGTACACATATATGAGCGTCTACGTACCTGTTTCAAAAAAAAAAAAATAGATTAGATATATTTGTGCGTCCTGAGTGAGCCCTATCATGGCTCATATGGATATTCATGCTTGATAAAGTTATTTACAGTTTGCATCTTGGGTAGAACAAAGAAAATTGTGTGAAAGAGGTCTTGGTCTAGTGGTTAAGGCATCCGAGTAGCACCTTTGAGGTCCTGGGTTCGACTCCCGGTGGGAGCGAATTTTCTAGGATTTAACGGCATTTGTGCTTTCAGCGGTAGGCGACGTGGCCGTCGACAGCGAGGCGCCAGTGGTGACTTCGGGAATCTGGAGAATTTGCCGGCTCAGTCTTCGAAGATGCTCATAGGGGTAGGGTTTGCGTATGTGCGTTCATAGGGGTGAATGTGCGTGCGTTGTGAGTGTCTGAGTTGTACTGTGTAATTTCTCAAAAAAAAAGAACAAAGAAAATCGTGCGAATCGTTGTCTTCAATTTGATTCCACTGACATGTTTACTCTCTCAACGAAAATTGATTACACTTCTCCAAGAAGTTTCGAATGGTTATTTGCAAAAGAAAAAAAGAAGTTTCGAATGATAAATGTAGAAAGTGAAAATTTGACCACAACAATAGTAGAATTTTGGCCCAACCGATGGTAATTTCTGCAATCCATTGGACCCATTTTTGTTTGTCGGCCCGAGCTTATGATGGGCCCAAGCTCCGCGACTTTACAGCGGTTAGTGGGGCCAACGCCATGCGTGTCTTTGACCAGCACACATCGCAAAGTCTTGGGCGGAGGATGCTAGCCGTCCAGATAAGTGCAGCGACCGAATGCCGATGTGGCGTCGATCGAATTAACCCACTTTACAGCGACGTCTCCGAGTACGTACCTTGTTATCTGGCAGAACACAATTCGATTTTAGAGATGGACCAGAAGAAAACAAATGCGCCGACGGCGAAGCAAACAAGAAATCCCGTGACCGGCGGAACTTTTTTCAGGGAAATGTATCGCAAGGTAAGTGCATCCAGACAATCCATCCTTAGGGTGGTCGGAAAGTTCTATGCTCTATATGCTCAGCTGTGTGTTGCGAAAGAAATGGACGAATACTCGTGGTTCATTTACAACGCGCGCACTCCCATCATCTCCTAGTATTTTGTTTTCGAATTCCCAGCATCTTCCTCCGACCAGTGTATATTTATGATCCCTGTTTTGTCACATCTACAGCAGGCCCGGTTATAAAAGGCAGGGGCCACCACTGCAGCACCCCCGGCAACCAAGAAAGCTTCCGTCCAAACAATATCCCTCTTCAGCAATGTAATGAAAATTCCTGCTGTGATTTCGTTTTCTGAGTTTTAAGCACAAGCCAGCACCCACTTTGATGAGTTTCTTGCTCCGCCCCTGATAAAAGGTGCAGGAGGACCCCTAAGTTCATTCGAGAACGCAAGAGCACGAACTCCCCGGCGCTGACTCGTTGTTGGGGTGACTCAGCGCCGGCCAGTAGCAACACCGTCTCATGGAGGTTTTCTCCTCTTTTATTAGCTTTGATGAGGTTTTCTCTGTGCCCTGTGTGCCGTTCTCCATCAGTTAGTCATGATTCGCTTTCGAAAAAAAAAGAAGAAAGAAAGTCATGATTCTGGATGGGCGCCATTGTCCTCGTCGGTGAACTCACCGGTGTCAGCAAGGTTCATCGACGGGGTCATTTGTGCTGCTGTCCTGCTGAGCAGTGATGTGCGGTGATTCTTCACTAAGAGCAAGCCCAATAAAAATGGTCGCATGGCAGCAGGCGCCCACACACCAGACAGCTTCGTCCAACGCACCGTGAAATATTTGCAGGCAAAGCAGCAGCCGGGGGCCCACCTCATGCCAGACTCCTTCTCTTCCCATCCACACCGGTGGCCCACAATTGCATAGGAGCTCGGGTCCAGACGGTCGCCGGCTGCCGCGACTAACTCCTCCTTTTTCCCGTTTCTCTTTCCTGCGCGTCAGAAAAATCTGACAAAAACGGTCGGTAAGACAACCGTTGGCCTTGCTCTAAGTTTACCAAAAGTTATCGGTGTCAGCTGACACCCATGGGCTCACCTAGCTCCGCCGCTGCCGTCACGGCGACCTTCGCAGTGGAGGATGGCCTTATTCGTCTACGTCACGGCAAGCATGCAAAAACGACTGCAATATCTGGCTCAGTCGGATGCAATGCTTTGTGACGCTGTCCGCATTTTGCAGGATGCATGGTAAGGAAGGGACATCCTCGTCAGAGACATATCGTGGGGGGCACCGAGTGCATGTTCGGGAAGGTAGCGTCGCCCATTTCATTTTTGTTTTATGTGGGAAACTGGTCCTGAAAGCAGAAACACCGTAACTGCTGCAGAAGAAATAACTGCGAACACTGTAGCTGCTGCAAAGCAGCCGCTGCAAAGCAGCGAGACCGAACACGCTGAGTTATCCGTCGCTTAGAAAAAAAAAATCTGGAACGACTATGGACGCTGATACATTTCTTTCTGGGGAATTTATGGCCCATTAGAATACTGCCGTAATTCAGAATGAGGCATACGGCCCAGACATCCTCGTCCAAAACGGGCCTCTAAACTACACGAACGGTTGTTGCTAGGCCTCTTAAATTAGAATAGTTGCTGCTCGACTGGTGAGAGCATCTTGTGCCTAGATTACAACTACCCTTTTTGTCTTTCCTTCAACAGCCTCGTTTTCCTGGAGAAATCAGCATCCGCGAACTTAACAAAGTATACCAGCTGACTCGACGAGGCGCATTCTCGTGTCCACCAAGACGCTAAGCTTCGTCGAAATCGAACGTCGGATGCTACTAAAACGAAGGCAATCACTGAAAATGTAAATAAGTCTATTTTTTTTTAGAGATATTACACAGTACAACTTAGACACTCACAACGCACGCACACTCACCCCTATGAACGTACATACGCAAACCCTACCCCTATGAGCATCTTCGAAGACTGAGCCGGCAAATTCTCCAGATTCCCGAAGTCACCACTGGCGCCTCGTTGTCGACGGCCTCGTCGAATACCGCTGAAAGCACAAATGCCGTTAAATCCTAGAAAATTCGCTCCCACCGGAAGTCGAACCCAGGACCTCAAAGGTGTTACTCGGTTGCCTTAACCACTAGGCCAAGACCACTTTCACTAAATAAATAAATAAGTCTACTTAACCCATGAACTATTGAGGTTTTTCTACATAACTCCTTGAAACCATGCATCAAACGCCCTGACCTATTGAAAACCTATACAAAGATCCCCATGAAGTGGTTTTGCCGTTGTGGCAACCACATGGCTGATGATGTGACATTGAGTCAGCAAAGAATGTTAAACAAGCAAAAATCAAGTGTTATCAATTAAATTCGTAGTAATAACTGATTCTTATAAATATGAAATCTAAATTGGAATATACAATAAAATTCGAATATCAATCTTTCTGTGTTGGAATCCTAATTTATAATGTTGAATTACAATATCCAACTTATAGGAAAATTCTCAGTTTGAATAGTCTCTTTTTTTTTATTATATAGTATAACTCAGACACTCGCAACGCAATGAACACTCGCCCCTATGAACACACATACGAAAACTCTACCCCTATGTGCATCTTCGACCCGGTAAATCCTCGAGATTGACGAAGTCATCGCTGGCGTCTCGCTGTTGACGGGAGCGTTGTCTATCACTGAAAACACAATACCGTTAAATCCTAAAAAAAATCGCTCATACAGATAGTCAAACTCAGGACTTGAGGTGTTACTAAAGCTCTTGTAACACCTCGGTTACATGCCCTTTCGCTAGTCCCAATATTTTTTTTGTGCTAGCTTCAATTGGTTATTAAGGCATATTTTTTGGAATCAGAGCCGTACCATCGCCCACGATGGCAAGGTGACATCCAAAACTGTTTTATAGTTCAAAAATTATATAGAAAATTTATAATATTGAATCCAAACTACAAGAAAAGGAAAATTTTGAATAGTCCAAATATTTTCTTTCTTTTTCTTGCCAATTTTGACTAGAGACTCACTTGTCAGAGTTTATTTTATGGATATAGTGCCACCATCGGCCATGTAAATGCCACCATGGCATGACCACCTCTGAAACTAGTTAAGGGGTTTATTTTGGTAGTAATGGATATATTAGACGATTCAATACACAATTTTTTATACCTAATTAAATATGTTACTAGAAAATTTAATAATGTTCAATTGTAATATAGTTATAGAGGGGAAAACATAATCTGAATAGTCACAATATTTTCATTCCTTTTCCTGTCAATTGGCCACGTATTCACCACCTGGCAAGGCCACATCAAAACCATTTGAGGGGTTTATATTAAGATGATGTTGGATAGATTACGGAAGGAGAGGGGGGGGGGGGGGGGGGGGGGGGGGTATACATCAAAGAGTTATCTATTCAAAAACCTCTTTATTTCAAGGGGCTAAGTAGACTTATACTATTCCGTAACACAAACATCTGAGTTGGACGTTTTACCACACGCGCTAATGCCTATATATGTAACTCCCGGTGTGCACGGCTAAAAGCAGCAAAACACATGGACCTCAGCCTTGCCCGTCCGTTTGCATTAGCAACGGTTGCCTTGAGTGTGCTGATCAGCCACTCCGGATCCCCGTCGCCGGATCCGGACGGCGCGTCGAGGATCTCTCTTGTCATTCAGTACATGCCCCTCTTGGCCACCTTCCTCGCCGCGATTCTGGTGCTACAGGCGAGGGTGGCCGCGATGGGTCGTGATGACGCCGCAGCTCCGGAGGGCGTCCTCCTCATGGTGGCGACAGTCGTCGCTTCCCTCGCCATTTCCATTTGATCGATGTTTCGCATGCGTACGTGGTAACTAATAAAGACTTGATCTATATATACATTGTGATGAGAAATTCCGGCCTTGTCATAAGCCCTGTTATATGACGGGCCATGCTCACTTCTGAGTGGGTATGCTTTGCTAAATTTATTTTCTTGTGCAAGCTATACTTGATTTACTTTTGTACTGTGTGACCTTGTGTAGCCAATCATGTTGTATTGCTACCGGCCCAAAAGAAACTCCGTGCTACTTATATATTCCCAACAAGGAGCTTGCATCGAATTTGAGTGAGTTAACACACACTTTTATAAGTATGTTTTGAACTGGTCTAATGTTCTGCTTACTAATATTTTCATTCATCTCCTCCGTGGACTTCCAGTGTGACGGTTTTAGAGTTACATCAAGGGTGGTTGAAAGATGTGGATGGAGAAATTAGGATTTAAACATCTTGTGCTATTACCTGTTTTTCTAGCTACATAAAATGGGCTCTATTTATTTTATGAAGTAACGAAAGCATCCCAACGTCAGGCGCCAAGAAGAGTTAGAAAATTTCAACAACTGACATCGGCGCACAAACGTTATGTTGTCTGGTTTTAGTACATAATCTGCATTTCAAAGATTCACTCATGTATCGCAGATATTTCTACGTCCCTATGGAGCTTTTTTTTTTAGCAACTCCAATGGAGTTTGATGCACTGAATCGAACTATCAAACTGAGTCAGAGAGTGGATTCGAATGGGCTAGGCCGCAAAACATATATCTAACGGATATAGTATCCCAATAATTCTCAGTCCATTGCTGTATTGGGCTAGGCCGCAAAAGCACAGGTAACACTAAAATGGCCCAACAACGACGTGCTCCGAGCACGTTACGTTGAGCCATCTGCCCCACAGTTCTGGCAAAGCGTCGAACACATGGCGCGCGCGCTCCTCCGCCGCGCGCTCTCCCTCTCCGCCGCCGCCGCCGCCGCCGCCGCCGCGCACCCAACCCCACGATTCACCGCCGCCTTTGCCTCCTCGGCATCCTCCGCCGTTGCGCCGCTTCGATCCCCCCTCGACGAACGCCTCCGCCGCCTCCTGCGCTCCGAGATCTCCTACATCGCCGAGCGCCGCCCTCCCTACCCGGTACTCTTAACTACCCCCTTCCCCGCTCAGAGTTCACGCCCGCGCCCGCGTCAAGGTTCTCATGCCTACTCTTCCTCGTGCAGCCGCCGAGTAGCTTCAAGTCGTTCGCCGTGGAGGACCGCCCGGGGGAGCAGTGGGTGCGCCTCCGCGCCGCGCGCGCCGGCGCCGGGGCCGGCGCCGAGGAGGTCAAGGTCGAGGCCACCATGTTCGACGGCGCCGCGGAGCCGCCGCCTGAGGACGCGCCCCTCTTCCAGCGCGTCGAGTCGCTCGAGCGCGGGCCGCGCCTCCACCTCAGCCTCATCGTCGAGGTCACCCGGGGCGACCGCGTCCTCGGGTTCATCTGCTCCGCCTGGCCCGACGAACTCGCCGTCGGCCACGTGCTCACGCTCAGGGAGAGCGGCAGCGGTGGACGTGACTTCGTGTACGTGTAATTGTGCGGTGCGCTTGGTTTGTGGTTCGGTTGTTCGGTTATGTGGTTTGCAAAGTTTATGTGGCTGTTGATTTGCAGGAAGCTGGATTCTGCGGAGAGGGAGGCTGTGATCAAGTTCTTGAAGGAGAGGGAGGTGGATGAAGAGCTTGCCGGGTTCCTGCACGAGTACATGGCAAACAAGGAGAAGATGGAGCTGTTCCGGTGGTTGAAGACAGTCGAATCATTCGTTGACAAGTAGGATAAGAAGGTGTGTGCGCAGCAAGTAGTTAATTTTTATTGTCGTTTTGGCTGTAGAGCAAATGGCTTCAAATAATTTCGAAGACAACAATACTGTCAGAGAATGTCTTGAAGTATAAACTGACCACTATCAGTAAAACCCAGCTCAGGATTTTTCAAAATTGATAGTGTTGTGGGTTTGGTATCAGCAATACAGTCCCATGTAGCCTAAATGTGGAGATGATGATGATGATGAGCAATGTTATTCCAGAATTCTGTGCATGCTGCTGTTTGATGGTCACTTGAAATCCGCCTTGTCTTACTGTCCTTTTAGTAATAGGAAGCGAAGAGAAATGAAATGGGAAGCCAATACCTTTATTGATACAGTTAGATTCTGATCTGGAAACTCGAATTTACTCTCTGAAAGTGATTCTGACCTGGAAGCTCTTGAGTGTACTGATACTCTGAAAGAAATGAATCCTGACCTGGAAACTAAGTGTAGCTTCTGAAAGAAATGGTGTGCTTGCAGTCAACAGGACTCTAAATTCTAAAACGATGTAACCCCTAAATTGTGGTCTATCTCTGTCATTTTACAGTTGGATACCATGTTTAAACGTTTGTAGCCAACATGTTAGCCCACAACCAGAAGTCCACAACATGTTTCAATGTTGCCTCTTTTTTTTGGTAAATTTTCAGTTTCATCTCTCAAATGAGGAATGATATGACTGAATGATCATCTGCTTCTACTTGGAATCAGTCATTATTTCTGTATGAACAATGAGTCTTGTATCTTTGATTTGAGCCCCTAAATTTCTGAACCTCTCTTTCCATTTGCAAACACTGTAGCAGCTGCAGAAACACTGTAGCTGCTGCAGAAGAAATAACTGCGAACACTGTAGCTGCTGCAAAGCAGCGAGACGAACACGCTGATAAGCAACATTACTTTTACTCCTGGAAATGGAGATGAATAGTAGGTTCCTGCGACTGTTGTTATGAGATGGTCTCCTACCTTCCCACTGACTTGTTGTATGGCATTCTAGTAATTCTTATTTACTGAAGTTTCAGTGTCGGTTTGAATAGTAGCTCAGTGCTCATGGAAATTGCTACCTCGTCTGAGAAACCACTGAGAGATCCTATCTGGTTATATGAATATCCTGCTGCTGGGCAATAAAGATTTGACCCTGTTCATTTTTTCTCCTTAAAAATCTTTTCATTTTGAATTGACGAGTTACATTCGAGCTCGAGTAGTCTTGCTTTTTTGATAGGGAAGGACGCTGCCAACCGTTTGAGCTCTTTGATCAAGCGTTGAACTGCTCAGATCGAGCTACGTCACATGAACGGATCGATCCATACATACCTCCATTCAACAGTCACAGATGGAACCTGCCAGGTAGGTGGGGCAGGTATGCCTCGCTGCGAACGTGGCCCACCTGCAGATTCAACCCTCCCCCTCAACGGCTAGTTCCACCCCCAACCGTTGGGCCAGAAACCAAACAAAATCTGAGAGACCTCCCTCAACAAATCACACTGCCCCTCTGTGCATCTCTAATTCCAACGCTCCCCTCAGCTCACCGTTCGCGAGATCACCACCAAGCAGCAGGCCAGGACAGGCGGCGAGCTCCGCGACCATGGGGTACACGTACACGCCGACCTACTACTCGGGCCTGCAGGACACCATCGCGTCGCTGTGCAAATCCATCCTCCCCTTCCCCTTCCGCGGCGGGCGCCGCCTCACCGCCGACCAGGCCGCGGCGCGGCGCCACGCGGAGCAGCTCAAGTGGCAGCAGGAGTCGTTCCACCGCATCCTCCACCTCTCGGGGCTCCACCGCGAGGGCATCGTCCCGGCCTCCGACGTCGCCGCCTTCCGCGCCTCCATGCTCGCCGCGCTCGTCGCGCCGCCGCCCAAGCACCCGGACCCGCCCGCCGTCCTCCGCGACAAGCTGCTCTTCCTCCAGGAGCTGCTCTACGCCAAGTGCATCTCCGCGACCGAGTACAACGCGTCCAAGGCGCCCCTCACGCAACGCCTCGCCGCGCTCGGCGTCGTCGTCGACTGCCCCGACGCGGAGGTCTCGGCCGAGGAGTGGTCGGAGATCGATCTCCGGGATCCGCCTCCCGCCGCCACCGCCGCGGCGGCCACCGACAAGCCCAAGCACAAGGCGTTCATCACGCCGTGGAAGAGCAGATCCAAGAAGGACCAGGACGCGAACAGCGCATCGAGGCCGCCGCTGGCCCCGGTGGACCAGAACAACGCCAAGAACGCCTCGGTGCTCATGGCCGAGAGCTCGCCATCGGAGGCTCCTCCCTCCGGGAAGCCCGAGAAGGGGAAGAGAAGGCATCTGGCGGCCATGTTCCAGAGCAACGCTAATGGCAGCGAGAACAAGGATCCCGTCGAGGAAGGGGCTGATGACAAGGAGACGGCGAAGGGCAAGAAGAAGAGCTCTTGGGGCTTTGATGGCCTCAAGAAGTGGAAGAAGACACCTGGTTGTGGTGCCGGCAATGAGGAGGCCGTGGAGCCCACCCAGGTTGCGCCGCCACGGTCTTCGCACAGCGAATGCCGGCTTGAGGCGAGCCCCATTGCCGCCTCTGGCCCGGACGCGAAGAGGGCCAAGACGAAGCTGCATTCGGCGACGGGTGATGACTCTGCTTCAGAGTTGTTGCATGATAAGGTACTGTAATTCCCTGGATTAGTTACTCTTTCTCATCCTGTTTATGTAGTAAATTTCAAGAGGAATGGCAATGAGCTAGATTTTGTACAGTAAGTATGATGATACAAGACATAGTAGGCTATATTTTAATCGAATTGTCAAAATGCCGCAATTGAGGATTTGTGTCTGTGAAGGTTCTGGTGGAGAACACCAAGAAGGAGCTCTCAAGGATTCAGGCTGAGCTATCATCTACAAACCGAAACTTAAACTTCTCGTAAGTACTAAATTGCTCTGTTCCTGGTGAACACAACGTTTTCAATCATGTTCACCTGTTTCAAGTGTTCTAAGATGGTACCTTGGCTTGTAGGGATCAGCAGATCGAGGCCATCTCAACAAAGCTTCCGGGGGACAAGTCCGACCTCAAGACCTTCTTCCCAAAGTATACACACATTACTTGACACCCACCGTTTCAGATCAGTTACATGATTTTCCACATTTCTTAGACGACAACGTTGGTTTTGCAGGGCATGGTGTGATCAACATGGGGAAGGTGTGATCACTGCTGCGAAGAAAGAATTCAAGGAACACGTCGAGGAGATGGAGAAGCAGAGGGACATTGCCGACAGCGAGGGCTGGGCTACATTTGAGGACATCGACCTTGATGACAACTTCAACCCCAGGGCCTTCTCTCAGCATCAGTCAGACTCGGCGATGAAGGGGAAGAAAGTTAACGACAGCCTCACCAGTAGTTTCACAAACCCCTTCTATGACGAGAAGAATCCATTTTTGAATCCAAATTTCAACTGATGCAATGATACAAGTGAATGCTGGTTTGATCTTTTCGCGTGAGGGTGTATCGATTTGATTTGTATTCTGATTGCTGGTACTGTACTTACGGTTCAATTGTTATATTGGACCAAGTTTATGGTGTAAGAAGTTGTATTGATCGGAGCTCGCATTTCCCTTGATTAATGATTTACTCTTGATACATATGTATGCCGAATCAAAAAAAAAAAAAAAACCCATGTGGCCCGACCAGTGAAAAATGAGTTGAAAGTTGCGAACCATTACATTATTATACGCAACAGGCAATTAATTGGATTCTCAAACACCGCTAAGAGCAACTCCAAGAGCCTAGGTATAATCCTAGCTAAATTTAGAGTTTTACCTGGACTGTAAAAAAAAATAAAAGACTTCCAAACTGTGAGGTTAACCAACAGATACAGCCTGCAGTTCGTAAGTTAGTTCCTTCCCTCCCTCTGGGTTGATACGGCGTTCTGACAGTGTGTAACTTCTTGATCAGCTTAAACTCTTGACAAATTTCATTCTATTTTAATAAAAAAAAGGCTTGTAGCTTAAATGTTGTATTTGCATCCATACTTTCAGTGATACCCAAGGAAAGTAGCTAGCGCTATTGATTTTTTCTAATAAAGCTTCTGTCCCTATTTTGTCCTCTTTAAATTTTGGAACTGCATGGAAATTTTATAGATCTAATAAAACTGATGCATTGCATTTGTTCTTAATTTATAATGCACAAGTATAATTTTGAAAAAAAAACCATAGCTTCTAATAAAGCTCTTTTTTTTTAGGGACATAAAGCTCTTTTTTTTTTGAGAGAGAGAGAGAGAGCAGCACATCGCTCGATTGTCGCATTGTTGGGCCGTCCTGGGCCTTGCTGGACCGTGAGTGACTGAGCGATTTGCACGGGCGGAGGGCCGGAGGCGAACAGCTCCCTCCTGCCCTACCCCGCCGCCGCACCAACTCAGATCCTAGAGCGGCGCAGCAAGGACGGCGGCGCCAGGAATAGCAGCGGCTCGGTCTTGGGCGGCCAGCGAACAGCAGCACGCGCGGCCAGTACCCTCCTACTCCAGCTTTGACGGAAGGTGAGAGCTGATCTCTCCTCCCCAGTCCTTTAATCCGCCTCCTTCCTGTTTTTTTAGTTGAGATTTACGCTGTATGTAGACGATCCCTGCGCGGGGCCGGGGATAGGGGTGTCGGTGGGGAGGGGAATTTTCATCTCTTACTGCTTCCTGGACTCAAGCGATAAATTATTTGAGAAAAGATTGATATGTCGGTTATCTTTGTGGGGGGGGGGGGGGGGGGGGGGGGGGGGGGATGGAGAAACGTTAGTAGCACTAGCAATGCCCTTGCCAACCCGGAAAGCTCAGTAACCTGATTGCCTACATGACAACTATTATGTCACATTAGATCATATAAGGAACCTGTGTTGGTTGGTGTTCAGCACATCACCCGTAGAGCCTTTGAAGAGATACTACCAGATTATTGCTTCGCTGTATAAACATGGAAATCACTGTAATTCTTATTTGTCATATGTTAGTTGCGAGAAAATTTTATTTTTAACCCTCCCTTTGTTGTTTGATCTACCATTCATTTGCACCTGGGATGATTTGAGGAGAAAATTGAAGTGCTCTGTAACTACAACTAATTGTACTGCCTTGTGGATTGTGACCTGCGTGCTATTATGATTTAGAATTATGGAACTTATGCTCTTCTGCTTCGAGATGTATTTTTGCGCTGTTTTCTGAACAATTGATTGATGAATGTCCTTCTCTTTATCTTACTGCAATAGTCTCGACACTGACAGCATGCAATAGACGAGTGTTGATGAATTTCTGTGCTCCTTTATATTTATTGTAACCAGGCACCAAATATTGAACCCTTCATTCATCGCCGATGGAAGCCAAGTTTTTCCGGTTTCTGAAGCTTGTTGGGGTCGGTTTCAAAGCAAGGTCAGAGTCCCAAGGCCGTGAGTTGTTTCTGAAGCTGGGCTACAGCCATGAGGTGCAGTTCACCGCTCCACCTGCTGTCCGCGTCTTCTGCTTCAAACCCAACATAATATGCTGCACCGGCATCGACAAGGACCGAGTCCACAATTTCGCAGGTGCTGTTCGAAGCTGCAAGCCTCCAGAAGTGTACAAGGGGAAGGGCATACTATACATTGATGAAGTTATCAAGTTGAAGCCAGGGAAGAAGCAGAAGAAGTGACAGCGCAGCGTTGTTTGGTCTTTATGTTTCTGCTTTTGGCCTCTTCACATTGATCCGATGGCATTTGTAGCTTGCAGATTTGATGTAGTTCTCTTGTGGTAGGCAGACGAACAATTGCACCAAATTACCACACTGGACGAAGTGCAATGTACGTGAGACATGTGATGAAGTTGGCAGTTGTATGATGAATGCGCATAGCAATAAGTTAACACCAAGTTGAAGTTTTACTCGCTTCAGCTAGAACCTTATCTTGCAGAACAGTTTTCCGTTCTGTTTGGAATCTTAGCACTCAAATTTATTTTTGCAGTGAGGTAACAAATTATGTATGAACGTGAACCTTAGTTGCAAACATGAAATAGATGCATGACCCGCAAATGTTCTTTCTACTGCAAACATGAAAGAATTGAACATGTTAGAGATGGAGGAGCAGTGGGACATTGCCAGCAGCGAGGGCTGGGCAAATTTGAGGTCATCAACCTTAATGAAAACTTGAACCACAGAGCCTTCTCTCAGCATCAGTCAGGCTTACTAGCTTTGAAGGGTAAGCAAGTTGAGAGCCTCGCCAGCTTTTATATTAGCCTCTTCTATGACCAGAAGAATCCTTTCTGAATTCAAACTTCAACGGATGCAATCATACAAGTGAATGCTCGTTCGATCTCTAGGAATGAGTATGTTATGGTTTCATTTATATTCTTGTTACTGGTGTTGTACATACGATTGTCAGATTGGACCAGGGATGCAGTTTATGCTGTAACAAGTTGTATTGATGAGAGCTTGCATTTCCTTGATTATTCGTTTACTCTTCATATGTATGAAAGCCGAGTTAATTTTTCTATAAAAAAAAACCTTCAGTTGCCCGTACCGTGAATATGAATTACAAGAGCTAGATGTGAATCGCTACTGTTTATACACAGCAGGCAATTTATTGGTTTCTTAAACATGATATGCCAGTTCAGCAGTTGTAAAGTTCAAGAAAAGGTTATATAGATGGTAAGATGGGTTACATAACAGGATGGCACGCTGCTAACTGATTGAGATACCGCCTGAAGTATCTTGATCTACACAAGCAAGAAATGAGAAATAGAAGGTTTTATAGACAGGTTACACAACAAGATGACACAACGCTAACTAGTTGAGATACCGCCTGCAGTATCTTGATCTACAAAAGCAAGGGATCCTCTGGCCTTCATCTTCTCGGTTGAAGTGATAATCGTAAGTTATTTCCTCCCCTGGGTTGATATGGCGTTCTGCGAAGAACACTACCTGGACATAGCAATAGTATAGCCAAATTTTAATCCTTGGTACTTGCAGGAAATTCTGCAGTGCGTAACTTCTTAGTCAACATAAACTTTCGACAAATTTCATTCTGTTTCAATACAAAAGGCTTGTAGCTAAAGCGTCATATTTGCTCTTTTAGCTTTCTAATAAAGCTGATGCATTGCATTTGCTCTAAAATTTGTAATGAAGAAATATAATTTTGGGAAACAAATAACATAGCGAAAGGGAGTACCTTCTTTTCATTCCTGACTGAAATTATTTTCGCAACACAGTTTGGCTGATCCAACAAACATGGAAAGAATAGAATGAACATAAAGCATACATTAGAAATACTGAACCGGATGAGGGCCCTGTTTGGAACACAGGTTGAATTCACACAAGAATCTGAAAAGCTTGAAGATATGGCCAAGCACAAATCATTACCTGGCATGAATGGTTGACGAATCTTGCAATCCCACCCTTGCGGGTGGCATCAATAATATGCTCTCTGTCAATTTTGAAGAAATAACAGGCACTCTTATACTGCTGTCGTTTCCCAGACTGGTATTCGATCTCTCTTTTGTCAGCAACCCGCTGCCCAACAATTTCACCCACATACTCTACAACCTGAGATATTTTGATACAGAACTTCAAATGACCTTATGTGCTAGATTCCTCTATCATTATACACAAAAGAAAAAAAAACAGAGCTGGTGAATTACCTTCGAGCCACGTGAAATAAACACCGATGTGTAGAGACCAAGTCCATGTATGCCCGATTTATACACTACCAAATGCTTCCGTCCTTTTAACTGCTTGAAGTGAGTATATTCCATCTGAAATGACAAATAAGGACAAGAATAGATAGGACTTTGTCACAATAGCTTCTTCTGAATAACCTGCAAACTATTATGTCTCACTATAGCAATGTTAAGATGACAAACTGCATTATACTGGCATATTACAGAAAGAGGATACCTGTCCTCTTCCACATGACTTCGATCCATTTATATGTAACCAAGCATTTATCTGTTCTTGGGAGACACTGAACTCACCACAATACGCTTCAGATGTTTTGTGGTTAACACCTTCTCCCTTTCGACCTTTAAACCCCTGTTTCAAATTACAAATTGTTAATACAGATTTTTTATTTTGAGCCAGTACTTAGGTTCAAAAAAGTACTACCTCTGTACGTGCACATGTCCAGTCGTTGCTTCTCACGCATTCCTTAGTATTAACATGATAAGATATATCGATAGCATGATCCAGGCATCTCCCATAAAAGCCAACCTTTTCATTGTGCTCACCTTCAGGCTCACTTTGCAACAAACCCTGTTCAGATATCACAAGCACATATTAATACGGAAATTATAAGACAAGCGCACATGAATATGGATTATGGATACTATAAGTTGCACCAATATAAAATCAAATGCAACCATTTAGCTAGAGTTTCTCTCTTTTATTTTCTTGGCAAGCATGAAATTCAAGATCTGTACAAACAAATTACAAAAGAAAAATTATGATTTTAAACCTAAATAGAAAAAATAGAACGACAATGAAAGAAAAGAGATCCTTCTTATTACTAATGGAATGCGAGACATGACTTGTATCATCCTAAAGGAAGCAAGGTACCCATTCCCTGCATTTTCAAACTGTAGTCATTAGGATAACAATTTTAGTTGAGTTTTGAACTGAAGTTCTTGTCCTAAAGACAAAAATTCGAAAAGAGGGGCTGCCCCCATTTTTCCTTAAGTACTTGAAGAAAATAATAAGTATGCAGTAAGTAAATGTACCGAGTACAAACAAGGGCTGCCCATAGAACAAATCTTATTATATGTGCAGATAGCATACCCTCTGATGCCCACACCAAGGATGAAAGAGCACTGAACATTTTACATCTCGGCACTTGATAAATGAGCCCCCAGTTCTGCTACATAGGGAGCAAGCCTGATAACCAAAAATAATAATTGCAACAGTCAAGGCCAAGACGAATTTCATTAAAGATTATAAAACCTAGAATTGTAGGTACAATCGGACAACTTCATAACTAAAGATAAGAGGACATCTGTGGCCACGGACAGCACGTGGCACTGGATATGCTTTACACTTGCAAGTGCAGAAAGATGAGTCCAACAAATCACTATATGAATATGCATGTAAGGAACTCACGGTATTTCTCTTGGCAGTTGAGGCACTCGATACATCAAAAGCACTCATTGTGGTGGCATTTGGGCATTTTGTGCCAGGTGTCCACAGTCCACAGACCACATGAACCCACTGTGTTGTTTGTCGTCGAAGTAAGCAGGACTCATGATTAAAAGAAGTCCAAGAATTACTAGTAATGTCCTTCGTACTGATAATGTCATCCCCATGTGCATTATCTGCTAAATTTCGTAGGCCTATTGCAGACACAAAGTTCAGATCTGGAAGCATAAAATAAATTATGCTAGACACCTTCCCTATGTAAATACTCACTTGTACACTCACTGCTCGTATTGTCAAATGAGTCAATATCTCTTTTTGCTCCTGTTGGCATTGTCAAACCTTTGAGCAAGCATTTCAGAATGTTCTTGTGTTTCAGTGCCCTTGTCATAGCTCCACCTCCATAGCCACACAACACACAAACCTGAAAAAAGGAAATTAGGGTGATTAGAAGGGCCAGTAGTACATACAATTTTTTGTACAGCGACTATATCAGCAGCGTACCATTAGCACACTCAAGCTAGACACACTAGCAAAGTTAGGCATACCATTGAACCCAACTAAAGTTGGTAACCTAGAAAAAAAAACTTTGGCAATGTTGTAACAAATGGTATGCACTCCCCTTATGTTAAAAGATAATAATAAATTATCAGTATCCATGCATGAAACATTGGCTCTAGCCACTCACGAAGGCAGGGAACAGTTCCCGTTATCTAAAAAAAATGAATCCATGCATGAAACAGCTCCTTTTCACACCGACTCCGAATTAATTTTTTTAAAAATTTGTAGCCTTACCAAAAAAAAATGCCAATTTTCCTTGACCAGTTAAATTGTGGAATTTCATGGCTAAATTTCCTGAGGACAGTGAAATAGGAAGATACTCCCTCTGTCCCAAAATAGGTGCCGTTTTAGGAGCGAATTGGAAAAGTAGAGAGTGTACAGGAAATGAGGAGAGTTGTATTGGTAAGCGAGCGACAAGCTTTGTGGGACAAATTTTAAATCCTAAAGTGACAGCTATTTTGGGACAGAGGGAGTAGTTTTTTAACCAGAACTTAAAGCAAAGGATATCCCACGCTTTGAAGAAGCGAAGGAATTTTTAAGGTCAAGCAGTTCAATAACTTGCATAGAAATCAACAACGAAACTAATTAATGATGAGAAGACGAATCGGCGAAATCACTCTTGAGCTTGCATAAACGTTAAGCTAAACATAAGGATACATATGCTTATCTATTGTGTGACATACTAAAACAATAATTTTTCAAAAATGAATCATCTTACTGTGTTCCGAGTATTAGCCTTGCAGGGTCTACATAACCATTGTCCTCTTGGGACTTTTCGAACACCATAGCAACCTTGATGCACCTATACAAAATACATGCCTCTGTAAATATGCAGTAGTACTGGGCACAGGCAAGAAGCAGTATGACAAACTTTGATATAGCACTTGTTGCACTCAATCATTTGATTGCAAGGCTCCAGGTTTAAGATCCCACAAACACAGCATGAGGCCTCTGAGCTAAGCAATCCATTATATCTGTCCAAGATATCAAGAAAAACTTTGTCAGATCAGCTAGTAAAGCAAAACAAAACCAGATAAACATAGTGTATCTCGAGAAGTGGTTTCCATAGAATATGTTCCCAAAATATTTTTTTGGTAAGTAAATCTAAAAGACACATATACTGGAACCATGACCTTGTAGTATTCACTTCACGGGTTCGCACTGCATTGTCTTCATCACTGCCAAAACTGCATGATGGTATGTTTGAGAAATTCTCATGCCTCTTAATCCTATTAAGGGATACACTTCCTCTTCTATTCTTAGGTTCTGCGGTTGGAACATTAGTAAAACAAGGTTTGTTTAGCGCTAATATGTAAACTGGGCAAAAGTGCAGTTTACTAGTTCATCCTAATGCAGCTTTCTTGTACAGAAAAGACCTGTTGCTCATGTTACTAATAGTTAATATGTAACCTGGAGTATGTTGCCACTGGGGAAGACAGAGGAGCAGCAATTATGTGCATAGGATTCAAGAGAAAAGAAAAGTTTTGTCCCTACGTCGAATCATTTTTACAAGATGACTTCAAAATTTGTCAAAGTACTAAAAAGATGTTAACTGCAGGGAATATAGACAAACATCAGTGATCTTATGCAACATAATCAATTTCAGTCATATACAGCCAAAAATACTGTGGAAGTCCCAGCCTTATCATTACCACTTGATGCTCTTATTTGAAGGTGTTTTGCCTCCGCATCTGTTAGGCCAAGAGTTTCATCTTCTACAGTAGTTGAAATGAGAGGCCTTTTTCATATTTCCAATTTTCTAAAAGACACAACTGCAAGCTACATGTTGATACTAGTTCAAATGAAAGTTTTAGAAATATACCACTACATGGACTTTTGCAGTTACCGTCACTATGGGGCCTTGAATTGTTAAATGAATACGTACTCTTTTGGGGAACCTGCATTTCATCTTCGGCTTGTGTGCTGCCATTCTCAACCCCAACAGAAGACTTGTATGCTGAACAATCTGAGCTGTCCACAGAACAGTCTGAGCTCTTTTTCTTCAACAAATGCATACTATCTGATGCCTTACATATGGGTTTGACAGCACGGCATCTCTTGGCCTTCTTAAGAATCAGATTCAGCGGAACAATCTTGGGAGATTTTCGATTGTCATTAGCTATCCCTGTAGCAATTACAGTAGAATCTATACCGTCACTCCCACTGCAAGCATTTTCACTTTTAGGTTCATTTACAATGCAGTTCAGAGACACATATTTAGGCAGTTTGCGGGCAAACATTCGAGTCCCTTCGTGTTGCTCTGTTATATCTTGAGTGATCACATCCTCTACTTGCTTTTTCCTATCAGAGGTACTTATTCCTCCAAAAAAGTTGACCTTATCATCTTGTTTCTCGTCCTCACTTTTGGAAATCTTGTTCTTCCTGTGAAGCCGTTTTACAGGCTTATTCTTATGCATGGTGGCATATTTTCGCTTGGTTCTAAACACCCTGCGCGAAAATGAAGTACCCTCATTTTGTGGTTGAGAATCCCCATTTTGGGATGACTGAGAACTAGTACGAGTACAATCCTCTGACTCTGAATGCTTCACTGAGCATCTGAGTGTTCTATTTTTCTTTGGAAGTCCAAAACAATGTTCCTCACTGTCACTATCCTCCAGTCTACTTCTGTCAGAAATCTGATTGCATCTACGCTTCACTATAGATGGGCCCAAGTGAGATCCAGGGACCCTTTTTAGGACGTTTAGGGCCTTTTCACATCTTGTACTGGTAGGAACATAACTGGATGCAGAACATTGTTCCATTCTTGATACTTCATCACATAGATTTTTACGTTTGTTATGTTTAGCATTACATGAGAGTATATTCTTAAATCCAGGTGATACCAGAAACTTTGTCACCACAGCACTTGACGACCCAGAAGACAAACCAATTTTTGGTTGTTCTTTTGATACTACAGCATCTCTGTAAGCACCCTTTCTCTCTGTTACAGATTTGGACCAACTGCCACCAGCCACTGATGCTTCAGATACATTCTTCAGTTTCTCCGTTATAGCAACAGAAGGCTGGTTTGTTACTTCATTGGAGGCATCTTTCTGAAATGAGCTTTGAGAGATGCTTCCTCCAGCAATTCTATTGCTTAAGCATTGAGTTGCTGATTTTGCATCCTCTCCTAATGTGCTGCATCTAGCAGGCATTTGCATTTGGAGCTGGTGTTTGCATCCTGGTATAGTATGATCAATTCTGACACCACAGTGTTTTGTGAAGCCACAACCAGGCAAACATTTTGGGATTACAGAGTAGCAGCAGCTTCCATGGCAACAAGGGCCTCGTTCTTTCATACTAAGGGCATCAAACAGAGTGTTTTTTGTCAAGTTGTCTATTGTATGTCCCATAGAACTGCGACAGATAGAAGCACATCAGTAGAGAGCGCATTCATGATCAGAAATATGATGAAGGCCTCATGTACGTCCCAGAATGGCCCATGTGATGGATCAGTCCATGCCACCCTAGGGCCAGCGCATGGACAGTGTGCCGGCCCTAGGGTGGCATGTTCCATCACATGGGCCCCTAGATTAGGCAGCCATGGGCCCAAGCAGTGCGACCATGCCGCATGATCGCACTGCTTGGGTCCACAAGGTACTAACAAAAATGCGACAGATAGAAGCACATCAGTAGCTCCTTTAGTTATCTTGCTGTGTTTCTCTGCAGACAACGAAACTATCATTTTGAATTCAGGCCTTGATTCCAGCAGCTTCCATTTTTTAATTTAATTTAAATGAGACAGACTCGTAGTTCAAGGGCTAGATTATACTCACCCTGCTTGTTTAGGGATCCAGCATACTTTTTCCATCTTTTAAATCAGCTTAGTATATACCTTCAGAGTGTGATACTTCATGCACTTTTCTGAGTGCAAAGGCATACATATAAGCCATAGCATTTGTGCATCCGTTTTATCTTTCCTCTTTTTGCTAGTACCTTGTGGATATTAATTATTGTTTACTTTGTACTGGGAGTACTTGCCTTCACTGTCCTTCTTTTTTTTTTATCTTTAGCTGATCAGTTCAGATATTTAGTTGTCAATAGAACAGAATTTTATCCACCTAGTGTCATGGATCTAGATTAGGCAGATAAGATACAATGATGGAACTAGAATTTTATCCAGTTTATATAGAGATGGAAAAAAACATTTATATCATGACAAGTTAGCAACAAGGTGGAATAGCAATGAAGAGAATAAAAGGATTAAATAAACCACAATTTACCTTCTGCAGTGAAAGCCATCAACAGGACATGCATAGCAAGAAGACTGCAAGATGTGTTCTCCAGAACATAATGATGATCTTTGCATGTAAGTGCCACAGGTACAAAGTTCATCTAGCGCTGAAATAACAGAAAACAATTCACTGAATTGAGACAATGGAACATTCATCAAAATAACAAGGGTTGTCGGTCCATCATAGACACAACGTTCTTGATGAAGAAACCAACCTTTAAGAGTACAATTACTGGCTAGAACTGGAAAATCATCACCAGAAAACTGAGTTCCGCACATGTGACCAGGTCTAAAACCAAAGTTGGAAATATCATTCTGAATTTTGGAACAGCGGCCACAAATCGATTTTTCCATTTTTGAATGATCATTTTGGCATAAGCTAGGTTGAAATTTCTGAGAACAACAACATTTCCCATTCTCGTAGCTTGATTTGGCAAAGGTTCTCAATCTTTTATGTCCGCACAAGTCAGCGACACATTCCAAAGTTTCGGTGCTGGCCTGCACAAAATGCTTGGGTTATAGAGAAGAGAAGCAACAAAGAACATAAATTTGGATGATTCTAGAATGGAAGCTTCTGCTATGTGCAAATGAAATAGGAACCCACCATTTTATCATTGAAACAGGGACCCCCAATCTCAGCACATGCAACATTATGGGATTTATCACCCACATGAGTGCAACTCCTGCAGTTTGTGGGACATGAAACTGCTGCACATATTTTGGAAATCCCAGCGTTCGGTTGACTAGACAGAAAATGCGAGCGGCAACCACCATAGATCAAAGGTTCCTGGCTATTAGCATGCAGTAATGCCTGAGGATTATATCCACCGGAAGCTGCTGAAAGTGAAATACCCTCTGATCTTCCTTTCATACGAATAATAGATGGTGCCAACTTGGAACGATTATCATTATCCCTTGTCTCAATCTGTCCACTCGCAGTTTTGGGACGATCAGAACCACATGCACCATCCTGGGCCTTAGGAAGATAATGCTCATTACTGTTAAGGATATCATCATTGGGTTCAGGTGCACTATTCCGCTCCAGATGCGAAAGAAATAATGATATTAATGAATTATTTGTTGTGCCATCCGTAAGCGCATCTCCTTCAGAATGTTTTGTGCTATTAGCACCTTCATGTGATTGCTTCTTATTTCCATCAAAAAATGGCAGTGCACTTTGTTTTGCTATACTTCTGTTGACCTTGGTTGTTTGCTTTGGACAAGGGTCTGCACCAAATGATCATGTTGTTATATGCATACAGGAAGAAGGGGAAGGGGGGACAGAAATCACATGTCATCATCAGATGTTTCTACTATTTGTGTTCCAAATCATATAGGCTATTCACATTATAAATATTTAATATGCAACTATTTTTTCGTGTCTTACACATGGCTAAGCATAAACACAATCACAGATGCTCAATCCATAGTTATCAGTCAAGGGCTAGTGTTCTAACCTTGAATGGCAAAGCACAAAGAAAATAACGAAAAAAAGAACAATACAAGGGGCACACTCACTTTTACATAACAATGGCGCATGTGGCTGAGGTTTTTGAAATTCAATTACTGCTGACTGCACCGACGGAAATAGGGTGCTCATAGATTGATGATAAGAAGCTTGCCCAAGCTTTAATTCAGTGTTCGAAGCATTGCTCACACTGTCCTGTAATATTTTGTGAGAAACATCAGGCCTGCAGGCCCTACTGTCATAGTTTAGAACTCCTGTAGAACTTAGCCCATGATTACGCGAAGATACATTATGTGCCAGATGATTTCCATCGTAATTGTTTCCAATCCTTGGTTTGAAGTTTAAACTTCCACTTGACGTGACAACAGGGCTCAGATCCAATTCATGATCTTTATGGTTCTTATCAAGGCCCAAATTCATTGTCATTGAACTCTGTACTAAAGCAGAGTTATTTGTAAATGCTCCATGCATATCGATACCCTTTTTGTAATTTGATTCATCAGGCCTTTTCACTAGCTTGTCAACCTTAGAGCATCCACGACCCTCACTGTACAGATCACTGGAATAGACTTGTTTGTTCAAAGGTCCAGTGATATTTCCATATCCACCTAATAGCCCTAGTTGTCCTATACTATTGTTTCTTGAGGGGAGGCCTTTCAACCTGTGTTCTTCTGGAGAATTTTTACCACATGCCCATTCTGGCCAATCCCACTTAGTATCAGCAATAGATCCTCCAACCTAGACAAATGCAAAAGGGGAAAAAATTAATGGCACTATAGGAAAATTTAATGGTACTGTCCGCACTACTAACCAATAAAATTGGAGTTGTAGTAAGATTTTTCCATCATGTAAATAATTGCAGCTAACTTCGTGTATGAGAAGGTCATTAGTTTAAGTTAGATGTAACTTGCTCACCCCTGTGCAGAATTTGAACCACTGTGAGATATTCATGCCATTCTCCACATAGACGATTTCTCCAGCTTTTTCTGCAGGACCTCCTGCGTGCTGTAAAAAAAACACATGTAGATAACTAAAATTTTAAACGTAATAAAGTGCATTCTTTTGCATAATTAAGTGCATTCTTCTGTAAGAGTGCAGAGTGCTGAAACATGGAATCCACGGAAGAGTTAGATACAATCCATTAGTACCTCGCAGAACTTAGCTATAGACATTCTCAACTGATGGCACGAGCAAATGACTCCGAAAAGCCCAGAACCACCCATAAAGAACTCTCCACCTATTGAAATGCCACGAGCATGTCAGAAAAACTTCAACAGTATATGTTAAGTGAGCATAACTGTTTTAGGAAACAACATCAAGATATTGCTAAAACTACCCGACTAATAGTCAATTTCAACCTTTAACAGTTTCACTGAACATACTGCACATATAAAGGTTGTAGATATTTCAGTTGCAAACGGCTTGTGATGCATAGTTCAATTGCTGGGACTTTATTGGGGGCCATTCCGATAGAGTCAGGAAGCAACAGAAACGGGGAAAAAAAAAAAACTAACGCTAACTTTCTACCCGGCTCAATAACTATCTTCACAATGACGCCATGGTAGTCAAATCAGGTTGCGATAATGTTGCAAGTTGAACTCACCAGTATTCAGACAAGAGACTCGGATACTACCAACAAGCGGTGTGGGGAGATGATGAGGAGTTGATTTGAATGGCAACATCTGCGGTGTGTGTGCATTTACATCCTGGAATTGTATGCCACGGCGTGGTACTCCTGCAATGCAAGTTAGAATTGTGGCGATCAATAATCTGATTTAAGGCATTCAACAATTGTCTGTGGAGCTTGCTGGAACCCGTACCTTGGTTGCCTGAACCAGCTCCTGAGAACGCAACCGTTCCGTTGGCACTTTTATTCAGAAACTGCGCTCCAAAAGCTGACTGCTCATGGCTACTGCTAGATGACAATCCATGTCTAGGTGTGAGACCGCCGAGCGGAGATGCACGAGTGAGATCAACCATAGCAGCATTGCTCGCACTCAGCTTCTCGAACATGGCCCTGAGGTCCGGCACATCGCCCACGGTGGAATAGCTCCCCGGAACTTGAGGGAGCGAGCCGTTGTTCGGCCCCGTTCCCGCGGGGTGCGAGCTCCAAGGGTGCGCTACCGGCTGCTCCGGCACCGCCGTCGTGGCCTGATGCGCGCCGCCGAAGGGACGGAGCAGATGGCGCAGCGCGGCGCCGTCCATCTGCACACGCGAGGTAAACACGACATGTAACTGACTGAGCAGAGCAGAGCAGAGCACCGTCTCAACACGGAACACTCAACAGTGAAACAACAAACAAGTAACAACGGAAAGCAGCATTTCGACCCCAAAATCGCGCGCGCGTCACCCTAGCGACCGCCGAAACCGCGCTCGGTATCGCGAGGCGGGGTTGAGCGTCTGGTTCGTGGGGTGGAGCAGAAAGCCTCCCCTAAACCCCCCGCATTCCGCGACCGAAACCCAAAATCCCCACCGAGAGGCGCGAGGGGAGGAGGTGCTCACCTGGTGACTCGGCGGCGGCGGCGGCGGTGGGGCGGGCTGGGTCGATGCCGGAGCCGGCGGCGGCCACCGCGCGGGCCACGACGCGCCGTCCATCCCGCGGCGGGGGAGGAGCGGTTCAGTTCTGGGAGGAGCGGTTACTGCTAGCGGCAACGGCAGCAGAGGAGTGGTGAAAAGTGATTCCGTTCGCGAGCGGGGTGAGGTGAGATGGGGGGGTGCGCGTGGAGTTATGGGGAAGGCCGAGCGCCGCAGCAGCGGTGCAACAGTGCGGCACTGCAGCGGCGTGATGAGGTGGTGGGGACGAGGCGCCTCTGCTCTGCTGCTGGTCCGGTCCGGCTCGCTTTTGATTGTCGTGTCGAGTCAGCTCGGACTGACACGCCGATGAGGCGCTGCGGTTTTGGCAGGGTTCTGTCTCCCGTGGACCCCGTCCACTTGGCCAGCCTCGCCGTGCTCCGCGAATCACCAGTGTCCAGCCGTGACGGGGTGCTCCGTGCGTGCTCACTCGTGCTGCTGCTGCGGCGCACCAGGCGATCGTGACGTGACATGACAAGTAGTAGGCCTGCATTGTTGCCGTTGTGTCTGGTGATCGTGCTCGTGCTCTCTGCTCCACCCTTTGTTCTTCCTCCTCAGGCCAGTGTTTCAGGGGACTGCATTGACACGTACACTATAACTAATCGATGCTATAAGCAGAGCCATCATGCAAAAGTCCGTGCTTTGTACACCGTATTCCTCGAATGAAGTCACTAACCCCTTTAGCAAAACCTCATTTACGGAAGACTCGTGTTTCCTATATTGAGACGAATGATGGATGCTGATAAGCATGGATCTTTTTCCCTTAACTTCAACACTAATCATTATCGTTGACGCGGGTTCTTCGAGACCCGGTGCATACAGCAATTTTATTTTATTTTTATGCAAAAGGCCGCCGCACGAGCCACGAGGAGTGGGGGGCAAGGGAACAGTTCAAAGCTTGGAAACGTTCCTGTCCCACGAGCCACGAGGAGTGGGGGGCAAAGGAGTAGCCGATCATCTCCAAGCTCCGAGTTTTCCATGCGCCGTGCAGCCAAACGTTCCTGTCCCACTCCCACCTGCAGTGACGCCTCCTTAACCAGTAGAGTGAATTTTCTGAGGATATCTTAAGCTACAAATGCTATCTATATTATTTATGTATTTTATCCAATGGTTTTTATCAACTGCTACAGCAGCATATATTGTAGCAATTAATAAAAAACATAGATCAAATACATGAATGGTAGAGATAATATCTGCAGGCTAGGATGTTCTCATTTAAAATTTTGCCTCTTAACCACGAGGCACGATAAGTAGGCTGGGTGTTCCTCGCGGACTGCCACGCGTGCATCGTGTCCGGTTTCTCCGACTCGTCACACGATTAGCACAAAAGTGAGCCTTCGACATGGTGGGCAAAATGATTGATGTGGAATGTGGTTGGTGGGCTAAGAGCACCCGCAACGTTGGTTCTCAGGCGAACAATGTTCGATGGAAAGCGAACCATGCCCGTTGTTCGAACCGAACCAAGCGTGTCAGAACCCAAAGTCGAACTCTAGACTTGGTTCGAACCGTGCCGCACCGTGGCAAATATTATAATGTTTCTGGCTGCAGAGCTTCTCTTCGGTAGCGCGCAGGAACAGCAGAGGTAGAAAGTAAAATGAGTACTTTAATCAGGCGTGGGACCTACACACGTTACGGCGACCGAACCAAATGCAGTCGAACCGAACCGTCATCCTTTGGTGCGAACCAGCGTTGCCGATGCTCTAAGAGTCCGTGCCCAGGTGTCCACGCTGCTGCAGCCTGCACACCTCGGTGGACGAGGTTCATTGACAAACACTAATGGTGTGTTTGGTTACCTACACTAATTTAACCCTGTATAGAATCCTACCCACTATCTCAAACCAGGCTAAACTAATGCAAGAATAAAAAACAAGCACATATTTAATTAGCTGCATAGATAACTTTTGACTAGTGCAAGTTTGTGTTTGGTTGGTTGCATTGGCTGAGTGAGATCACCCTGCATTTGATGTGGTGAGTGTAAAATTCTTTCACCTCCTCGTCCTTCTCTTCTATTATCTTTATCGACAATAATTTATTTTTTAACTCAAAACATGGGAGTAACATTTTACTTTGATTTAATAAATAGCACTATATTTTTTTGTTGAAAAACACAAACGATTCAACATCAAATATTTTATGTTGGCATTGGACGTCCTCGTCGTCATCTGCCTCACAAATCCTCTGTTCTTTCATTTGGAGAAAAAAGCTAAGAACAAAATGTATGTAACTAGTTTTCATCATATATATTAGAAAATACTCTATAATTTTTTAAACAAAGTGAAATGTTTATTCGTGTAACAATGATAAAAGAAAAAAGAATTGTTGGCGTCCTTCTTCCCCGAGCCCTTCTTCCCCAAGCAGATGCTTTCCCCTCTCTCTCTCTCCCCCCCCTGGAAGCACATCTTCCTCCATGGATGCAAATCATCTGCCCTGCTGCCTCCCTTATCTGGTCAAATCAACCACAAAATCAGTTGCTAGTGGCTAGATCTGTCTCCACCGCACCCAGATTTGGCAGCATTGAGTTTCGGTGTCTGCTAGCTTCAACGTCGTTTGGATCAATTTTAGCATTGATTTCGATCCATCAGTGCGCTCGCCAACGCCTTCCTCCGCCTCCTGTCTCTCAAGATTGTGCCGTCGTCGACGTCAAGCATGACGTAAAATACCTTAATTCACGTGGATTCGTGCTTTCATACCTTGACCTCCTCCCAACGACGGACATAAAAAGAGGCGGGGCGTTGTCGGAACCAAAGAGAAGGGTTCACAAAGACGGTTGTGTGGTAGGGAGCCGTCGAGAGTAGCAAAGGAGGGCGGGGCAGCCTCGTTTTGCGAAAAAGTGAAAGGAAGATGAAGACGAAGCACCCCGCTTGAAAAATGTGCGGAATCAATTGAGCCTTCATTCGGTGTCAGCACCAAAAACGCATATATTGAAGTTACTTGGGCCATTTTTTATATGTCTATCAAACTAACCTTTGAACGTTTTCCTCACATAATCACATAACACACTAAGAGCCTCTTTTAAACAAAGAAAGAAAATGAATGAAGACGATTTTTTATGGAACTCTTTGTGACAAAGAGGATTGGACCACCACATTCCTATAAAATTCCCAAGGAGCGGCTTCTTCCATATAACACGAAGTCAAACTTTATGGAATGAGTCTAAGGCCCTGTTTGTTTCCCACCCAGATTATATAATCTGGCTCATATAATCTATAAGCTGAAACAAACATGTCTCAGATTATTGTCAGATTATAGCAATTCACATGCCAAATTATCATAATCCAATAAGCTGTTCTCCCCCAGCTTATAGATTATATAAGCTAGATTATATAATCTGGTGGGAAACAAACAGGGCCTAACTCTCTCTAGTCTCTATTGCATATGTTTTTGTTGTCTTGCATCTTAATCATTTTGCAAGAAACTTTTTTGTATTAAAACCTTGCAGGGTTATATATGATATCACAAAGGATTCATACTAAGGGAGAAACCGCTTGATATTCCTTTGTCACGGACTTTTCAACTTAAGTAGTTGCTTCTCTTCATGATCTTTCTATAAGTTAAAACTTAAAAAATAGTAATTTT
This sequence comes from Eragrostis curvula, assembly GCA_007726485.1. Lineage (NCBI taxonomy): Eukaryota > Viridiplantae > Streptophyta > Magnoliopsida > Poales > Poaceae > Eragrostis > Eragrostis curvula. Next base: position 26,206,598 of record CM017441.1, on the reverse strand, counting down.
TGTACTAATTGGAGCCTCACGATCTCTCTTGACAATTATGTTTCATATGACAAATTTTGAGCTTAGGTACACGGAGGGCTCGAGTTTGAGAAACCACATAATAATGTTAAAGATTTTGGGCTATACCAATGCTCAGGTTGTCTTGCTCGTAAGCATTGGTACATTCGGATCTCTTAGTCTGCGTGTGATATGTTTTTTTTTCTTCAAAACATGATGACGCTCTATAACCATAGCAAACAATGCCCACACTGCATATTTGAGTTTAGATTCGAGTATTGCTCATCTCAATAAATCAAAATGTAGATGTTGCTCATGTATCAACGCAGTCAATTTTACATAGAAGGCAATTTGGAACTGAGATCTATATGTTATCTTTTGAGTAGCATATTTACTTTTTTTGAGTAACAAAATTGTTTGTGCTTTAGGCTGTATTTCATTTACTGTGCACAATAAGTACATCTGCTAAACGAAAATAAGTTATAGAAAAAACTCATATACTTCCCTCTGTTTTTTCAAACAATTGACAGCGTTGACTTTACCATTCACAATTTGACCGCTTAATAATTTCTAAAATACTTAGTTACATAAGATAAGCACTGATAGATGTATTGTATATGTTACTTTAGCAACATGATATACTTATGAGTGTTTAATTATGCATTAACAAAAAAATTATGGTTAAAGTTGGAATAGTAAAAGTTAACTCAGATAATTATTAAAAAACGGAGGTAGTACAAAAGAAATGCACAAATAAAAAAACAAACAAAAGAAAAGGCTATCCACTACCCTCGTCCTCGCGTGTCCTGCCGTCACGACCCAAAATATGGCGGCGGCGGCGACGGCGAGGCGTGCCACTGCTCTTCTCCCGCTCCTCCTCCCCTCGCCGGCTGGGACCCGCCTACCCCACCGCCGGGTGCTATCCCTGATCCCTCCGCCTTGCTCCCACCGCCTCCTCTTGCACCCCGCCAGGCCCTTCTCCACCACCCCCTTTTCGGTCTCCGTCTCCTCCACCGCCTCGAACGGCGCGGCTGCGGAGGCAACCCGTGAGCTGCACCTGTACAACACAAAGTCGCGGAAGAAGGAACAGTTCCGGCCTCGAGGGCCTAGCGGGGAGGTCGGCATGTACGTCTGCGGCGTCACGCCCTACGACGACAGCCATATCGGCCATGCTCGCGCCTATGTCGCCTTCGATGTCCTCTACAGGTTCCCCTCGCCGCATTAGCATGCCTGATCTGGTCTAGTTCGTAAAATTGCCAGTCTATTGAGTAAATGCACATTTGATTGCGAATTCATAGCAGCCCAATTGCAGCGTAACTTGTAGAGAGCGAACTGATGTTTCACATATAATTTTAAATGCAAAAATGTAGGCTTTCACTGCACATTATTGTTTTTGTAATATAATTGGCTCGGTTTAGGATAAAGACTGTATTGCCTTTGCTACAATGGTTAAGTTCCATGTAAATGGGGTTTGCATGCATAATCTGACCTTCGGCTTGTGTATAGGCTTGATCTGGACTTTCAAAAGATTATGGATACTTCTGATTTGTATAATTTGCTATTTGTCAACTTATCTATATTTGTTATACCGCTCCTAGTATTTTTATTTGTTAAGGAAATGTTGCACATGCTTATCTGTGGTACCATGACAGGTACCTGCGTTATTTGGGCTATGAAGTTCGCTATGTTCGGAACTTCACCGACATTGATGACAAGGTGGCATTTGGGCTAAGTCTTGTCGGAAAATAAGTGATTCCAAGTTCTCAGTCAATGAGTTATTATTTGCTTACATCCTCACTACTTACAAGTTGTGCAGAGTCATAGCATTACTTTATCGGCCTGAATTGAAGTAGGGATGTCAAATATCTTATTTGAATGCTCATGCAATATGGCCAATATTATATTTATGTCAGCCTTATATCTTATTTTAACTAGATATCCCCATTTACACAATTTTCTGCTTAAATTGTATTAAAGATATTTTACATGAAAACTAGAATGAATATTTAAATGCTATTTGCTTATCTGCACAGGAAAGCTGAGTTGCACTTCTGGAATTCTGTAGATAATTGCAAGAGCAAACCAGCTGGGGGAAGATCCTTTTAGCTTGAGCAAAAGGTTTTCTGATGATTTCCTGTCAGACATGGCCCATCTTCAATGTTTGCCACCATCTGTGGAGCCCCGTGTTTCAGACCATATCGATCAGATTATTAACATGATTAAAAAGGTACATATCATATCTGCTTTAGTTACTACTTTCTAAAGCTTTGCCAGACTGATGTTTTAAGTGTTCTTCATGTCTGGCTCCATATTTACAGAAATTCTTTAAAGTTCTAACGCTATCATTGTTCTACAAATATTGATTTCTTTATTTTATTGCAATTTTTCTTGAGGCAGATCCTTGATAACAAATGTGCATATGTAGTGGGTGGGGATGTCTATTTCTCTGTTGACAATTTTCCTGAATATGGAGAGTTATCTGGTCGAAAACTAGATGACAATAGAGCTGGCGAAAGGGTTGCAGTCGATGAAAGGAAGAGAAATCCAGCTGATTTTGCTCTGTGGAAGGTAAAAAATGTCCCAAATGACAGTATGCAGCATTTTTCCAGTTATGCTATCTGTGGAGATGATTTAGTTCAGCATCAAGTTAGCTCATTATCTGTTAACTGCAGGCTGCAAAAGATGGGGAGCCATGGTGGGATAGCCCTTGGGGTCCTGGAAGACCAGGGTGGCACATAGAGTGCAGCGCTATGAGTGCACATTACTTGGGTCATTCTTTTGACATACATGGTGGTGGAGAGGACCTCATATTTCCGCATCATGAGAATGAGATTGCTCAGAGCCGTGCGGCATGTTGTGACAGCAGCATAAATTACTGGATTCACAATGGTTTTGTGAATGTAAATAGCCAAAAGATGGCTAAATCGCTTGGTAACTTCGTCACCATACGCAAGGTAAAGACAAGATAGCAATCATGCCCTGATAAATAATAATCTTCCCTGTGTTTGCTAAAAAAATGCCAATTCCCCAGGTTATAGAGATGTACCACCCGCTTGCCTTGAGAATGTTCTTACTTGGGACGCACTACAGATCCCCAATCAACTACACAATTGAACAACTAAATGTTGCATCAGATAGATTGTACTACACATATCAGGTATACTTTATATCTATACATTCGCTGTAGTTATTCTGATGCATATTGACGTGCATGAATTTCTTGCCTGGTTAAAGTTCACTAATTGGGCAAGGGGAATGTGTTAGACTAGTGGATAGTTAATCCGGGAAGCTAAATGTTGTAGGTTATCCAACTACTTATCCCTGATATCTCAGACATTATATTAGCATGCAATATAGTAACATGCTTGAGTTGTCTGTTAAGATCTAAAAGCAAAGTTAGTATGAAATTAGAGGTACCATGTTTTGTATTTTGAAACCGAACTTCTCTGTCTTTAAAGTGGGCTGCTTATATGGTTTCATTGGTAATTCTCCCTGATAACATGAATGAATAGGTGATGCTCAACCTGGATTAATTTGTCACTTTAATTGTTGTGGAATTTATGTTGTTTTGCACTCCTAGAGCTTGCCAGTTGAACTTCATGTCTTTACTTGGTCAAGCCACCTTAAACCAAGCAGAGGAGCAAAAAGGGCCTACTTGCCTAAATTGATTTCTTTATTTTTTGTATTGACTTCTTGTTTTGTCCTAGCTGATTCTAAATGTTCAAATATTATCCCATGATTTGGAATCTGTAGTCTGCCACAGTTTTCTTCCTACACATGGTGCCCAATGCCACCTGATAGTGTTGGTCTGCAATACATGGGTGTAACTGCAGTAATGGGGCACTACTTGGCCTAACTTTGATGGATTGCCCCAAGCCACAGTTTCTGCCTATATTTTCAACAACCAAGAGCGCTCCAGTTTGCCTGGCTACTCAGAAGTCTGAATGTTCAGTTTGTCACCATTTTTGCTGTTTCGGGTCATTCCTGTGCTGTAAGGCTAATCAAGGGGCTCACATAAATTGTTTCCTGTCTGCAGACATTACATGATTGTGAAGAGAGTTGTCAGCAGCAACAAATCAGTACCGGCGATTCATTGCCTGCTAATACCTTAAACTACATCCAGAAGCTTCACGATGAATTTGAGACTTCAATGTCAGATGATCTTCACACTTCAGTGGCATTGGCTGCTATATCTGAGCCATTGAAAATTATGAATGATCTATTGCACACTCGTAAGGTAAATTTAACGTTAAACTCATGCAGAAATAGTTTATTAATATTCAGGCATCGTGTGAATTGTCCCCTCTTATGCACATGGTAACATCTCTGACTTGTTAACCTTCTGACATTTGAGCAGGGGAAAAAGCAAGAAAAACGACTGGAATCGCTTTCTGCCTTTGAAGAAAAAGTAAGAGTAGTGCTCTCTGTTCTAGGATTGATGCCTTCAAGTTATCATGAGGTGAGTGCAATGTTCTGTTAGCCCTGCTGAATTAATTCCAATACATGCATTGTTGGTGAGTCAGGCAGTCAGCAGCTTGTTCTGCTGCAGAACAAACTTTGCTAAGAGTATCACTGTCAGTCTATCACAGCCTTTGTATCGTAGTAATCATGTAAACTTGGTGTTATTAGAAAATCTGAGTTTGGCACAGTTAACATATGATAGGGGCTTACCTATGATATTCAAGTTTTGAGTACGTAAAGCATTCTCAGTCCCACTGAGTTCTGAAGGTCTGTTTCCTTGATGAATGAGTGGGATGAAGAAAACAAACGTTATATTTAGCGATCACTGCTACATGTTAAGCCATCTATACCGTTTACAGCAATACAAGTGTATACTGCAAGTCAGCTTAGAAACCTTTTTAGAGTATTTAGTTTGTGGAGCAGCACGTTTGCCCCAATTTTGACACAAAACCTGATTTCCCTTCACGCAACTAACGAGCTTCTGTTCTCAGGCTCTACAACAGCTGCGTGAAAAAGCACTGATAAGAGCTTCTATCACTGAGGAGCAAGTGCTGCAGAAGATCGAAGAGAGGACTTCAGCAAGGAAGGCAAAGCAGTATGAAAAGTCCGACGAGATCCGAAAAGAACTGGCTGCTCTTGGAATTGCGCTGATGGATGGTCCGGACGGAACAACATGGAGACCATCTGTACCTCTCTGTGAGGAAGGGGTGGTTGCTAAGACATGATTTGAGAAGGAAGTTTTAGCGAGACCCAATTAGTGGGACCCAAAGGCACCAGTTTTTGTCAGTCTCGAAGGATTGCAGTATTTTATGGGTTCTGTGATGAAGAGATCAATAGAGTTTCTGATAAATCAGACTTTGTGCGTGACTGGAAACTACAGTAGAATTCATGACAGGCAATAACTGAAAGAGCCCCAATCTTGATTTTCACTAGCTTTCTTGCGATCCCCAATTCTTGTTATATGTCTGCTATGTTTTCGCTCGTGCTTATTGTGTTCTGTACTACTGTTTTCGTTTTCTTCCGAAGAAAAGCCACGTGTCACCATTACAGCCGAGTAGACTGACGCGTGGACCAGGCTCTGGGCTGCAGTGGCCCACTTGCCACGCCATCCACACGCTCTTTTTTGTTTTTTTGAGGAAGCCATCCACACGCTCTCGTGCTCTCTTCTCCGCCGCGCAACTCCGCGAAAAACTTCAAACTGCAGCAGTTGCACACACCCCTTCCTCTCCTCCTGTTCTCGTGACCGCTCGATATGCGAATCCTTCTCCCCAAAAATTTGAACTCCACGCCTCTCCTCGCAGCTCGCTCCAAGTCCTAGCCATGGCAGCCTCCGCGCTGCGCCTCAATGGCCATCTCCTCCTCGCCGGGGGTCAGCATCACCGCCTCCTCCGCATGCTCCCGCCACGCGCGCCTCTCCCGCTGCGCCGCCGCCGCTTGCCCCGGGCCGTCAGGGTGTCCTCCGGGGAGGACGGTAGCGGGGGAGGGTCAGCAAGCGCCGTGGAGAGGCGCGCAGTTCCTGAGGCGCTGGGGCGGGAGGAGCAGGGAGCGACGGGAGAGGAGGAGAGGGAGGGGGAAGTGAAGGAGCTGGCCGGGGCGTTGGAGCTGAGGTGGCCGCCGTGGGAAGGGTTGGCCGAGCGGTACAAGCTTATCGGCGCCACATCCCTCGCCTTCGTCATCTGCAACATGGACAAGGTAACCCATCCTGTCATATGCTTGATTTGGACGGTGCTGTGCAGAGGACTACAAGTTTACTGCTGGCCAATTACAATGGTGCATGATACCCAAATGACTTGGTAGGAATGTAGAAATCGCGAATTGAGTGTTTACCATCTGGTGACTGGTTATAGCGATTGCACTTTCACATCGTCTCATATGAAAGCAAAGAGGTGCTGTGGTTGTGAATTATCAGCAAGTACTAGTATAAGCTTTTGCCAAATGTGTTTGTTGAAATAGTCTTCCTGGTTGTTTATTAACACATGCCATATCAAATACGATGTTTGGTTCCTGAATTCCATTTTGGAATTCGTTATGTCGTTTGCATGTCTAGTACCAGTATGTTACTATGTTTATTGTAGATTTTCAAACATTTCAAACTCGACCAACCTCAGAGGAACTAGGTGGCTTTATATTTCATAAGGGATCTTACGGGCATGCAAATTGGCTCGAATGAATGGTTGCAGTTTGGTATTTAATGCACTCTTTCACAGAACATGATAATTTTTGTTCTATAAAATGCTCATATGAATGCTTCATCCTGTCCCGTCAAGAACTTCTGTTAACTGCAAACATTCCACCTTTTCAGGTTAACTTGAGTATTGCAATCATTCCGATGTCACATCAATATGGTTGGAACTCATCAACTGCTGGTTTAGTTCAGTCCTCATTTTTTTGGGGTTACGCAATGAGCCAACTGCCAGGAGGATGGCTGGCAAAATTATTTGGCGGAAGGTTTGTTTGGGGTAACAAAAATCTCTTTGATATGTGCAAATGCAGAATAACTTTGGGCCTATGGCTGAGAAAAGTCAGATTCCATTATCGTCTGCTAAATACGCAGATTGCAGAAGTGCATTTAGGAGTACGGAGTGCTAAATGCTATTGTACAATCATGGGCTGAACATTTTTTTTTACCCTTTTCCAGGCTGTAAAAAGTTTATATTACTGCTTTAACCAGAACTTAGTTAATTTTACCCACATGGATTCAAATTCAATAGGAGAGGAGACTGATTGTAGGAATCAATAGATCAGTTTGATCCTAATTCAGCACTCATTGCTCACAGGCTTTTCCCTTATTAGTGAATTTGTTATCCCATGTTCTTTGATTCTTTCACATGATCTTCTTTCAGTCCTACAATATTCATGATTGTTTATCTATCGTACTATTTGTAACCATTTAAGGTACACATTGACTGTTTCTCTTTTGTGGTATGGTAATAACATTTAATATTTTTATTTATCATGCTTGTAGGAGAGTTCTTAAAATCGGTGTTCTCGCATGGTCTTTGGCTACTGCTGTTATTCCTGCTGTAGCAGGGTTTATGCCAGGACTTGTCTTATCAAGGGTTCTGGTAAGCTCTACTCACAAATAGCTTGTCTAGCTTTAATCTATTATTGGATTCATCATAATTTTTGTAGCATGTTTCATTAAGTATTTCAATGTTTTCATCTTTATCTTATGATCATATATCATTAACCCTTATAAAAGCTTCCCTTTGTAAGAGAATATAGGAGCTGTATTGAGTAGCATAATCAACATTTATCTATTTTGAGTCCAAGCATGCTCTTTATTGACACATACGTGAATGATGTAATTTTCACGCACTGATGTACATATGATTTGCAGTTTTTAAAACATGCATAGGCGCTAAGCGAGCGATTGGGCACCGCCTAGCGCCTAAGCAACGCCTAAGCGGCCCCAGGAGTTTCTTCTTTTGGCAGATAAACTTAAAAGATACAGCAATAGTGAAAACCGTGCTTATTACCACATGATTATTAGGAAAATAGGGGGAAACGCCTAGATCAACAGCATAGCTGAAAGCAAGCGGTGAACCACCTCTTAGCGCCTAAACGATGACTTTTTTAAACACTAATGCGTTGCATTTACTCCCTCCGTCCCAGAATATTTGGCATCCTAGCCTTCTCTAGTTTTCCGAAAATAATTGGCATCTTACTTTCCAATGGACCTTTCTCTATTACCAATACATTTGTATCTCTATCTCTCTCCGCCTCGTTTCTTGTGAACCCACCTTTTCCACTTCTCCTTAAGTCACGTGCCAAGAGCTAAAGTGCCAAATAATATGGGACGGAGGTAGTACTATTTGACAAAGGACATTTCAAGAAGCGTCAGAAGACCCAAAACTTAGTGATAAAAAGTGAGCTATGCAAATTTTAACGCACTTTCTCCTGTTGTGAAGTGAAACATCCCCCATGCACTTTCTGAAGCATTCACATTTGATACTAATGCCTAGTTACCAGTTCACCACACCTTGCTCTGGTATGTTGAGTAGTAAACAAAAGTGCACATTTATAGTTTATTGGCATTTTTATTGTTTTTTAATGGAAGAAGTCCATTTTACTACCCTCAAGTATTCACGTAGTTCATTTAACCCCCTAAACTAATGTTTGGTCCATTTTACTCCCTCTAACTATTTAGATTGGTTCAATTTACTCCCTCGTGAATTTTTTCTTTTTTGTATCTTTAGGTACACATCATGTTTGAGTGTGAAATTTCGTGAGATTATAGTTTAAAACATACCTTATGTTAGAAAAATGTTTAAATATTTTTTTTAAAAAAATTGTATGTGGAAAGTGTGCAATACAAATTCAACATATAAGATAGAATAATGCAAGAAAATATTTCTAAAAAAATCTGGAAAAATTTTTCTAGCATAGAGGATGATGTCATCTACCATCCTACAAAATTTGAGCTTCAAATATAACCTGTACAAAGAGAAGCAAAAAAGTAAAAATTCACGAGGGGGTGAATTGAACCAATCTAGATAGTTCGGGGTAGTAAATTGGACTAAAACTTAGTTTAGGGGGTTAAGTGAACAACATGGATACTTGAGGGTAGTTAAAAGGACTTATTCCTTTTTTAATTGTGTTATGTGCTAGGTAGGCATTGGAGAAGGTGTTTCACCATCAGCTGCTACAGATTTAATTGCCAGGCAAGATTATCCTCAGCAGTAACTTTTATATGCTAGTTTTTTTTATTTTTTTATGCTAGTTTGGTTCCTTGTCTCGACATATATTTTTATTTGAAAACTCTTGCTACAACATGTGTTACACTTTGTTTTCTGAATATTGAGGAATCTATTCCAGCACAATGTAAGTACTACAACCTTTTTTCCATGCCCCCTTTTTACTCTCTCCGTACCAAAATATAAGTCGTGATGTTCCAAAATTCAAATTTGTAAATTTTGACTAACAATTAGGATAACTATACCGGAGTTTACTGATATTGAAGTGATACTATTAAATTCATATCAATGTACATTCATGTGATTTCCTCAAAACAAAATGTACATTCCTGTGATTATGATTTTGTATCAGTAATAATGTATAAAAAGAAAAATGTATGCCTGTATGGTCAAAGTACAGCGTAGAAGACTATACTAATTCAAATTGCGCCTTATAAAATGGGATGGAGGGACTGAAGTGTTAGAGGATGAGTTCTCCCACTGCCACATTTATACAATCAATGTGATGTCCACATGTGTTACAATATTCCATTGAATGCTATTATGATACCTACTAGGGCTCAAATCCAGGCCATGCACCAAAAAATGACACTCACTGGTTCCCTAGAAAACAGGGGTTGAGAATTGACCTATGGAGGGCCTGGCCCTTGTGTACGGGACGGAAGCCTCAAAGCATGGGTTAAGGCCCGATCCATAGTGGGGGCTCACCATGTAAAAGGAACCGGCTTTCGTGACCTTTATCAACCGCTGTTTTGGGTGCTTATTATTTGCAGTACCTTGTGGGAGGTCTTTCCCATTGGGGCTGAGTTTTTATTTTATGATAGTATGATGCCAAATGGTTCATACGTGACAACGTGCTATTTGCCATTTTGCCATAGTAGTTTGGAACCTCAGGCTGCCATTGGCGCTCACATGCAGGTCCATTCCCTTGCAAGAACGATCAAGAGCAGTTGCTGTTGTGTTTGGCGGATTGAGCTTTGGAAGTGTATTAGGGTATGTATTTTTTAGGTCAATATGTTTCTTTTATGCATTTTTTCACGTACTTCCATTCATTGATGTGCTAATGCATGGAAAATCTGACCTAAAAGGGGATTTACCATCGACTTTCTACTCTAAATAATACTATCTCAGTCCCAAAATAAGTTCATTTCTAGAACTGGCCGAAGTTAAACTATCTTAAGTTTGACCAAGCTTATATAAAAGAGTATCAATAATTATGACACTAAATTTGTATCATTAGATCCATCATGAATTATATTTCCAGTGTACTTATTTGATGTTGAAGATATTGATACTTTTCTTTAAAACCAGTCAAACTTAAGTTAGTTTGACCTAGAACAACACTAGAAATATTTTTTTTTGGCAGAGGGAGTAGCTTGCATCTTTCTAAGATAATTGATAGGAATACTATTTTAAGCTACTGAGTTTCTACCATTTTTTTACTCAAACACGCAGGAGACTATCATTTTACACGCAGAAAACTATCATTTTATATTTCATTTTTTTCCCTGCTAGAAAAGGTATTCTGCTGTTAGTAACTTGTAACATAGAGTTCAGTGACAGAGTTAATTTGAAAGATCGAATGCTGAAACCTTTTTATCATGAAGTGCTTATAGCAGTTCTGCTGGTTTTGTTTTCCATTATTTATTTATTTTTTGAACCGGATGAAACACAACTTATTGTATCAAAAGCATGAGGTCAACTTGTGTGTTTCCTTCATTCTCTAATATCTTGATAGCCATCCAAAGTTGCTTCATAATCAGAGAACTACATCACCTTATATGTTGTCTGTGACTATGTGGCTTGAAGTAGTAGCAATAAATGTTGCCATAAAGATAATATTTTGTCCATCGTATTACATTACAGACTTCTGTTTGCGCCTCCCATTATTCAGAACCTTGGCTGGGAGTCTGTCTTTTACATATTTGGCCTTCTCGGGATTATTTGGTAAGCATATGTTTGTAAGAATTTGGCAAAAAAATAATTATTTCTGGCTTAGCTTTACTTTTCTTTTAATTCACAGGTGCCTAGGGTTTGAATCTCTTAAAGAAAAACAGCCAAATGACCACGAAGGCAGATTAAGTAAGTGGTAGTCTCAATTCCTCATCTCAGAACTCTATTATTAGGGATTTTGGACAATTGGATTTTCTATGGAAAAAAGTAAACTAGGGAATGTTTGTTTTAGTAAAGAAATCATGGTATTGCCTTCATTCAGTTGTGAATACTTGTTTCTTTCATAGGTAGATGTACCATGTAGCTACCGAGACCCTTTTTGACATTTACTTTTCTTGTTTCTTGCAAATGGGGTTGGGTTTGAATTGTAAACATCATTTGGTTTAGAGAACCGCTATACACATGGCCCGGTATACGTCCGCCGTTTATGACCGTCCCGACGCATGCTGCTTCGCGGCCAGCAAATCACGGTGTGAATGGTTTAATTCAGCAACATACATGCATGCACATCACCATTTGGGTCGTACACGGTGGACGTAAGAACCAGTCGTGTGTATAGCCTTTTCGTTTGGTTTATTGCATAGAGTGCTCCCTCATCAAGGCTTCAATTATCTAGTTGATTTTATGCACAAAACATCTTGGCTGGCATGATTATAACTAGTTTACTTTGTACTATATCTGCCGCTTTCTTTATTATTTGAAGTGCAACTGGTTTTCACCACGCGGTGCTTTCATTTATTATTATTATAAAGTATTATTTTTTGGGGGGCATTGAGTATCGTTGGCCTGTTATTTTGTGTACATTATTCTGGCTAAAGTATTCCTCTCAGCTATCATCTTATGGTTGTTATATGTACATTGAACTCAAATAACTGTTGAACACCACACGATTTGCTTCTACTCTGCAGACTTGGGACAAGGTTCCGTTATATCTGATGGTCTTATCTCATCGTCAATGTCTACAACCTCACCAGACTCGTCATTGGAAGATATGCAAAATTCACTTAAGGTTGTTTTCTATTAACCGAGGTCACGCTATTTTAACCCCTTCCTAGAGAATAGGTCGAGGGATTGAATAACATCGATGTAAATTGAATAGTATAGTTTCAAAATCAAGGTAGAACGACCAATGTGATTGATGCAGTAAAGCTTGCAGGAAGGGGAGACAACAGAAAAGTAATGCTTGCATAGTTATATATGAATACTTTATTTACATAGCATTCTTAAATTTTTTACATATAATCTGCAAGACATGTTGGTTTCCCTGTACTTTCATTATCTGAGATGGGCACTGTCCAGTTTTACTACATGGCAATGAAGTTCAGAACTCTACTAATTATGTAGTACAATGTGGCCATCTTAGGTAATTGCCACATAAGTTTAAGTATGAAGAGTGATTTTATTTATGCACATTGCTAGTATATCTACTTCGTTATTTGTTCTGTAGGATGTGCCTTGGGGAGCATTTTTCAAAAGCAAGGCAGTATGGGCAATGATATATGCTCACTTTTGCGGAAGCTGGGGGCATTACACTTGCTTGTCTTGGCTGCCGACATTCATTAGGTTTGACACCTTGCTTGTTCTCTTCTCAAGTTACTTTATTCAAACTATTCACCATGCTAACATAGTGAATAGTTTCCTGCAGTATCCAGATTTGGTAGTATTATGAAGTTTGAGCTCTGATGTGCCTAGTTCCACAGATAAACTTTCACTATGCTAACATTTATTTCAAGGATTTTCTTAGACCTACTCACATATTGTACATCAGTCTATCATATATCCATATCTGAACTTAGGGAAGTGTTAGTTCAGCTTAAATATGTTGCTATTATTCATCACATTATGTCAAACATATGTAAGAACTTGTTGTCTTAACTTTGTCCAACTCATTTCTTACGCAGTGAGGAGCTGAACCTGAACTTGACAGAAGCAGCATGGGTATGTAAACTTTTTCTTTCGTAGAGCTACAGTAAGATCTTGCTTTTAACAGCCGCACATTCCTCATTAGGTGATTTTCGTCTACCTTTATTTTTCATTGATGTCTAGCTTTTACTCCAATCTCATGTAGAGCTTTTGAATTTATATTTTTGGTAGGTATCTGTCCTTCCTCCTTTGGGTTCAATGATCATTACATCTGTTGCAGCGCCTTTTGCAGACAACTTGATATCAAATGGAGTTGACACCACAAAGGTAAAGCATTTACTTTTTAATCAACCATCCCTTTCGGTGTTCTTGAGTGTGCCTTTTTGTTGCAGAGCTTATTGGTTTGTTAGTTCGCAGCTTTAGGAACCTCTGGTGTGTAGGTGCAATGGTTGCCACTTAGGGAACGGCAATGGAAATAGAAGAGAGAAAACTAGAGGGGTTGGGAATGTCAACTGAAATGATGTAGATCCAACCCTCGCTTCTCTGAATCTGACGATGTGTCCTCTATTTTTCTAAAGGAATCTGCACCACACATACTACACTATTTAACTTTACTAGGGCTAACAGTACATACTCCAACGCAAATACCATGGACATGTTCTTACAGACTCGGTTCTTATTTCTTCCTATTCGATCATGACTCCTGTGCAGGAGCTCCTGCTGCTTGCAGTTAATTCATTTGCTCCCTGAAATCTCCAAGTTGCTCAATCTGTTGTCTTCTCCAATAGGAGAAGTCCACTATAGAGGGGCTTACGCAATCCTAATTTTTTTTTAGAACTGAACATAATCTATGTTGTGTCATAACTAAAAAGCATTTTACAAATGGACCATAAAATGCATCATTTATTGTAAGAAAACTGAAAAAATGAGTCTGTTTTGCTTAATTTCTCTAGGTCCGAAAAATATGTCAAACAATTGCCTTTGTGTCGCCTGCGGCTTTCATGACACTTTCCTCTGTGGATCTTGGATTGCCTCCCTGGGAAATCGTTGCTTTTCTTACAAGTGGTCTAGCACTCTCCAGCTTTGCATTGTCAGGTCAAGTTGTTAAACTTGCCATCAAGTTACTTATTTTTGTCAACTTTCCAAGTTCCAAACCTGATTATTTTGGTTGGTAAACAGGGCTTTATTGCACCCATCAAGATATCTCTCGTGAATATGCCAGCATTCTCCTGGTAAGTCATGACGATTCTTCTCAAATTTTCTTGTTTGTGTTGTAAAAAAATTTGAAAAGATGATTGTACAGGCTTACAGTGGCGCTGGGTGCATTTCTGTAGCCCTGTACTCTTTAGGTTTTGTCATGAGTGGTTGATTTTGTTGCCTTTATGCTCCAGGGAATCACAAACACCGTCGGCGCTGTGTCTGGAATTGTTGGTGTTGCATTGACAGGCTATCTTCTTGATTCAACTCATTCTTGGAGTGTACGCCATCAATCCATGTTCATAAATGTATTTCCTTTTTACTAATTGTTCTAATCTCCATATGGTATCTTTTTGTGTGCAGGTATCACTTTTTGCACCTTCCATCTTCTTTTACTTAACTGGTACTGCTGTATGGTTAGCATTTGCCAGCAGTGCGCCCCAGGATTTTTCCAAGTCGGAACAGGAGTCATGAGAGTAATTCGTAGTACATACAATTCATCTTTGAACAGACGGGATTATGTGTGTTCCTTCTAAGTCACTTGCCAGATAATGGAAGACCCTCATTAGGGCAAAATATAGCCTGTAACTGAGTAGTTTTGTTCTGCTCATTTTTTTCCCTTCTCGTTTTTACCCGATTTTGGAAGGGTAAGGGGAATGCTATTACAACAGCAGTGTGTAGAACAGTTACATATGAGGTGTAAATATGCAGAACAATATGAATATTTTGGTTAGCTAAATACAAATTTGTAGCATATATTGTGCAGACAATCCCAGATGTTTTGTATCTCTTACTCCTTTTAATCTTCACCTCATTTCCATTTATTATTCATGCAACTTGGGTTGGATGCTGAAGTTGTACGATCAGCTATTTGGGTTGGGTTCATGGTTCACCCCTTTACTCAGTAACAGTACGATCACCAATGTTAAGGCGTTCAACAGCTGGATGACATTGTTCCAGTTACCGGTGTCATAAACCATAATCAGTTTGGATGTGAACAACATGCATCGAGAGGCTTGAAGCACACTGAGTGATGTAAACAAAATCCACAAGTTACCTTGGCAATATGAATTAGATTGAATGCATGACACCAAATCACAACTCCGAATGACACTAAAAATGACCCCACCAGAGAACAACATGTTACGACATGCACAAAGGGGGGAAGAAAACACGAGATAACAACTGATCAGATGTCAAAGTTTTCCTACTCTATCAAGACCTGACGACCAAGCCACAAGCTACATAGGTCCAAACCTGTTCCATAATCTAAACAACACAACAGCCTGAAACAATCAATCTGAGGGCGGCCAGATCATTTCTTCTTCTTGGAGGGCGGCTGGTCTTCCTCATCATCATCGTCGTCGTCGTCATCATCGTCATCGTCGTCGTCATCATCGTCACCACCATCATCATCGTCGTCATCATCGTCGTCATCATCACTCCCTCCTTCACCATTTGCCTCAGGGTCGTCATCATCATCATCGTCCTCACCCCCGTCCTCGTCCCCAGAGGATTCCTCAGCATCATCGTCGTCATCATCGCCACCAACTTCTTCTTCATCATCATCATCATCATCGTCATCATCATCTGATCCACCAGCATCCTTAGGCTCAGGGGCAGTTTCTGACTTGATTCTGCCAAGTTGCCTTAAAAAAAGACATCAGCGGTCAGGGCTGGAACACTTTCACTAAAAGGTCACAAAAGGAAAACAGGGTCAAGGCATTTACTTGTAAATAGCCTGTTGATCTTCACCAAGTATATCAGCACCATTGTTTACAGCTTCAATCTAAAAAACGATGACGGTTGGATCAGCACAAGCCAACAGGAAAATATATCAAAATAATAATACAAAGCATTGCTCTTGCCATATTACAAGGTACAGTATCAGAGGGGGTCCATAGCAATACAATCAGCAATATATCTATTACAATACAGTTATGCACTCAAAAGGCATGACAATATCTCTTTTAGCTTTTCATCTAATCAGGTACCACATTTACTCAAAAAACCTAAGGAAAGCAAATGTTTTTTTTCTATTTAATCAGGTTCTGACCAATATTTTCCTGAAATTAGATAGGACACTGCT
Source organism: Eragrostis curvula (assembly GCA_007726485.1). Lineage (NCBI taxonomy): Eukaryota > Viridiplantae > Streptophyta > Magnoliopsida > Poales > Poaceae > Eragrostis > Eragrostis curvula. Next base: position 26,190,341 of record CM017441.1, on the reverse strand, counting down.
TAAAGATACTGTCCACACCAATATAGATCATGACTACACTGAGGTAAAAATGTGAACAGGTAGTTTTTGCTAACAGTCATATCAGACTAGTGTCATATCTTGTCCTAAAATTCATGTGAACTGACTTCCGGTAAACAAAACATCTACTGGCATAATCATCCAGTAACCGCCACAACTAACAAACAAAGACAAAGGGACAAGTACGTTACAGTACGTTCTTTTTAATCCGGCAATCAAGATCAACATAACAATCAGTCGTTTATAGTTTTACATTTATTTTCTATAGCAGTTCTTTGAGTTACTAGCAATCAAGTAAGAATTGATTGGAAGACAGTGTGCTGGAATTCAGTTCATTTTCACATCCTGTAAACTACTAAACCCACAATGCGGTGAACTTCTATTTTGTTTTCCATCTTAACTATTTTTGTAAATCCAAGAACTTCCTTATTTAACTATCCAGATCTGCTACGATCTATTCACTAGGAACTGTACCCACCCCAGTCAATTAATATGCATAAATTCCCACTAAACAGATCCAAAGTCGCCAAAATCAATGGGCATTACGGTAAGTATTCCCCAGATCTGCAGACTTAAATGCCTCAAAATTCAGCTAAACCCACATAAAACCATGGTCAATCACGAATGAGCTCTATTAGCAGAAAAGGTCACTAGGTTATCCAGGTCTATCAAGCATATCTAGCAATCAAACATTAGAAAAACAGAGCACAGGCACCCTGAAAACACTCACCGCGAGAGCAAGCAGGGCCAAACACCTCTGGGCGCAAGCAGCGACTGCCAGCACGGCGGCCGCCGACGCCCCCACAGCTTCCCTCTCCGTTCCGAGCACTGCCGCCGCCATCTCTGCACCCTACGGGGAAAGAAAAGAGTAAAAATCAAAATTTTCTGCCCAAGAAACCAGGTCTGACCTATAATACAGGACGGATCGAAAGGCAATACGAACGCGAGCCTCACCTTTGCCTGCGCTCGAGGAGAGGGTGGAGATGCGGATGCGACCGTGCGCGTAGCCGCAGCGGATTTCTTGGACGTAGGCTTTAATAGGGGGGGAGAGAGGCGAGCGGGCTAGGGTTTTGGGCTCGACGGTCTCCGTGTGCTAGGGTTTTGGTAACCGCGCCTGCGCGGTGAGTGAGCAGCTGACGGGTGGGGCCACAGCGGGGAAGTGTCTCCTCCAATGGATGGAGAGAATTCGAAACGCAGTGGATCGGCAATCGGATGCGTCCACTCGGGAGTCTCGTGATACGTGCAGACACAACGGAAGCTGTGACTCTGTGAGTCTCAGTGATGGACCTTTTTTGTCGACAGGATTCTGCCGCGGTTGGGCTTCTCTGAACTCGGGGCCCATCTGTCAGGGGTCTTTTCATTTGATCGGAATGTCCTAACCTCAAAAATAAATAAAAAATTGATCGGAATGTCCTCGTACGTATACAAATTGGTGCCAGTCGATAAATGTGCCGCTGATTTATTATGCTTAAAAGGTTTGAAATTGAAACAGAAAATTGTCTCACACATTTTTTTTTTGTTTTGCGAATTTGGTCTCACACAAAATGCATACACCTCACACATGGATAGTGGCAGAGCTTGAAAAGAATTCTATACTTTAGCCTTAGATAAGCTTACTAGTTAAGCTTTTTGCAATATACTTTAGCCTTAGATAAGCTTACTAGTTAAGCTTTTTGCAATGAACTAAAAAACAATAATAAGCATAAGTTGTTTTCGGGAAGTGCCGAACAGAGCGCCTCATCATCCTCCAAAAAACGGGCTAGCAGCTCTAAAATTTTACATCAAGCACTTGTTGCCTCCGGACATATCACGGGCTTGCATTGTCCATATTCAGGCCCTCACTCCCTCTCTAAACTTCTATTCTCAACTTGATTCAAGACTGGTAACTGTTTGTTGGATATGAGCCCAAAAGACTAGAGATATTAATCTGTGAGAGATTAGAGCACTAATGAGCTTACAACGTGAAAGCCTATTAATATGGTCTATATGAGTGACAGCGGCCGGGCGCAGACACCAATCCACCGTCCCACAACTTTTGCCCCGCCCCCCCCCCCCCCCCCCCCCCTCCTTTTTCCTTTCCACAAAACCCTAGCCAAGCCGTCAATGCTAGATATCGTGCTCCTACCCTATACACGTGGATATCATGAGGAGGTGTTAGGGCATCACAATGGTATACACAGCTGCTGTCTGTGAGTGTCTTGGTTGTCGCACACAGATAGCAAAATAGACAGCTTATACAATGGGTTGTCTTTTTACTCTGTCTGTATACAATTTATTTCATGCATGAGGCTACAAAACAAAGAGATCAAATGTGGATTTCATAATACATAGTATTTGTGTCCCTGCAACAGCGTACATTTACAATCACTCACTGATTTTGTTATTATAAAACACTAGTGCTAAATGATATAATAGGAAAATGTCTAATGCGTGGGATTTGAACAGTAGGAAAAAATGGTCTCCATCATGGTGTAAATCCGGATGGTAGAAAAATTAATCAAAATCCGTCTGACAGTAAAAAGGAAAATGAAATTAACACAAACAGATCGATGCGTTAGCTAAATTAATTGGCAATCAGTTAACGAAGAAGCGCTGCCATGCTTGAGGGAGCACAAACAGAGGAGAAATCAGGCTTGCACTAGCATCCCAACAGACGGAGAAATCGTGCGTGAAGCAGCCCACGGAGGAAGCAGCGCTGCTGCCAGATTACGGAAGGTTGGCAGAGCAGTGCCGGTGAAGAAGCGGCTGCCGCGGAAAGACTGGAGACAGCTGCTCCGCCCCCAACGGCGGCACCACCCAGCCAAATCGAAGCCCGGAGGCCGGCGACGCCGCCACCAACTCTGATGCCGTTGGGACCAAATCCAGGCCGAGAGAGCGCCGCCCCGCTCGCGTCGCTGGCCATGGATGCTCGACAGGTTCAGATCGACGCCCGCTCCCCATTGCTTGTGCGTCTGTGCGCTGCTTCTTTTTCTTCTCCCCTTCTGCTCCCTTCTTCGCCATGCTTGCAGGAAATAAGGTGGGGGATGGGCTGCAAGAAGAGAGCGCAGGACGAGACGATTGCCGACATGAACGAGTTGCCCCTGCCAAAAGGAACCTCGCGGCTGAAGATTTTGCAGGAAATCCCGTCGAGCCGTCGTCTCCTGGCGACAACGCGTGCAACGCGCTTCGGGTCGACGATTCGCTCTCGGAGCACGAGCTGATGCCGTCGCCTCGCGAGGCGACGAGGGAGTCGTCTCCTCCCCAAACGGAGGGTTCTTTTGCAAAAAGCGCATCATATAGACGGCACTTGTAGCCGCGTGTGGGTGCCCTTAATTGCTGTGACAATCTACTTCCTCTACCTTGACGTTCGAATACGTTGTACCGAGCTGCTCGAACTTTGCCTGCGTGTCTAGCGGTATTCCGCTTCTCTCGATTAGTTCTCGTGCAACTCTCAACCACACACATTTTTATATGAAAAAATATTCAGTGCAAACAACATATTCGGGAGAATCATGAATACCCTCTTCAATTAGAAGTTTTGAAAAATTCTAAAACTTGCAATACGTGTAGAGGATGGTGGGAAACATGTATACAAATTTTCAGATCCAAATGCATTTTATATGAAAATTTACAAAAATATCAAATTATGGTGGGAATGGACAAAAATACTACCTAAGTCACTGTTTTATCCTTTTCCTCATCTTACTTCCTGATTTGTTATTTTTTTATCTTTTAATAGAAGTTGAATTTCGACCAGAATAATTTATATGCATGTTCCCACCATGTTGTTTACATGTACGCCAAGTTTAAGAATTTTTCAAAACTTCTAACTTGGCTTTCAGATGCGTTTTTACTATTCACTAGTTGAATGCCCGTGCGCTGCCACGGACTCACAAAGTTCTACCATTAGAAATGAAACTATTTGCAGTACATTCATTTCTGGTCATCTTAGCGTGGGTGCAGTGGCAATTTTGTAGGAGGACTGTGGGTCGTCTTAGCAGGAAATAGTGCAATAGAGTTCAATAGCATATAAATCCTTTTGATCATGCATCAGTCAGTTTGCAGTGCTATTGGTAGTTCCGCTAGAAGTCAAGTTATGAAGAGAGAAGATTGGCAGAATCTCTGAGAAATTAGCTTAGCATAGTGCAGGAAAATAACAAAATACAAAAGCACCGAAACTGCACCAAACTTTTAGAAGCAGCCTCTAGCTGAAATGTAACAGCCATTAGTGTCAAAATCTACCAACCAACAGTTTTCATCATACAATCATATATTCTGAAGTGCCAACGAACGACATACACAATTCTCAGGACCAAGTGTCACAAGACGTGAATGGAATAGCCTACAGAATCTCCGAATTACATAACATGCACCAGACCATTTCCAGCAATAAGCTTGATGACGACGTTTTTCAGACACAATTAAGTGGAATAATTCAAAACACTGATGCGCAAAACAGGCTACCAATCTACAAAGATACAGGATGTTTGAAAAATGAATGAAACACATGATGCTGCTCTATCCACCATTCCACCCATACTAAACACTGAAACAGCATGTGGGAAAGTCACAATACTTCATTCTTCAGATTTCAATTAAGTATGGACCAAGCTTAAGGAGAGAGCCTGTCATATCTTGGTCCTCACGAATCGAATTAGAGCGCACAGCAGGGTGAATCACAGCTTCCCAGCTCCAATAAGTGGCCTTCTGTGCTGCATCTAGAGGGCATCACGTGTTGCAAATTGTTCCGCACAAGCTCCCACTCCCACTGCTCCAAAATCTATTCTTTCTAGCAGTAAACGTTGATAATGGCTATGCTACGTCATATTAATTATGATCCTAACTTCTCAAGAGAGCAGAAAGCACAACACTTTACGTACATCCCAATTAATATTGATAGTACCATACATGAAAGTGAAACTACACCAGTACCTGTTTGATCTGAGTTAATCCCAGCCTGCTAGCGCTCCTTTTGATCCTAGGGATTTCTTGAAGGCTTGAGGGCATGACCAGTGAATTCTGCAGCTCTACCATTCCTCAGTTGATATTGGCTACCTAATGTGGCTTCCAGAGGGTGCAGCCAGCGCGCCTGGACAGTTCAAAGTTCAATGTCAGGAAACTTGAACACCAAGAGCGGCTGGCGAGGAGGTTAACAGGTTGACAAGTATGCTCGCATGTAAGACCACTTATCTTCCACAGCAATCTAAAAGAATAATTCCTACAAACTGCTACCATAAATTTCCTAAGGGCAGTCACAAAAACAAAGAGACCATGTCAGTTTGAACTCATTTCACACTGCAATAGACACAAATATGCTTTTTTGCTAGAAAACCGGCCTGAGTCCATTGCTGCGATATTAGATCAATTCAGGTAAATTTTTTTTTTTTTGAGACACTAAGCACACAGGATTGCTTCTAGAAACCCAACCCATAGTTGTACTTCTTACTCGCAACATTTGGTAAAGATTGTTTGCTATGTCATACTGCACTAATTATGATACTAACTTCCCAAGAGAGCTGCAAGCATAACATTCCACGACCAAACTAATATCCTAACCAATTATGAATCTACATCAATACGTTCGATCTGTGTTAATCCAAGGCTGCAAGCCTGCTAAGTGCTAGCACTCATTTCGATGTGAGAGATTTCTTGAAGGCGTGAGGGCAGAACCAGTGAGCCCCCTGGTCGCCCGTTCCTGGATATTGGACACAGCTGCACTGGATGTGGCAACCAGTACTCCAGAAGGTGAAGCGCGCGCCTTGCGGATTCAAAAGTTGATGTCAAAAATTTGATCACCGGAGAGCGGCGGCTTGGAGAGGCGTTACGTGACCCTCGTCGTCGGTCCCACCAATCCTGCCTGCCCCTTCGCCCGCTTCCAGAGGTGGAGCGCCATGGACGCTCAGAGGGCGGCGGCCATGAGCGACGAGTATGTGACCATCACGCACGACGTGTGGCTCGAAGCCGGGCCGTCGTCGGCGATGGCGACACCGGCGACGGCTGCAAAGATGGAACGGCGACGCTCGCCCGTCATGCGGCTTGCAACGCATGATATGCGTGAGGAGGTGGCGGCGCGGACAGGGGCGGGACGGTCAAGATCTGATCGATTCTGGAAGTGGGAGCGGAGGCGTGCGGGGAGAGGAACCTCCACTCCGTGCGTCGGGCTGCGTCACGTGCTGGCGGCGCGGGGGCGGAGAGGGGAGGGGACGGAGGAGCGGCGGCGTCGGAAGGGATGGGGCGGGGGAGCGGCGGCTTGCGGGGGGAAGTCGGGAGGAGGAGAGGGCGTCTTTCTTTTTTTTTACCAAGATCGGCCAGGGGCGGATGGGCTGGAGGAGATATTTTCCTGGCCCACTTGTCGGCGCGAACGGGCTGGAGGCCGGCGGGCATGCCAACGAACGAAGCGTAATTTTTACAAAATAGCCTTTTTGGTTAAAGTTTATCACATTTGGACCCTTAAAGAAAACATGTTCAGAAATGGACCATTTTCTGAGGGCCACGTTATTTGGCGACTAGGTTCCACAGCTGAGCGCCGCATCATTTGGCGCCCACCTATGGGACCTGATCGCCAATGATTCTGGCGCTCACCATGTCAGTTCATCATCCTTCCTCGTGTAATTTTCAGGGGTGGGCGCCGCGTGATTTGGCGCCCACCTACAATAGGTGGGCGCCGCGTGATTTGGCGCCCACCTATCTGACCTGGTCGTCAAACCATGTGGCGCCTAGAAGAAGGGTCCATTTCTGAACAAGTTTTTTCAAAGAGTCCAGATGTGAAAAACTTTAACTAAAAGGTCCATTTTGTAAAAATTACACACGAACGAACGACCATGACCACCACCAACTCGCTTTTTTAAGAATGGTAAAGATTCGAATATGTGGTTTGCACTAAATAATAGAGCTCTACACTGCTAAGTATGTCTCGTGTCCTTGCGGAGTTGCGGTAGATCTCATTGTGCACACACAAATGTCAGTGTGCGCTGCCCTCGGAGCAATATACCTCATTTGCCACGTTAACGAAAGAAAATTATCCATCAAGACTTGATCCACAATCTACAAACATTTACGTCTATATATGCAAGTCCCAAACAGGCACTATTTGCAAGTCCCCTTATCGTCCCCACCATATGGCTGTTCCATGTTTCTCAAACAAGGATCCAAAGCGCTCCGCGCCCCAACCCTTTGAAAACTGAGCATGCTGATGAATGGAGCGCCAGCTCTTGATTGTCATATCCAAAGAACGCACATATCATTCCTCAACTGCCGAGCGATCAGTTCCTGTGACCTTTCGATCCCAGGGTTGACGCTGGCATGCATGCTGTGAGTGAAAGTGGGCGGATCGTTTGGCTCACCATACGAATGATCATAGATACAATTGGAAGAACTGGTTTGCTTCTTTGTCTAGTCCTACTGGCTACTGCACGCTTCCTTAATTAACCTGATCTGTTTCATGTAAGAACGGAATAAGATACAACCTTTGCTCTCTCTATATATAGGGAGCATATCTGGTGCAAACCAGCTAAATGTTGGAAACTTGAAAACTCTGTTCTCACCCGTTGGATTGCATAGGAACGACTAGCATTGCTTGGACTCATCCTCCGTCTGGTAACATGAACATTGCTTGGACTCACTCACTTGGATCATTTTTCAAAGTGCCCCTTAGTTTGTACCAAACCTAACTAAAACATCCTTCTTGCTTCGATCCCCTTATTCTGTTCAGACTCTCACCAAAGAACAGGCGAACAGCTCAATGTTATGAATAGAAGAGATCAGTTCACTGGATTTTTGTTTTAGGAGAAAATTCAGCACGCATCTTGCTTTCGGAGAGAATAGTTGGAAATTTCAGGAGTACAAGATGTGATTGTGCCCTCCCGTTATTTGGGATTATGAATCAACAACAGGCATGGATGAAAGCAAGCATGAGGAAACAACAGATCGGCGAGGCCTGCAGGTCTACGCATACATCACGCGAGGCCGACGGCTCTGTGCTGCGGGACGAGAGGAGAGAAGTTTACTGCTGAACAGAGACAGTGTGTCGTCACGGGATCTCGACGGCGGCGCATACAAAGCACGGGAAGCCAGCTGCGGAGGGCATGAGGCCGGCGGCGCAGCGGAACACGAGCGCATACAAAGCATGGATCTTAAGTTGCGGGAGGGAGGCAGCGTAGCTCGTTAATGACATTTGAACCTCGAACGCCGACCCGGAGCTCGCCGCTGGGCGAATTTCATCGCCACGTCCGGAGCTCGCCGACGTGGTTCGGCGATCGGCCAACTTGCCACCAAGCGATTCTTGGCAGGTTGAGCTTGCCGTCCGGCTCGCCGCAGCACTGAGCACTGAACTGTCCAAGTTGAACTCGAAAATCAAAAGAGTCGAGGGGGTCAATTGAACATGTACCAGTGTGGTCTGATTCGATCTGATCTGGTTCGTTCGTATATGATCCAACGGTGAGTTTTCAGGTTTTCAACATTTAGCTGGTTTGGACCTGATATGTTCCCCTATATATAAGCCCTGTTTGTTTCCCACTTAAATAATATAATCTAAGTCATATAATTTATAAGTTGAAACAAACAGATTTCAAATTATAGGTTTTTTTTTGAGAGAAAGAGCCTCGCTTACAGATTTCAAATTATAGTTAGACTATAGTAATTTGCATGCCAGATTATCATAATCCAATAAACTGCTCTCTCCCAGCTTATAAATTATATAAATTGAATTATATAATCTGAGTAGAAACAAACAGGGCCATAGTCTGTTCTTGCAAGGACGAAGGAACTACACATATGCAATGACAAAATGAAACTCCGACCGTCCTCCTATCTCTTGCATGTTGCAATAATTAATGCGACTAATGAATGTCACCCGTTGCAACGTACTCCCTCCGTCCCAGAATAATTGACATTTTAGATTTTCTGATATCATCTTTGACCATTCGTCTTATTCAAAAATTTTATACAAATAATATTTATTTGTTTATAACTTGTTTTATCATTAACTATATTTTCATCATGAAAAATTTGTTTTAGTATCTATAGAAAATTTTTGAATAAGACGGATGATCAAACGTGATGGCTGAAAGTCAAAAACGTCAATTATTTTGGGACAGAGGGAGTACTAGTACAAGATACCTTTTCTTAAGGAGAAAAAAAAAAGATATGTGCCCTCCGAATCAAACATCATCTGGAATCATTATTAAACAAGTAATGCTTTTTTTCACCTAGGTGTGCGTGCACCAAGTAGGGTTGATGCACTTCTGTCTGTTTGAAAATTAAATTGTTCAACATCAAATACATGATGCACGTGGTTTTTAAAAATATAACAAATGTCATCTCATAGACCACGATTGTGTTTCTGAACAAGTTTTTGCAGGTGATCATACATAGATTAGTATTGAAAAAGTGAAACACAAATATATATACAAACTAATTTATATATACTTTGTTATTTTTGAAGAAACATTTGCTTTGTTATTATTGGCGCTGTTAAGATTTCTTGTACTCAAGAAAACATGCAAGCTCTGTTCACATGAAGAACGGCATTTCAAGGGGGAGAAACTTCTTTGCGATCCTTTGCTAGCTTTGCTCTTTGATTCCTCATGGAACAAGAAATACTACTTGTTTAAAGCAACAACAATTCAACTGAAATGACCATCCTTCACAGGATAACCCCTACTGTTCACAATTCACCACAGGAAACAACTAATTGAAGGAGCAAGGGACACGGCGGGGACACGCGCAACATCTTGTGGCAGCGGCAGCTGCTAAGACCTCATGTGTCATTGTCACGAAGCAACGGGGCCAGTGAGTCTCACGAATAACAGTGTGCCAGGAGAGGCTCAATATCAGTAAGAAACTGAGGAAAGGCATGGCGGCCCATAAGTTTCCTCTGGAGCATTGCAGCCGGTTCCTTATCCAGTTAATCTTCCCAAATGCCCTCCTAATCCCATACAAGCTGGAGCCATGACCATTCCAAGGAAAGTACTGATCGACATTAGGTTAGGGTGTGCCTTGATGTATCAATATTGCCTTCTCATGCAACTACAGCACAACACCGAGCTGCCATAACAAGTTAACATGCCATATTGTCCTTCCTGCTTCAACCACCACATCAACCCAAGCTGCGCCCATTATTAGACTTCATCTGGAATATCAATAAAAATTTGGTCCGGGCAATGGTACAATCAACTGATGTACCTATATATACGAGTTGTTCGTAGGACATATACAAACATGTTTCGGTATTGAGATGCCCTATTCTCTTGTGACACCCGGCAATGATTTTTTTAACCCTAATTTCTTCTTTGAAGTTTTAGTGACAACAAACATGTAATAACCTCATTCAAAGACTAATGAGTCTTGCATAATGCAAATAGACAAAACATCAGAAAAAGGAGAGGAGTTTTACGGTGCATCATACCACACTAGTATATATTAGTGGTATTTAGAATCCGACGATCTAGATATATGTTCTCGTCCCACCTCTAGTACCACCAGTCCACCTCTAGTACCACCAGCACTGCATGATTAAAATTACTGTAAGGACAATGTGAGTGAGAAAACTCATTAATTGGGCTTTTGATTAGTCCTAAGTTCATTCAGTTGGAGAGGACAACGGCAACGTAAGTAAAATGAGCCGTAGTTCATTCAGTTGGAGAGGACAGCGCCAACGTAAGTAAAACAGCCGTGCTTTGTATTTTCCAGAGATATGTTGTTGCACATAAACTTTGTCTTAGAGGTAGTAGATTATATTGTGAACAGGACAGAGTAACGAATGGCCTTTCACTCTGAATGCGGACGTTGTACAACGGAGGGCCCTTGGCTATTCCATGTGCAATGAGTTAGGATTACGGCCCAGCCCGGTGCGACTCTGAAGATTCTGACATGCAGACGAATGGAGTGGCACGCTGGACGTTTCAACAGTTCACGGCTAGATATTCCCATTACCTCCCATTCTCAAACGAGACACTAATATTAGATGGAGATACCAGTAACTACAGACGGCCACGACTATGTTATCCTAAAATAAGCATCTTGGTCTCAGTAACTAAGGCCTATAATCGACGGGAAGATATTGATGGCGCCCTTGCTCTTTCAATTCATTTCTGCCTTTGAAAACATGCCACTACGTGTGCTATATATGGCCCGTTCATGGATACTCAAATTCAACAGCAAAAGCTTTGAGCTACTTATGTCGGATGTAAATAGCGGCGAGCTACTTCACGCACCGATCAACTGAAGAAATGTGCGCTAAAAGTTAGTCCACCGTCCACAGACTAGAATGAGCTCTTGTGACTGCAGGAGTTAGTCATCAGTTACGCAACTGGAGAAATAGAGGAGTTTTAAGATCTAAAATAATGACCATTAGTTTCTCAAAACTGATGACTAACTCCTGCCGTCACAAGAGCACACACGCTGGATGCATGCTCTGTTCCACGGGGCTCTAAGAACCAGTCTTTAATTTCCTCGGACAAGGTTGCTCCGTTCTCACGGAGCAGAGAAAAAAGTTTCAAACAACCAAGTTATAACTGAAACAACCTAGCTTACAATGGCTACTTCGATTTCTTTCACTTCCGTCCATATCAAACCAGACATGCAAAGAAAATAAAACAACAGATTGACGCCATCAATTGAGATCTTTTACGGTGTTTGCGAGATATCTGGAGGTACTAAGAGGTATCACGATGTGAACCGTTGATCAAGGGAGGGGTAGGATATGGAATAAAAATTATCGTAATTGATGGAAAGTGGCCAATAACATGGTAACTAAAGGCGTTATCTGGGAAGAGTAAAGCGCCATAGTATAGACAAGCTGCATGTGACGGGATTAACTTATGCATTTGCGCATGATAAAATCTGATCATTTACACACTTTCATGCTTGATTACTCGGCCCCATGCCTCAACTGATAATGGATTGGAGCAAAAAATTTAGAAGTACGGGACTATATGAGCAGAAGGATTAATATCCGATGCAAAAAAGGCCTAAAAAAAGGAGGACAAGCCATGAATTGTGCAATCAAAATTGGAGACTTGCGCATAATATGATTATTTACTTAATTCTTCTAAATTATTCATTTGTTATATTCATTTACTCAAAACACGACCTAGGATCTTGAGTGGTGCGAACGGCTTGGGATCAAGCATAGCAGGCATCTAGCTAAGATCTTGTTGTAGTTGAGCTTTAAGTGCAATTAGTAGTGGCGGAGTGAACGATTGTTCTATTTGGTTGCATCATTTTGCCCTCTTCCTATTTGTAATTTACGCAGTTTGGTTTGGTTTACTCATTCAGATGGGGAATACATGATAGATGTGTTCTTCCGTCTGCAAAGAGAAAAAACAATCACGTAGTAAATCTTTACAAAATGATGAATTTTACCTACACATTTTCCTCTATCCTTCAATGTTAGTCAGCCAATTAGACTGCGTGTTCTTGGCTCTGGTTCCAAATATGTAAATGGGAAAATCGCAGCAGATCAAGATTGGTAACTGAGTAAATCTTAAGTAAACCACACAAATAAAAAATGATCACGTACCGATCAGTTTCCTAATAATTTTTTATCCTTCCATATTAGTCAACAAATGAAATTACATTATTATCCTCAATACTTAAATACTTCCATCAATATTGCAATACTTTTTAATTAGTATTTTTGATTGTGGAGCGTTAGATTTGAGACAATAGACGACCCACAGTATTTGCACACACCGTAAAAGATCTCCCATCAATTTTGTCCTACAACATTGGAATACCTGCTCACATGGTTACACACAAATAATTAATTCAGAAGCAGTGCCCTTCATCCGCGGGCTCCTCCCCTAACTGGAGGAACGGAGGTCTGCTGGACACTGAACGTGAACCTGTTACACAAGCAACGTCTTGATCTGCGGTGGCTTGCGGCAAGGGTGCACGAGACGATGAGTGTCGATCTTGAGCACGAGCGCGATCCATCATTCATCGCTGCCTATTCCGGTCCATCTAACAAAACTTCCCAAGACCTCCTAATCCTATCCCTGCTCAAGCTGGCCATTCTACGGTGAATAGGCGTGATGTACCTATGCTATCTAAGAGCAACTCTAGCAGAGTCTTTACTTGGTATCTTACTCTATTTTTTAGGGTCTTGAGTCAAAAAATGAACTTCAGTAGGGATTCTACTTGAACCCTTATTTTGCTAGGAGTTTTACGGTGCCCTATACTAGTGATATAATACCACTGGTATTTAATGGTATTTTTGATCCGACGGTTCAAATTGGTTTCCTCTTCCACCTCTAATACCACTAGTATTTTTATAATACCAAGGCATTTTAGGTAAGAAAAACTAATGGCAACATTGTAGTTGTTAAAGGCGAATTCTTTTCTAAATTAGCACGAATCCTAAAGCAGCCAACCTAATTAATACATGAAATTTAATTTTCTTAATCTCACGGTCCCGCCTGGCCTTAACCCGATCCAAACACAACCAGCCTGATCCTGTAAAACCGGATCAAACCAGAGTTTTGGTCCTCGTTCGCCCGTTCGTGACGAAACGGCTCATTCACCCGGCGGCGGGGTGCGAAGTCGAACAGTCCGGCTCCTGCTCTACGGTGACTTACCGCGATGACCGCAGATCGATTTCTTGATTCACGGCAGCCCGCGCTCCGTCACCCATCGGCGCAACGCATTGAACGGCGAGCGCAATTCCTGCTTCGCGGCGGCAACACTCTCTGTCACCCGGTGGCGGCGCGTGAAGACCATCGGCGAGCTTAGCGTTCCACCATGGCTGCTTGATTTTTTGTTCGTGTTGGCACTGCTCCACAACGGCGGCAGCAAAGACGACTATGTAGACCTCGTGTAAATGCAACTGTAGCCAAACCGTCTGAACGACGCCGTCCTTACTGCAGCACTGGAGGCTAGTAATCAGGACGTACTACCCCAAGAAACAGAACTCTAATCTATTGAAACGATGACCTGCTGCTGAAAAAGAAGCCCAACATGGTCGAACAGGTAGCAGGAGCCGAGGAGGCGGGCATTCCAACGGATGGAGCAGATTTTGACGTTCTTCACGGGCCGCCGCGGCGGAGCAGGAACCAATCTGACGTTCTTGTTCTCCGTTACCAGCTGAGGAGGGTGGCGACTTAGGGAGCTGTGGTGAATCGCAAAGGTGCTGGGCGCAATGACGTCGAGGAAGAGGACTGCGGCGCAATCGCGACGTGGGGAACGACCGGGCTGGTGGGCAGACGAAACGAGATTCTTCGTGTAAAATGACAAAGGTACCTTTTTAGATACTAGTGGTATTATATTACTAGTATAGGGCACCGTAAAACTAGTATATGCCCCTCTTAAATTCCACCTCCAAGTCCTCATTCTTAGGTCCTCCAATTCTCCCTCTAATTTGTGAATCCTACCACCTTTTTTCACAAAATAGGGTCTTGGATTACTTTATTGCTGGAGTTGAAACTAAATTTTGATCCCTCATTTTTACATGCTAGTTTGAAAAATAAAAATAAAAGCTTTATTTTAAAATTCATTACTGGAGATGCTCTAAAGCACTCACTACTCTGTATATGGCCTTCTGATGCATGGCAATAGTAACCCGTTGAACCACCAAGCCGCAATAACAAGCCATGCTGTCCTGACCGCTTCACACACTACAACAACCCAGGACAAGCAAATTTAATTGAACTTCATCTGAGTTGTCGACTAAACTAGGACAGTCAACTGCTATACATATCACGAGTCGTTCCGGTTATATACTATGAAAAAAAAGCTGTAATTTTCTGAACCGAGCTCCTTTGTTCCTATGAAACTACTGGCGGCACAAGAAACATAACTGAAGCTAAGATGATGCGGCTCCAGTTTTTCTCTTATAACTTTACTGACAACATGCTGTAAATGTACCATCTTACAGGCCTGACTGAGAATGGAAAGCAGACGTGTTGACACACAAAATACAAGAAAACAAATAAAAGGATACCTATGATCTCATCCTCCAGCAATAGACTTATCATCACACAAATAACCGATTCGCTTATCCGAATCATTTTAACATTTTCTCATATCCAGCATTTTTGCGCTGGCATGCCAACTCGCACCCCTCAGTTTGGTGATCGAGAGCTCATACCTTGGACAGAGGAACCCTGGAGCAGCGGTGCTACGGGCGATGTCGGACATTCGGACCCGAGCTCTGTGCAACCTGGACACTTGGTCGAAACATTCCGCCAAGCAGAGATCCTTCGTTCGGTTGGCAATGTTTGGATAGCGCCGCTGCCAATGCAGCGAAAATTCCTAATGCCTCTCATTCCCTGCTGGAACTGCTCAATCCACAGCTTTCCTCCCCGTTTTCGTATCCTCCTGATCTCTTCGTTCATGCAGCTCTGTAGCCTGCTATATATGGTGGGCTTATGGTCATGGATAAAGTGATATCGCTCTGAAGGTCATGTTTCCTTATTCTCCTGCCGCCACATTGTATATCGAATGGTTCACCCACCGCATTAACAGAAGAAATGTCCATTAATGTTTCGCCCAAATGTTAGAATTTTGAACTGCAGTACTAGCAGGAGTTGCGCAGTTACTGCATCTATATACTGAAAACTGAAAGAAAAATCTCTGAAGTACAGATGGCAATGCATATACTCTGTTCCTCAGGCTTTAATGTTCTCCTCTAATATAATCAGCCTCAATTTGTGAAACTGTATTTGTCCGTCCTCGCAACATTCCTAACAAAATAAGAACAATTTCTGATCAAGGATGATTCAACTAGGCTGGCGCCGATTAATTCATTCTAGTGTTTTCTTCACCGCTTTTGTTATTCACATGTGAAAAAAAGACATGTCATGACAAAACAACAAATGGACAGCACCATTTGCATCTCTTGAGCACTGGACCATGAAATCATGCTGCATCCGGCGATCAAGAGTTCAAGACCACACGGCGGTCGTACCAGGGATGGGCGATTATGCCATTTTGGGGGGGGGGGGGGGGGGGGGCTCAGGAGGGCTGCATCACTCCTCCATCTGCAGTAGCAGTCATTGACGAGGCCAGGTGCGAGCGATAGACTACTGGTGTCATGCAACAACAGGAGGACCCTCTGGACAGGCGGCAGGAGGTTGAAGACAATTATTGATACCGTATAGTATTAATTAAGTAAACGAACACGTGTAACTTTCACAAGGATTTGTACTATATCATACCATGTAAATGAACGTTGCACTAGGATGAAACAAAAAACTGTCGTTGTTCTTCTCTAGCCGCATAAGCTGGCGGTTGCACTTGCAGTCATCGTCTGGTACAGTGTGTTGCTGCGTTCGCGAGCATGCATGAGCATGACCACATGTTGACGGCGCCGGCTACTGTCAAGCATACTCGACACCGTTTGATGGATCGCCGTGGAGCTGAGCACACGTCACGGAGCTCAATTCAAGCGGCCGCGTCGTGTCAGAACAATGTCAGGGGCGGCGGCTCGTGGACTGAATGCCACAATGTAGCGGGATGGCACCGACGCCCGCGAGCTGGCCTGGGGCGCGCAGGCGCAGCAGGGCTGTCTACATTCTGCACCGGGGCTGTCTACAAGATGCTCACCTTCTCCGGCCAACGGCCTCTCTGTTCAGGTGGGCTCTTCGCCCCCGTTGTTTCGTCTAAAAATAAAACACAAGTTCAATTCAAGCGAGTGGACGTGGCAGAACGTCTTGGGCGGTGGCTCGGGTAACGAACGCCGCAATACGTTCGACCTTGAATCCAGGCAGCGAGCTCGCAAGGACAGCCATATATAGCTCATTGTCATTGCGTAAAACTACCGATCCAGGTCCAGGATATATATCTGGCTGAGAAACTACAGGAGCGCCGTATGCTGGATATCTGGATGGCTCAGACAAACCTAGCAGAGTAAATCTGGGATCTATAACTACCCCATCTTGTGCAGCTAAATTAATTCCGTATTACCTCCTAATCCCACCCAACCAAGCTCAAAGCTAGTCCCTACATGCATGTCTCTTTGGAGATTATGATCTTCTCATACGCACGGAATAGCTTGCGGTGCGGAAATATACCAGGTCCTCCCTGCTATCACAGGGACACGTACACCCAAAATCAATGTGGCGATAAAAAGAGAACAATCGTTCATGGCACCTTTTATGTATATATAGAAATTTGAAGATAAGACAAATAAATTCAGATTATGTAATTTTTCAGTGGAAAAATAAATTTGAAATTGGGGACACTGCTATACATATATTATCTGAAAAATTATATTCCATTTTTCAATTCCTTAATGGCACAATTTATTCCCATCCCTTATGTAAAAGGCACTGAACAGCCACCACACGCTATTTTTTTTGTTCGTTTGTTTAAATTTTCGTTTAGATTTGAAAGGTAATTTTCTGCACTTACTTTTTTTTTTTGTGAAACTTCATCGAGGAAAGACTGTAAATGTATTTGTTTTTACAAAGCCTGACTGAATTTGCAGAGCAGATATGTCAACATAAATCTACCAGAAAGCAAATGAAGGATGCCTCCAATCTCATCCTCCAACAACGGATTTTCAGCACAAATTCTACTCAAGTTACCAGTCTTTCTACACATATTTCTTTTTTGTGCTGGCACGCCAACTCCTTACGGTAAGAACTGTTGTTTTAGCAACGTGTCACTAAATAACTATTTGTAAACAGGTGAAAAACCTGCCAGATATGCCCGCCTCAAGGAGAAATTATAGGAACAGAGGCCCGGAATGGCCAATATACCGTTCCATCAAGGAAAACTAGAATAAAAATTAATATATTATTTCTTTCTGCCAATCATTTTTCTCTATTCTATCAGGGCTCTGTCCTCAAATAAGCTGAATAGACAGTACATCCCATTCCAAGCTAAATGATTTGAATGAAGATAGAGATGTAGTATAAATTAAAGCACAAATACATTATTTTTACATTAAAATTCATGTAAAAATATAGCTCAGAGAAAATCCATTATAACTCCTTCTGTTTATACTCATGTATTGCATTAGGTATGTTCACAAACTATTCTAAGATACTCAAAATAAAACTATATGACCAAATCACGAACGGGCCAAATTTATTAGCATGTTGTTACTGTATTATTGGGAGGGGTGGGGGGGGGGGGGGGGGTACAATATGAGCGAAGGAGTCCCGGTTGAGGCTTTGTGCACCCCTCACCAAAGCAGTAAAGTTGTAACTCTAGCGAACTACTAGTAGAGAGGTCAAAGGTTCAAGGATTCGACCATCTCAAAATCAAGTTGCTCTTTTGCGAGCCTTTTCTCTTGTTTGAGAATTGCATACACTATCAGCTTGAATCCACTTCAACATGGATTGAGTAGCAAGCAGTCATCAAGATCACATGATAAAATGCTACCGTCTATTATCCTCTATATTTGTGCTATTTACTTTATTCGAAATTTAATTTTTCTAGGATTGCAAAACCTTATATTATTTTAATATACAAATATCTTTTTTACATTGTTATTGATCAATTGAGTTTTAAATTTCCGTAATTATTTTCAAAGGGTAGCAATTAGAATAAAAACCATCTATTCACTCGTCCCTAGTTCGTGTGCTAGATCCTATAGTGTGTCCCCATAGTCCACTTACATACCATTCTATTCTGGATGGTTTAGTGTGAACACATACTTCACATACATACCTTCCATCCAGTGTGAGATGGGCACGCATAAGTAATTACTCTCCAAGTAGAAAAACAAAGACTTCGCATAGTCTATAAAATATTCTTGAGATAGTGTCCACCGTATGCAATATTTGACAATGTGCTATATATATAAATTTACAACTTATCTTTTCATAGTCCAAATCTGTATGTAAACTAGACTAACCTGGTACTGGAACACTCCAATGCAACAGGTACTCGATCATTCGAATGAAATAAGAAAAACTGAACAACAATAGGAATGAAATGGGCAATTAAGGGTTTAACGGCTCAAGCTGATCCGGATGGGGGCATAGATTTATGGCCTATTTGTGGTTGGTTGTCAAATATTGTCACACCGAATGTTAGTCATGTCACTGCTTCTCTTGTGGTTGTTTGGTCTTCTACCACAATTAGTGCTTGCCACATCGATACCCCACATGTCATAAAATCATACCCTCGCCAAACTTTACCAAAAGTGTGATGAACAAATTGTTCACCACACTTTTGGAAAAGATGTGCGGCAATGTGTCCTAGTGAACCAAACATGCCCTTAATGCAATTTGGCTCGACAACAGGATGGCAATATTTGAGTAAAAGTCTTGTGTTGTGTATCCAATCTCCTCAATGATGCAACACATATTACAACTAGCTATATATGACGGCTCATGGATACACTAACAAGGCTTTAAGCAGTTCCCTCAAAAAAAAAAAAACAAAAAAAAAACAGGGCTTTGAGCAGCTACATGCCTCGTTGTTCTGCTCAGTCTCACACGCTGCACATGGAACTAATTGTAAATATTGCAACTGGTGAGTAATATTTACTTCACCCACCACATTGATAGAGAAATGACCATTAAAATTTCGTCCACACGTTAGCTAGCATTTTGAACGAACTTTCGCAGCTAGCTGGAGCTGTACAGTGACTGTAGCCATAGGGCGTGATTGGAGCTGAAAACATACTGCTGACAAAATATATGGCAATGACTGGTCTGTACTCTGTTCCCAGGCTACAAGATTGTCCTCTAACATAACCAGCCTGAATCTTCACAAACTGTGTGTCTCTCCGTTCTCTCACCATTTCTCATGATACAAGACAAAAAGTTGAAATGCAAAGCAAGAATGGTTGAACTAAGCCGGCGCTGATGAATAATACTACCTTATGTGTTTTCTTCACTGCAGGTTCCGTTCTTCACATATGAAACAAACACATGTACGCAAATACATCAGAAACTAACAAAATGGAAAACACGATTTGCATCATATGCTAATGCGATTTCAAGCTTGGGCCATGACCAGCGAGGTGGTGCTTGCGGAGATACGCTGAATTCGGTAGACATGAGCTTGACACTTGATTAGGATACACGAGGGAGTGGGGTTGGGGGGGGGGGGGGGGGGGGGGGTGGTCCAGGTGCATGCGCGTCTCTTTTTTGTTTACAGGCCGTAGAATGGTTGGGAAGACTAAAAACATTCCAATCGCTTACTCCCTCTTTCCTTGAAATGATGTCGTTAGGACAATAATTTTTAGCTTGTGTCTAGTACAAAATGATTGCCTGAATCAACATAAAAAAAAAAAATGGTTGGAGTACATGTAAAATGAGAAATGTTGTACATTGTGGCTTTGCAGACCAGCTACCGATTCCTGCAGCGCGGGAAGCAGCTGCCATCCGATGATGGCATGTATCCTCGCAGCTCTTGGCTTCCGCATGTCCTCGTCCAAGCAAGTCCGACGGATTGTCCTCGCTCCGTCGCTCGCAGCTTGCCTCTGCGTGCCTCTAGGCGAACCTCAGATGTCCCATGGTCGGTCGCCGCCGAACGGTCTGGCCCTCCCAGTCGCAGTCATATCCTTGAGGATACCAAGTACTCATTCAGAAGCAAAGAGACCCTCCTTGAGTATTCAACACTAGGTAGCTAGACTCGAGGGAACACATCGATGCTGCGGATTGGCGCAAGGTGAACGTGACGATGGTGAATTTCGTTCATGAGCACCAGCGCGCCCCGTCACAAGCATGTGGAGGGAAGCGATGGAGGTTCATACCATGGTGGCCTCATCGCCTTATTGACAGCGCCAATCAAATTGACACTACCCACCGCCCTCACATCACACGTTGCAGCCTATTGCTTTATATCCAACACAACTTCTCGATGCCTCCTAATCCTACACTCGACCTGGCCATTCCAAAGGTTAACATCCGTAGGCGTGTGTACCTGTGCTCTCTGGAGCACTCACTACTTCTATATATATGGCCTTAGAGCATCTCCAACAGAATTGCTAAAGTTAAAGACCTAAAATTTGCTTTAGGTATGGGAGAGAGAAGATTTGCAAGAATTTCTTATTCTCTTCTCCAGCAGCATACCTAAACGGGAGACCTAAAAAGCTTCCTATAAATAGCCTTAATTTCCGGAGGTCTCCCATAAAAACTCCAAGACACAGAAAAATTACAACCTTCCGCGAGGCCTTTTTTTTCTTTTCTTTTTTTTTTGGCAAAAGCTCACGACCATGGCACAAATTGCTCACCGTGTCGATTTCCGGTAACCGACACCAAATCTCACCGCACCGCGTCGATGTCTCGAGCTCGCCACTGCTCCATGGCCCTTCGGGAATGGGGGGCCTTCTTCTCCGCCAACACCAAGCCATGTGGGAGTCCCCGACGACGACGCTCCTTGGCTGGGATTTGGCGGCGGCCGCTCAATTGCACGCGGTCTTGGTGGGCAGGGGCGGGCTGTGAGCGTGGGCGGGAGTAGGAGGTGGCGCCGCGGATGCCTTCGTCTCCAACGGCGCGGCGCGCTCGAGAGCCTCCGGCAGCACACCACGGCCAAGGGCGGACGCCATGGCGGCTCTCTTGAGCCGGAGCGATGAAGGAGCTACGAGAGGGAGGGGCGGCGCTGGGGTCAGGAGAGGGAGGGTGACGAGCTTCCCTCGGCGGCGCGACATGATTTGGGCGGTGGCGTGCGGTGGAGCGAGTGGCGGCGGGCGAACGCGTCGGAGGGGAAACGTTTACGCGCGAGCAGTTGGCGCTTCCCACCGCAGCCTAAAACTTTTAGCAATGCATGGGTTGGATTGCCATATTTGAGTCCAGAGAAGAGAAATTTAGACTAGCCTAAAATCTTTAGGTGTAGCAATCCATATAGGTCATCTGCTGGAGCTGTTTTTTGACAGTTTTTAAACTTTCTGACAGTTTTAAGGTATAGTAATCTATTTTAGGACATTTGTTGGAGATGCTCTTAGCTTCTGATGCATGCCAAAACGCAGTAGCCTAGCGAAACACCACGCTGCAATAACACGCCATGCTGTCCTGCCAGCCCCACCCACTACAAAAACCAAAGATACGCAAATTAAATTGAACTAATTCATATGAGTTATCCACTGCAGTACAGATGTAGACACTCACAAACAGATTGATCTTGAGATTCATAAAGTCATCATGAATGCTTCGCTGTTGATCGAGACGTTGTCTCACACTGCAAGAATAAACAGTCGTAAATGACAACACCCGTGCCAAATCTAGGTCAATCCGGGTGGGTTATGGGTTGGTTCCACCACAAAGAACCTAAAAAGCTGAGCTATATGCTAACTCTCTTTAGGTTCAAGTTATATACTAGAAAACATATTGTAATTTCTTCAACTACGCTCATCTGTTTTCTCAAGACTACCGATGTCACGAGAACTTTAGTGACAACAGTGCAAATTGTAAAATCCGAATTATATAGAGACCTGACTGAGAATGAAGACCAGACAAGTTGACACAAAATTACCAGAAAACAGATGAAGGATGCCACTGATCTCTCATCCTCCAGCAACGGATTATCACCAGAAACTCTTTCTTCGCATTTTCTAATATCCGACATATTTGTGCTGGCATGCCAACTTCTTTTAGGAGAAGAAGGCATGCTCACTGCTTTTCGTTATAAAAAAACCTGTAATAGTTCAACATAAGGCATACAACGAGGCAGTCGAAGTAACGTGGGCCAGGCGATCATTGGCTACTTTGGACTGATCAGGCTTGGATCAGGGTTGCCATGGGGCGCGAAGAAGGATCCAAGGTCTGCCTAGCTAGGGCCTCTTTAGATGTGATAGGGAGGGAAACCCGTGGGTTAGCCTGATCTTCACGGCAGTAGGTACGATAAGAAATAATTTGTTGAAATTGCAGGGGGATAACTAGTTTTATACTTGGCTAAGGTTAGTTGTGACCAAACGACGGGGAGAGAGGCATCGAAACCTTGATAGACTTCGACTCGATTTCTGAACGACCGCAAAACCACAAACCGTGACTAATCCACACAAAACGGTGCAGCCTAGCTGAAAACCGTAGAGCACAAATTAGGGAGATCCAGAGGAACCTTCACGTATACCGGTGAATCGGTCTCTCACAAGTCTATGAAGAACTCGCAAGAAATTTAAGGTAAGTCACTCAGCTCTTGGCTACAACACTGTAACATCTCAGGCTGGGCCCGCTCACATTTTTGTGCGGACCTCACTCTAACCCACCACCTTTTACGCTTTCGGCGTCGCTTCGCGTAAAAGGGTTAACCTAAGGTGATGGATGGTGGACAACCTAGGCTTATATGTTGGCCTTTCCCCCACTAGACTAGCAAGGTGAGACTAAATCCCATCCCCTCATGCACACTAGTACACATGGGCCACTAAGGCCTAATCTCAAATGGACCGGGATGTCACAAACACCCCTCCTCAAAGGAACCGACGTCATCGTCAAAAAACCAGCGCAACACACCCTTGCGGGCAAAGGACCAGGAACCCTCCCCTCTTGGCACACGTCTGTGTCCAGTGTCAGCCCATATGCCATGCCGTGTCCCACTCACGGGGCCCACATGCGCCATGCGCCATATGTCTGCATCTCTGGCCCACACGCCCGTGCAACCGCGAGGGTCGGCTCTGATACCATTTGTAACATCCCAGGCTGCCACCAGGCTGGGCCCGCTCACATTTTTGTGCGGACCCCACTCTAACCCACCATCTTTTACGCTTTCGGCCTCGCTTCGCGTAAAAGGGTTAACCCAAGGTGATGGATGGTAGACAACCTAGGCTTATATGTTGGCCTTCCCCGCACTAGACTAGCAAGGTGGGACTAAATCCTATCCCCTCATGCACACTAATGCACATGGACCACTAAGGCCTAATCTCAAATGGGCCGGGATGTCACAAACACCATGTGGTGGATTTCTTAATTCATCATAATCTGAGTTTGGCTTAGGTACAGTGGGTATTTATACTAGGAACAATCCTCCTAGCTAGGTGTGGACGAGATGTAACTTATTCATGAAGAAAAGAAGATAAAAAGTGTGAAAACTGCAGCTCTTGAGAGGCATCGCATGACCTTCGGCCTTCCTAGCAGTCTTCAGTAAAATGACCATTACTTCTTAATGGGAAATCAAAATGACAAGTCGCTTGTTGGAGGTGAAAGTACACTTAATTATCTATCGACCCATATGCATCATGGAGGGCGAATCTGAACGTGTTGGTGCGCGTTGCTCTTGGAATTTGAGTCTTGTGTCAGCAGCAAGTGTGTTGTTCCTCTGGTCCAGCAGCATGTACTTCGTGTGTAAACCTTAGCAAGACATATTTAACATATTTAGGTAGTATAAAATTTTTATTTATATTGTAATCTAATTTAGTAAGCATTTTCTGCAAGTAACGTCTGTAATCGGTCCTTTTATTCATGTAGTTGGTGGGCAGATGGTCAATGACTTGGCACATTGGCTGGGATGTCCTCATCAGGATGGGGTCCACCACTCACCACGCCAAACATTCGGCGTGCCACGCCGTCCTTGGCCACTCTTTGTTTCAACGCGAGAGGTTCGGCTCGCTAGAGAATGTTCGACAGCCGTTGTACACTTCGCCGAAGAATTTTCGCCGACGTGGTAGCGAGAGCAAAACGTCCGCCAAACATTCGGCGAGATGCCGCGCTCGCGGCATCACCTGCTGCGGTCACCGCCCCCGGGAAAAAAATGGCGCGAAATGGTGAACGCAGTGCAAGGAGCCTCATCGTGCGAGACGCCACAGCACCGAGCCTTTGGGCTCGCGGCTCGCCAGCTCCGACGAGCGCTGGTAGCAGTCCATGGCCACGTTGGGAGTGAGAGAAGTGAGAAGAGGATCTTATGAGCTGTAAATTGGAGAACTGAGAAGAAGAGGCACCGAATCCACGCGACGGGAATTTCGGGAACCATGGAGAACAAGATCACGAGCAACGATTTGGTCAGTGGAAGAAGAAATCGGGAGGTGGTTCGCTGGATTGGGGAAAGTAAGAGAGAGACTGAAAAGATTAATACGACGTACAGTAAAACTAGGAGCACATTTGTTTTTTTTTGGTTGAAAGAACTGGAGGGGCAAGCCCCTACAGAACTAGGAGCACATTTGTTGTTGGTTTGTTGGCTGGGCCGGATGAGCACAATGATGCGATCGACCATTCAAGGCTATAAAAAAAATCGTATTAGTTACTTAGAGATGCGTATGAGTTTGTCTTTTGTAAAAGTATGAGTTTGTCTTTTGTAAAAGTATGAGTTTGTCTTTTGTAAAAGTACTAAGCGTAGCACTTGATTATTGTAATTATTAAATGTTTATAATTATGCCAGTTACTTCAAACAAAATATTGTGATGGTTTCAACTAATCTTTTTTTTCTTACTTTGATGTTATATGTTTGGGGGCGGTAAGGTTACCTTTTCAATAAAATGAAGTGACTATAACCAAATTTGGCTATGAACCAAATATTTGCCGAACATATTTGCCAACTTGTGGCAGGTCTTATGGTCACCATCTAAACGGTCGTCACATTTAATTTGCCATAATTTTACTAACTTTTGGCTGGCAATCAAACAGCTTCATCTTGCCACAATCTTGGTTATGCCACACTTTCGGCTCATGCCTAACTTTAGTCGCGGCAATCTACAGTCGCCGCCTGGATATTGCTTCTGACGCAAGCTCAGTCGCAGGCATGGATATTGCTTCTGACGGATTGCTCCACAGCTCGCGACGCGGCGTTTGGCTCCACAACATGATGATAATATTTGGATGGCGCCCACAAATCTGCTCTGCTGCTCTAGGGTCTTTGCTATCACCGCCTTGCCCTTCCAAGTAGGGCAGCGTCAAGTCCCAGTACCGCTCAATCCCAGCTAGAACTGACCATTCCAAGGTTTGCTTTTGGTCCCTCATGTTCTTGTACCATCCTGATCTCTTCGTCATGCAACTATGAAGCCAGCCGCTAGCTATATATATGACCCTCTCATTTGTCACGGATGGTTATCGCTCTGAACTGAAAGCCTCCCACATATTCTGTCGCAGCCAGGCGAGCAATATTAGAATTTTGAAGGAACTGTAGTAGCGATAGGAGTTTCATAGCTAATGTTTCTATACTAAAACTGAAAGAAAAATCTGCTCCGTTCCACACGGCTACAAAATTGTCCCCAGATATTGTCAGCATCAATTGTTACAAACTGTGTTTGTCCGTCCTCATCACAACGCCAAAATTCAGAGCAAGATTTATTCAAATAGGCCGACACTGATTAATTCCCTAGTGTTTTCATTAGAAAACAACAAATGGACAACATCATTCGCATCGTGCTAATTTGATGATTTCAAGCAGCCTATTATATGTTGAGAAATATTGAGAGACCGAACGGCGACCATACCTCCAGCGAGGAAGGGATGGAATGGGAAAATGATGCCATTGGTGATGCCAAAGGGCGGCTGAGGAGGGCTGCATCGCTGCCTCAATTTGCAGAGTCATGGACCGCTTTGCACGCACCGTCCTGGGTCTTGGCACGTTGCCACTGCCTTGACGTCTGCCGGCCGATGCAGAAGAGGAATTGCGACATACAAGGAGGGAGTGTGTGTGTGTGTGTGTGTGTGTGTGTGTGTGTGTGTGTGTGTATTTGCGGAAATGCTCAAACGGATTAGTAGAGCTTTAATTAGGTATTCCCAGAAAATAAATGTTTTTTTCTAAAAAAAACAAAGAGCTACAAGGATCACAACAATGAGGACTGTAGGATTACTCCCTAAATAATTAAATGTGTCCTCTGAGAATCAAGACCTCATGCATTGCGTCTTGGTTATGGTCCTGCATGCACGGCCCCGGCTCACGCAGCACTCCTGCATGTAATTAAGGCACCGGTTGAGGGAGCACTCCCGCATGCACCGCACCGGTTGACGGAGCACGGCGGCGCTGAGCTTAGCCGGCACAACAAGCACCCTTCGAATTCCATGCGCCCGTGTGGTGGCCGAACAGCATTTGGGCGCGGGCTCAAGGTATGAACACCGCAACACTCCTGAACTGAGGCGGCCAGCGAGTTTCATCGCCAGGACGGAGACAACTGATCGAGAAAATGCACCGGGCCGCTGGTTACTGGATATCTGGAAGGCGCCGACAAACCAAGACAATGGATGGCATCAGGTACATGACCCGCTGCAGCTTAGTGCAGCTCAATTTCCTGTTACCTCCTAATCACACCCAACCAAGCTTAAAACTAGTCTCTACATGCATGTCTCGATACAGATAACCTGAACTCCTCGTATGCACGGGATATGTTTGTGGGATGATATATATATTTGCTGGCTTTGTTGTATATGGCCACAAGTGTATGCAACAAATGCAACGATCTGCGTCAGGACCTCCCTGCTTACATACGTACATCCAAAGTCAATGTGGCAATACCACCAGAGCGACATTTATGCTACCCACTACTGTACGTATATAAAACGAAGATACGCTCATAGTTATTCATATATCTTATGAAACAACTTTTTTCCCTTAAGAAACCATTCTTGAATATTGGTTCTTATTCCGATAAGACGATCGATCCTTGACTGAAAAGGCAAAACTGAAACAGACACCACACTAATTTTTCTTTTTCTGGGTAGCATTGCTTCCTTTGAAATTCCAATTATGCTCCTCTTTTTTTTTTCTGAATTTGCTTCCTTTATGAAACTTCGGTGACTGAATTTGCAAAGGAGACATGTAAACAGAAAGTATATGTACCAGGAAACAAATAAAGGACACCTTCAATATTATCCTCCAACAATGAATTTTCAGCACACAAATACAATTAAGCTATTGCTATTCAATTAAGCTATCACAATGAATTAAGCTGGCGCTGTTTAATTCCATCCAATATTTCTTCACCGCTTTATGTTCTTAATATGAGAAACCAAGACTTAAACAAATATCAGAAAACAAAAATGGACAACACAATTCACGTCATGCTAGATGATTCGGACCAGGACCACATAGCGGCACTACAGCAATAAGGAAGGAATACTGAGATGGGCAATGATGCTTTTGTGGGGAAGCCAGCCGGGAGCAGAGGAGGCCTGCACCCGGTGCAGTCAATAACGTGATAGGTGCAGGAGAAGAAAATTGAAGATGTGGACTGGTGTCTGGAGGAAGAAGACGCATATTGAGAAATCTGTTCGGGGCAATGTTAACTTCAGTAATAAACGAACAAGGACTATGTAATTTTCACAAGAATTATTTGGTACTATGACAGTTTAACTTACGAAACCATCTAATTGAACGTTGCACTAATCGAGATTAAAAAAAATGCTATTGTTATTCTGCTCGGCCCACATACTGTTGCTCTCGCACTTAACGTCTCGTACGGTGTTGCTGCGTTCGCATGCACATATGTTGTTCCACTGACCAGTGACCACTGTGTTGCCTAGCTTGTGCTCAAGGTCCGGGTTCTTACTTGCCATCGCCTGATGTTCGCCACCGATGTAGAGGGGAACACAGAGAGACAAATAGAGGGACTGTTGATTCGCGGAAATGGTCAAACGGGACACGATTGGGGTGAATTACGCGTATGTGTTGGTATAAGCCATAGGAATTACAACAGTTCTTTAATGTTTTTGCGACAAAAGTTGCCACCGATTCCATCCTCCGTTTTTTCTGCTTTTGAGCACATGCAGATGGTTATTTTGGAATGTGAGCACGCCAAGCCTGTATCTCCATCTCTAAGCAGTATTATTTTTTTCTGGGCTTGTCTGCAATAAAATGGCCGCAACCATGACGCTCGTTGGGAGTCCGGTGATCTGGAAATAGCAGCGCAGAGCCCAACGCAAGAACTGCTAATGTGATTAGTTGATATACACCGGTGATGACAGACTGATCCTATGCCTTCTCTCTTTTGAACAAACACCAACGTATCCCTTTCAATTCAAAAGGTGTGAACAAAGATTAGAAAAAATGCTAGTACCAGATGCCTGAGATTGAACTATGAAAAATTGTGACAGGATTTTATCAAGAATCCAATTTTTGAAGCAAGAAGCCATACCAGAAATTAACGAAGGTGAATTGATCCAGCGGCAAGCAGTTCGAGACGGAGCACGATGACAAGCTACGATGTTGCCGCCGTATCGTGAGGCAGCGATTGGTACTGCTTGTTTGCAGCGCTGGCTGCGGCTGCGCGTTTGTGCCTTGCTGCCTGCAGATTGCTGACCTTGAATCAGCAAACGCCTTGCAATTAATGCTAATGTCGAAGGCATGATACACCAGGAAAACACTACCAATATCATCCTTGTACCAGTGGATTATTTGAGAACTAACCGCATACTTCCTCGAATGGCATGTGTATCGCGGATTCGCCGGCATAATATGTGAAAAGAGCGGCAGACCTGAACGGTAAGACATACTACTCCAACCTTGGCGGCTTGAGAGAATGCTCCAACACGGCCAAGGGCCCAAGGGGATCGAATGTCATTGACAGTGAGCAGCCGAGACGCGCTGCCAGTTCACATCATGCGTCTCGACACGATCACGTACTCAGGTCGAGGGACAGGCCCTGCTTGGTTCGGCAATAGGATGCCCATATCGATGCCGCAGCAGAGCGCATTTTCTTCAATGGAGACAACGGCGCGGACGCAGTAACTTGGCAAGCTGTTCCCAATGCCTCGCAGTCGCAGTCCTAACCTCACCTCAGACTCTCCCGTGTTTTTTTTTTTCTAGAATACGAAGGAGAGCTGCATATCTTTTTATTAAAAAGAAGGAATAGAATACATCGTTTGTTTGTTACATGATGCTACGCCGTGCACCGTTTTATCGCTGCGCTCTAGGCGGCGAGAGATTTGAGCAACCTTCCTGCTAGTTGTCTTAGAGGTTTCTAATCTATGGCTTGCGCTTGCAACCTAGCTAGGTTCTTTTGCTCCTGCGGCGATCCAGGTGCTGATCTCTTGTTGGAGTATTTTTTTCAGAATTTAACCTTTTTTTTTTTAACTATTTCCAGATATGGACCCCCAGAAAACTATTTTCACTTTTGACCCCCGACACCCGCGCCAGGGTAAGTGGCGCTGAAAGTAGGCCAGCACGCGCGGAAGAGGTTGGCGCTGAACTTGTCCGACCTGGACCAAGGCCGCGTCCGACGTGGACAAGAGTATCAGCGCCAAGGTCGCTGGCGCGCATTATTCCGCGCCGGGTTCCCTGGCGCTGAATGAGTGCTTGGGTTCTTCAAAATTTTTGTGTTCCAATTGAGAGGGAGAAGGGAAGTCCAGTGTGTTCATTTTCGTTGGGAAAAGTCGAGAAGAAAGGAAATAGAACCCGGCCTCGTTGTATTAATTGCATTGAATTGAAAGTACAAAGGTAGTGAAATTACAGTAGCATGTTCGGTACACATAACTACTAACCTATTGTGCACCGCACTAATCCTGACATGCTTTAGGTAATTGAAAATACAACATTGAACGATGCACTAGCCAGGCTTTTATGCAATTCTAGTCCTATAGACTGTAGTTCGACTCTCCCCCAGACTGGGAGTAGTTATAGTCATTGTTCCCATCGTAGTAAGTTGGTGGTGCAGGTGGTGGAGCCTATGAGGGTGGGTTTATTGGACCTGACTTGTGGTGGGGGCATCTGCAGTATGAATGAAGGCAATAGGTGTCGGGCCCAGCAATGCTGATGACTAGTTCTTCGCTTTGTTGTGGAGTTGCTGTTTCTTGTTCTCGCTGTAGGTCGAATATGCGGGTTTGTAGGTGGCTGATGTACTCCCTTGTGGCGCTAATGGGCTTAGGATCCACCCAGAGTGTGTAGCCACAATTGCTTTCGTCCTCATTATTCTGTAAAAAGAAGGTTTGAAGATGGTGAATACAAAGGAGGAAGTTTAAAGATGCATACGTGAACAATTAGAAATGGAAAACTCACTTCTCCATTTGGGCATCTAAAAAAGCGGCGACCACTATCGCATTGGTCGTCGAACATTTGGACGACACAGTCTAGCCGATGAGAGCATTTTGGCCACTGGAACTTTCTGTTGTCATACTCTTTTAGTGGATTGACAACATAGTCGAACTCATCTTTCGACTGTAGAGGGAACGCCGGAATAGGTGGATCATATATGGCCGGTCCAGTCTCTCCATTCCAAACCCACTCTTGTGGTGCTCTGGAACTCCCCGCTCTCCCTCCTCTCCTGCCTCCTCCCCCTCTGTTGGCCATGGACGAAGTGTGGATGAGTGTGTGTTGATGGACGATGGGAGTGGTTCTATTTATTGATGTGAAGCAGATGAGAGAGGAGACGTGCGTTGATTTATTGCACCAGGACGAAGTGACATGACAACACAAGTGACTGGTCACTGGTGTGGGCAGAAGTGTGGACACATGCAAGCTACACTCATTGTCAGAGGCAGGGAATCCAATGGGTGACCAGATTTGACAATTGAACACACAATAGTTAAAAGCATTGGCACGACAAGAAAGAAATGGAAATAGGTAACGGGAGATTAGAGGAACATGGATGTAACTAGTGGTTCTACTGAGGCCCGTCTCGTGCCCGCCGAGCTTCCTCACGCCATTGAGCAACACGTTGGGCGTGCCGTTCATGAGCTTCCTCACGCCTCTTTCGGATTGCTTCCCTTGCACGCTCGCGGGCTTCTTCTTGACGCCGCCGATGTTCATCCATTTGTGCCTTGATACGTTGCTCCCTTAGTTCCTCTCTAGTAAGTTGTGGCGGACGTATGTTCTGTTGTTGCTATTGAGGCACCACTTGACGTCCTTGCTGCTGCCTTTCATGGTCCCCCATCCTCATTAGGTAATCTGTTTTTGTTTCTGCTTCTGTTGGTGGAAGACTACTTTTAGGTGGTTTTTCCGTATCAATCCATTGCTTAAAGTCACAACCCTGTAGGAATACGATGCATTGATTGAGTAAAGAGGAATAGATTGTTGTACAAAAAATGTGTAAAATGTGTACAAGAGTTTGTTACCATGAAATCAGGGTCCAAGTCAGGACACTCAAACAACCTCATACCACGAGTAGCCTTCTTTGTCGATGTTCCAATCTTGGCTCGATGACCGCACTTGCATAGTAGACGGTCACTCCATGCAGGTGTTGCAACTCCCGTGTTGCTTGATTGACCCGTGTTGCTTGATTGGTTCATTTGTAGAGCTGCAGTGATGCAGTGATTAGTTTGATTGTTTTCTATGTGCACCCCATTCGGTTTTTATAGTGGAAACAGGAACATTGGATGCTTTGGTTTCTGGCAGTCAGGAATAATGGAGATGCATGTAGGGGTTGGCATTGATTCAGACGTGACATGCATGCAGGGGTGCCATTCATGCAGGTCTGATACAGCATTGATTGAGACTTGACATGCATGCAGGGGTGATATTGATGCAGGTCTGAAACAGCATTGAGGCATGCGCATTATTGGGGTCATTGGATGCAGGGGTCACATGCACCAATTGAGAGTGACATGCATGCATTGAGGGTGACGGGACATGCATGCGTTGTTGCAGGTTTGATGCAATGAGGCAGGCGCATTATTGTGGTCATTGGATGCTGTAGGGTCATGCATGCATGCGTTGATGCTGGAGGGACATGCATGCGTTGTCACAGCAACAGACAAGGCATGGACATGGAAATGATGAAAGCAAAAGTGAGATATGCATGCATGTGACCGCTTTATTGTTTCACTGTCATGGACAGTGATAGGTAATTGTTGACAGGGCCATTGGATGCTCGCCATTCATAGCAACAGACAAAGGGTGGACATCGAAATGATGAAAGCAAAAGAACCTGGTTTTAAAATTCATACTTAGCATGCAACATATATAGACTGGAGGGAACAATGGCGTGTTCCATGCACATGACGAATAACCTAGTTGTGCATGGATTTAATCCTAACACGCCTTAGGGAAATTAAATTGGTTGACAGTAAACATATTTCAACGAGATATCCAGGTTATGCATCACACAATCCACTAATCATCGCCCAGGTACCACGACTCTCCGAAATTCTCATTGTCGTCGGTCCCCTTAGAAGACCCACCTGCCTTGAACTTGTCGCGAAGCTCATCCAACTCCCATTTCTTTTTCAAGTTCACCCATTCTTGGTCTTTTGGGGAGATGGAGTCATCGATCCATTTTATGAAGTCACATCCCTTCGGGAGTGTAGCATATTCGCTGAACGTTTGGGCAGGATGTTTCGCCCTCGAAGCCGTCTGAACAATAAAGTTAGAGTTAATCGACATTAAAAGCCAGGAAACGTTATGTGACAACATTGATATATCGTACCATCAAGGGATATGTCTCCAAATCGTTCCGAGCTTCTTGCCCGCACTTCCACATGCGCCGCCCCCAAGTGTCGATGTCCTTGGAGGCGGAACTAAAGCACCTCAACCGTGCGTTTATATAGACGACGAATGGCTGATTCGATGGGACCCACTTAAAAAATATCTGGGGCGACAAAGCACGCGCCACAGCCCTTGGCGCGGTACCTGCAAGTGTCAGCGCCATGGCTATTGGCGCTGGAACGGCGCTGTGACGCCCCAAATCCTGGCGCGGGTGTCTTGCACCCCCTTCCCCCCCGTGAGACGCCAAATCGGCGTTTGGGTGGCACTACACCCGCGCCAGGGCTATTGGCGCTGGCGTTGCGCAATGACGCTCCAAATCCTCTGGCGCGGGTGTTTCATGAACTGCACCCTGTGTCGACAAGCGACAACAGAGCACAACAGAGCAGCACAGATACATCAAATTCAACAGACAACAGCGCACAGCAGAGCAGCACAGATATATCAAATTCAACAGAGCACAGGTGACAACCAACACATAACAGCTAACGAAAGTTTACAAGTTCATGAACTAGATAAGTAGATACACAAGTGCTCCAGAACTACATAGTCAACTATTTCCTCTTACGTTGCCTCTTCAACGCATTCGTCCCCGGAGTGTACTTGTTCGTCGGCCTTGTTTGTCGGCGATGGTCATGGATGAGAAGGCTCTGATCAACATATTGGTCCCTTGCTTGCTTGCGTCCAGCTCTCTGTGTAGCCTGCGAAGGGGATGGTGCATCTCCAAGTTGGGAGGCACCGAGCTCGTCTGGTACGACATTGTCGTCCTCCTCGTCGTCGTCTTCCTCGTCGTCGTCTTCCTCGTCCTCCTTCCCGTCGTCCTCCACGTCCTCTTCATCATCATCCTGCACGTGCGATGTACCTTCCATGTCTCCTCTAGAAGACGTCGCCCTTGACTGCGGTAGTTGTTGTGGAACCATTGAAGGTACGTCTCAAATGCACGCGGGTCATGCGGCGGTTGCTGCAGCCATGTGGGTTGCTCCAACATCGTGGCGGTGGCTTGGCTCCACTCGGCAATGTACTCACGGTGCTCTTGCAGCCAATCCGTGATCTTCTTACATTTCTGTCTATCCATCCTGTCCATAGAAATAACAAATTGTTCATAATAGATGACACAAATATTGGAGCAACTTAAATCGTTGTTCGATGAACTCACTTGTGAAGCCTCATGCTCGTCGAGAAAGGCTCTGGAGGACAAGGTTGAAACAATCCGAATTGCCGCTGCACCCTATGCGGCAAGTGGTACTCGACCACGAAGAAGCATATAAGAGGAGCCCTCATTCCCCACAAGTTCCTGTCAGCCAAGCAGTGGTAGTTCAATTGGAGGTTCTGCACCTGTGAAGACGCGTACGGTGTCCACTCCACCTGGAGAAGAAACATGTAAGTACGTGTAGTAGTATAACTAACTACCGACCATGCACGAAGTTTAACTTACTTGATTTGGATGCAATGAATCCATCTCATTCGTGTATGATATGTACAGATCCTTCCTCCTACCAATGTTCAGACCCGGACGATCGTACAAGTTGTATGCTGTCGCACGCAGATGCTGATCATAAGGATGTGTCCATGGTCTAGACTCCACCCAAGCAGGCCTGCCAACGGGAAGCCGTAGCCACATCCACACCTGCAAAAGGAACGTGCAATCACCCAAGCTGGAAGAAGCACACCTCCTCTGTGTCGCCCTGCAAAGCTGACGGTACAACCAAGCAAGAACTGCAGAACCCCAGCTGTAGCTGTCTGCAGTATGCCAATCCCTCAACAAGGGTAGAAACATCCACGATGCAACATCTCCAGATGCATCTGGGAACAAGACTGCACCAAACATCTCCAAGATATAAGCCCAGCAATAGGACTGAACCGTCTCGTCATCTGCATCCTCATTGAGGTCGTTAAAGTTTGCCTCCAACCATGTCAAAGGAACACCTCATGTCTTCGACTCTGCCGTGTCATACTCCGGATACAGCCCAAGCAAGTCAAAGACCATATCCTTCCATCCGTGAGAAGCTGTGCTCCCTGTCACTGCAAGACCACGTATAGGCAGAGCACAAATCATAGCCACATCCTCCAATGTCACCGTCATCTCTCCACAAGGTAAGTGGAAACAGTGTGTCTCAGGCCTCCATCTATCCACCAAGGCTGACAGTGCAGGGGCATTCAAAGGGCACGTACCCCTCTCCAACACAGTCGAGACACCAAGGAGGCCAGCCTCTCGGAGATACGGCTTGAACCGTGCATCAAATCGCACTCTGACATTGTGGTTACGGGGACGTAGCGGCTCGGGCATCTGAAATCGGAAACAAAATGTCAAATCAGTGATCAATTATTTCTGAACCAAATGGGAAACAATAGGGTCAATAGGTATGTACCTGTCCTCCTACAATCATCTTCGCCCGGTGTCCCGCA
Source organism: Eragrostis curvula (assembly GCA_007726485.1). Classification (NCBI taxonomy): domain Eukaryota; kingdom Viridiplantae; phylum Streptophyta; class Magnoliopsida; order Poales; family Poaceae; genus Eragrostis; species Eragrostis curvula. The sequence goes on along the minus strand of CM017441.1, from coordinate 26,154,758 downwards.
TCGTACCCCTCCTCAAGTGCTAAGTGCTGCGCCATCCTGCAAATAAATATTATTTTGTGAGATCACCAATTACAATATTTGAAGAAACAAATATAAAACAAAACATAATTTAATGTATGCACATATAAAGTAGACGACAATCTTACATTTCGTATCATTGGCAACGATCGTCGCGCCTTACTACTTTGCTGACTGCCCCTATTACGACTACCTCTCCCCCGTGGTGCACGCGTTGTCCCCCGTGATGCACCCGTTCTCCCCCGTGATGCAACCGTCTGACCATTTTGAGGGCACGTAGTCTTCTTGTGGCCTTCCTTGTTACAAATTGTGCATCGATCGGAGACACCGTCGTACAAAAAGTAATCAACACGGTTCTTCGACCTAGATGATCCACCCTGCATGCTATCTATGTCGTTCCGAAGACGCTTCGTCCTCCTCCTACCACGGCCATTAACCTCTAAATCCTTGTCTCCGACATATGTTTCTCCATCGTATTGTGGCCACTGTGTTGGATCTAGATAAGGCTCAAAACGAGGCATCCATATCTTAATAACAACATCTAAAGAATATTCCAAAGGCACATGAATCAATGACTGGTAATTAACCCGGTTCAGCCTGCATACTGTGATGATGTGCGAACATGGGAGGTGAAAAATTTGAGGATATTGACATGAGCACTCATTTGTAGTCAGAATAGTTACAACGACTGCCGTGTTGTTCACCACCAACAGTTGTGCCACCTGGTTCAGTTACTTCATATTTCAATGTTTCCTTGTCATAGGACACAGCGCGTTGGAGGGCCGACTTCTTTTTCTGTTTTGTCATTTTCGATAGTACAACATTGCCAAACTTTCTTCTCTCCGCATTCTTCAACTTCTCAGCCTTACTCAACCTGTTCACGAAATACTCATTCAGCTTAGCAAACGTATACGCAACTATGGCTGTCACGGGCAACCCACGAAAGCCCTTAAGGACTTTGTTGAAAACCTCTGCCATGTTGCTTGTCATCATACCATATCGTCTCCACTCACAGTCAAACACCCTTGCCCACTTATACTTCTCTGGCATGTGGTCCTCCAAGAACTTCTTCAGACCGTCCTCAAGTATCGAAGTCAAGCTGCGAAGGTCATCAAAAAAGACCGTCTTCTCCAGAATCATGCAAATCCGCCTGAGTTCCTCAGTTTGGACCTTTGTGCCGCCTGCGCGGTGGAAGTTGGCTGCAAAATGCCTCATGCACCATCGGTGATGCACCCGGCAATGTCCCGGTATATCCTTCTCCACCGCATTCAATATACCTCTGTGCCTGTCAGATATAATACAAACTTCTCGATGAGGGCCAATCACGTTAACTCTAACCAAGTGCATAAACCACTCCCAATTATCATTGTCCTCCTTGTCAACAAGAGCAAATGCAAGCGGTATTAACTGGTCCTCCGCATCTGCCTCAATGGCCATCAAAATATTACCCTTAAACTTTCCGGTCAAGAATGTGCCATCGACCGACAAAACCGGTCTACACCACTTGAATGCCTCTACACACTGCCCAAAGCACCAGAAAGCACGGTAGAAAACAGGCTTGATCATATTGTCTTCCATAACAAATTTTTCTTTGTGACCCTCAATGTGGTACACCATGCTAGGGTTGCACTCTTTCATTGCCTCCAATAGCACGGGAAGACGCTCATATGCTTCAAGCCAATCTCTATATATCATTTTTATTGCCAGCTCCCTAGCCCTCCAAGCTTTTTGATATGTGACTCCATAATCATATAACTCTTTAATAACCTCTATCAAAGCTCTAGGAGTAATGGTAGGTTGTGCCTTCACCGTATTAGCCAAACGATGAGCAAGAAATGATGCATCCAACTGCCGATGCTTGTCGGGCCGCTCATCTGATCCACAAGTGTGTGGTTGCACAACACTTGTGATTTTCCATGTCCAATTGCACTCCGGATCCTCACAAACCACAGTGTACCTCTTGCTACAATCAGAATGTGCAACTTTTTGTGGCCGGTTGTGCCCCACGGCGTACTCCCAGTGGCGGAGCCAGGCCCACAAGTGGGGGTGGGCCGAAATGGTATTGGTCTAGAGAGGCTGGACCGGGAAAGGCGAAAATCCACAAAAATAAAAGAAAAACGATACTGTAGCAAATACTACAGTGCTAAAATGTAACTGAGCTGAAATTGGGGGTGGGCCTCGGCCCACCCTCCCCCTGGCTGGCTCCGCCCCTGCGTACTCCTTCAGCCACATCTTCAGCCCAGCCATGTTAGGGAACTCAATACCCTTCTGCACTATCTCCTCTCTCACATCTGGAATATATGCCATGTTCTGCCCTCCGTCCACAACCGCATGGTCAATGCCTGTGAGGTCCCTGAATTCATTTACACGAGGATGACGCCCAACCACTTTCTCAAAGGCACGACAGTCCTCTTCGCTCATTTCACCACCTACATCATGCACATCATCTGTGTGTTGCGCTAACTCCGCGTCATATGGTGCATCCTCTGCTGTTTCCTCTCCAAACACCCTTGGAACCAAATCATTTCCTACCCTTGCTTCATCAAACTCATCAAGCGCAGCCCCCTCCTTCGCTGCCCGCCATGCACCAGCCGAATCATCTTCTGCCTCATCATCCCCTTGCGACGAATGAGCACTACCGTGTACACTAATAGGCACCAAACCTTTCCTGCATTTCTTTTCTTGCAATACCATTCTCTTTTCAGCACCGACTTCACGAGCCACATTTACTCCTTCCAAACCACGACATGGAGACCGGTTCAAATCGATATCATGTTCGATTTGTTTAACCACCTTCTTCACCGCCACCACCTCCAGCATTTTAAATTACGATTCCTTCACCGAATCAACATATGCCTCCCACTCCTCTGGACCTTGTAATTGCATCATCACCTTATAACTATGCCCATGACCAACATCATATCGACCTTGCATATCAACAACCACACCCGGTTCTTCCCAACCAAGGACATTTCTAACTCTGGAAACCAACTCACTATAATTCGGGCGCTTCACAAATGCAACGACCTTTTGTGCCATGTTGCTACTAAACTTTGCACATCCATCATCACTTTCAATTACTTCGCCACCATAATGCACTCTTACGATTCTTTCCATCTACATCATTGCATCAAAACAAAATTTATTAAATAACCACAGCACCCTAAATCCTACCTATGCCATGCCATCTCACTAACCACCCACTAATCATGCCATCTCACTAATCACCCACTCATTAAGGGGGCAACCAAAATCATAATAAATCCAACTACTCACTACAATGCCATCACTTAGGGCGTCATACCTAAATCAACATTTGCCCAATTACTGAAACAAATCCCACTTCCCATGCCCAAACCCTAGCAACAAGCATCCTCCAAATATACACTAAATATGCACTAATCAAGGGAAAAAACTTGAGGGGATGAGGGAGAATACCTTGCTAATCCGTATATCCAAGCCAAATCGAAGCAAAAATGGTGGAATATTGCGGATTTGAGAGGGGGAGGGGTGGGTTGGAGAGAGGGAGGCCGTCGCCTCCTCTGTTCTGTTCGAACAGAACGTCGACTGGAGCGAGCGGGCCAGGAAAATTTGGGCCCGCGCGCGACTTATCCCCCCCGCACACTCCGCGCCAGAGAGCCCGGCGCGGAATGCGCGACTACATCGTTGCCACGTCGGACCACGACTTAGCCACGTCGGACATGGTCCGCGCCAGGGACAGCGGGGAACATTACATAATGTTCAGCGCCACTTACCCTGGCGCGGGTGTCCGGGGTCAAAAGTGAAAATAGTTTTCTGGGGGGTCCATATATGGGAATAGTTAAAAAAAGGTTAAATTATGAAAAAAACACCTTGTTGGACGGCGTCCCCCGTCTGCTGCGTCGTGACCGCTTTGTCCGCTTTGTCGTCGAACACTCTTGCGTTCCGCTCCTTCCAGATCATCCAGGCCGTCAGCATTGTTAGGGTGTCAATGGCTTTGGCCATTTTACCCGGTCTTCCTTTGCGGTGCCGGTACCACCAGTCGACCCACGATTCTTCGTTTTCAAAGGAACACGGAAGTCCCAGCGCCGAGAATCGTTGCAATAGCAGATGGTCCGAGGTCTCCGGCTGTTGATTGCACAGGGCATACGTGTCTGAGTCCTGCAACCCATGGCGTTTTCTCCGTTCCGACGTCCAGAGGCGCCGTTGAAGCGCCAGCCATATGAGAATAGCTTTACTTTGGCCGGGCACCACGTGTTCCAGACTAGCTCTGCTCCGTTCAACGTGATCGTTCCGTAGAACATGGATTTGTACGCGCCTTTTGACGAGAACTTGCCATCCGCGGACCACCTCCAGCACAGCTTGTCTTGGACATCCGGTTGCAGCTGGAACTCTCTCAGCCTAATCCAGAGCTTGATGTATTGCACCAGGGCTTGCACCATCACTCCACCGGTGATGTCGCAGACCCATGCTCTGTTCTGCATCCCTTCGTGCACGGTGCGGCGTGCTGCTGCGCTCTTGCTGACGCATGTTGAATTGACGGCCCGTCTAGCCAGCGATCAGTCCAGAATCGCGTGGTCTCTCCGTTCCCCACCTCTGTTAGCGTGGAGATGTCAAACAAGGCTTGCACTTGCTTGTCGATTTCCAGATTGAGGCCCTCCCATGGTTTTGTTGGGTCCGTGCGCTGCGTATCATTATCAGTGGCTTCACCCGTGACTACCTCAGACTCTCCCGTGACTCCGTGAGCACGGGTTCTCTCACGTTTGCGACTGATGTATCATTATCAGTGGTTTCACCATGCTTGCCTCTCCTATTTATTGCATTGAGTTTCACCATGCTTGCAAGAAATCGGTATGCAATAACACAAGGTACCTCCGAGCTATAGATGGCCAAATGGGCGGCCCGGCCCGGCACGGCCCAGGCCCATCTAGGCACGGCCCATATGCCATCGGGCCGGCACGGCCCATCTGTTAGGTCGGCCGTGCCGTGCCAGCCCATGGGCGGGGGGGTCAGCCCACGGCACGGCCCGACGTGTGTTAATCGTGCCGGGCCGGCCCATTAGGCACGATGGGCCTATTTATAATGATGGCCCATCAAGCTTATATAGCTCTATTTTAGTGTAAAAATAGTGCAAAATAGAGAAAAAGAGAGGATTTGAACCTAAGACCTCAAGGATGTAAAGCAAATGTCTAACCACTAGACCATAGAACCTTTGTTGTACAAGTAAAAATAAAAATAAACTTAATATTTTCTTAGATGGGCCGTGCCGTGCCGCCCACTGGGCTGAAGCCTCGGCCCAAGCACGGTCCGCTACTTCGTGCCGTGCCGACCCGGCCCGAACTTTCGTGGGCCGTGCCGTGCCTGGGCCGGGCCAAAATAGCCGTGCTTCGTGCCCGCCCATTTTGGCCCGCCCGTTTGGCCATCTATACTCCGAGCCGACCTCCTGCTATGGCATTATACATGGCATGAGAAAATTCAGTCAGTGTTGCAGCGCATGTCACCAGGAGCGCCTGTTGCATTGAACCTCAGCTAAGTGTCACATTCAATTTGTCCAGATCAGCAAATTATGTTCCTCAGGCAGAACCTCAGCTAAGGTTCAGCCGTTGTCTCCATTGAACCTCAGCTAAATGTCACCCGTAGCAGAATACAGGCGCATACTCTTTTTTTATTTTTGGCGAAAAAGGAACTTCATTGATATTAAAGCGTAACTTCTCAGGATATCTCTGACGGAACAAGTCGGTGTTTGGAAGTTAAAACGGCTCAAATGAAACAACCACTTTTTGGACTTTTCTTTCACATTTCAGTGACAACAGATTCTAGATGTAACAAAAATTACATGCCTAACTGAGTTTGCACGGTGCTAAACAGACAAATAAAACATACCAGAAAAAAGGAGGATGTCACCAATCACATCCTCCACCAATGGACTACCATGCCACAGACATGCAACACTAATAATTCAATAACAAAGCACAGCTTCCTGCGCATTACAATGCAACTCAGACCAAAACAAGAAATAACACACGCTAATCGTGTAGGGCCCACCAGCCTTGTGCAAAGAATAGGCTGTTGAACGCAGCTTCACAACCGGGAAGCAGACTCTTCGACATATGCAAATGCAATGAAACGAATCCATGTACTATATGCAGCAGTTGACCTGCAGAGAAAGCAAATAAGCAAAGTTCAGTAAAGGCAGGTCCAAGGAGCAGGACCATCTTAATAAGACCATTAAATACATTGATTGAAATATATAAAAATGTAGTCATGACAGCCGGACTAATTTTGGATGCAAAAAGAAGCAACTCAAAGCAATTATCATGGGATCATCGGATTTAAAAACATTTCATAGGGGCACATTATCTGTCATTAAATGCAGCGATCCATGTCATAAACAATGGCTTGTAGTCTGGTACTATAAAGTACCGCAGAAAACAATCTAAAACTGGCCTAGAGACACCACGAAGTAAACTTTTGCGTCTAAACTAAGCGATGTCAAATATAATTGAAGGACCACCAAGACTTTTGCATCGCAGCCAGTTCTTGCCAAACTAACAAAATTTGCTAATACATCCTACTAGTCCAAAATGTTGTTGTATTCCATTGTTTATATTTCGGCATCGCAGATTCTATCCCATCTAAAAATATCTCAATACCTCCAACTTCCACTCAAGCAACTGGCACTGAAGTACCTGTGCTACTTTAGCATCATGGCCGATTCTGGCCGATCTGACAAAATCCCAATACCTCCTACTCCTACCCAAGTTGTCGATGCATTCCAAGGGGGATAGCATCTGCAAGGGTTACTCCTATATATGACCTTGATGTATCTGTGGTCTCTGAGGCACTCGGTAGTCCTAATGTAACCCAACGAAAAACTCCTTCACCCACTACAACCATCTAAGATACGTCAATTAGACTAAACTTCATCATAAATTCACATTTAACTAGGTCCAAACAAAGGGACATGCAGCCACAACACCACTATGACTCGCTCCATAAATAATATCTGAAACAAGTAGTACTTTCTTGAACTGAGCTGCTCAGTTGAACTGAAGCAAGATCATGACTTTACTGGAGAAAGGAATTCCACACTGGTATAAACCTTCATAAATGGATGACCTTTGAACTACTTCATATAATGGTCATTAAATTTACCTAAGGTCATCTTAAAAGATAATTTTACAGTCAGAACGTATGCCAGAGGTAAAACTAGCAAAACCTACTGATTAGGTCAAAAGACCCCACATAGGCCACAAGAATATGCTGCTATCAAACTCTAGATAACAACAACCCTGTGCATCTGAAAATCTAATGTGGCGATAAATATGGTGTTGCTCCTCCAGTGAATGGACCAGAAAGGAATTAAGTTTATATATAAAAAAAAGATGCAAGTAAGTAGCTACAACTCTTGATAATAAAAGTGGAAACAACACCAAACTTATGGAACTTCAGGATACTAGTCCTTGACTAGGTTAAAAAAAATGTATTGTTGAAAAATGGACAAAAACAAACTTATGGCACCATAATCACATCATCGGCACAACTTTCTTCAAAGCAAAGTACATCAACTGTTCTTGAAACCACATGCCAAAGTAACATCCGTAATCCAAAATTCATCATGAGTAAATGCAGTGGTGCAGGTAAAGGAAAATAACAAAGAAAAATATCGCAACTGCATATGGAATAAACTTCGCCGCTTAGAGGATAGCAGTTATTGTACTCACCTAGAAGAGAATATTGGCGTTGATAAAATAAAGCCTTGAAATGTAATGTGCTGCAGAGCAAAGTCTGAGTACTATATATGTTCCAATGCAGTATGCAATTGTGGAACTCTCCGCCGAAACAATGGCTCAAGGCGGAAGGATGGAACGCCACGCAACCAACGTTTAACGTCATACATTTCATTCCAGGCTTGCACAATTTCCTCAATCTTGAATCCCAAACCTACAAAGCAATTGGGAATATCTTAGAAACAAATGTTTAGATCATTAAAAAATGACGTCAGAAAATAAGAAGGACTTGGAAGCATTCAGCATAGCATACAATCGAATTTCAGCATTTGGATACCATCGCCCCACAATTCTAACGCCACAGTACAGGGCTCAATGAATGTGCTAAAATATAATCCTTTAAACAAATGTTATCACAAATGCTCTAAAAGTACAGAAAATTCAACAGATCTAATATTAACAACAATATTAGGTGAAAACCCCAAGAATATGTTCTCATAATCATTTTCTTAAACTCGGCATGTCTTCTCTAAAGGGTCCACACAGTAAATAGTAATCAGTTTAGTGAACACTGCATAGCCCATGTATAATCAGCAAAATAAATAGTATTCCCATTGGAAAAAATATATGAAAGGAGTAAATTTATCTTACCATCTTGGGCAGTTTCATTGGCACAGTGGTTTTTTACCAATACAGCAATATCTGTAGCTGAGGCTCCCCCAAGTTTAAACTTTTCAATAGCTGCCATAAGACAATCCTCCCACATTGGAAGACCTAATTTAAATTCCACAACTGATCGCTCATACAGGAGCATACCCCACAAAATGTTTATCTGAGATCTCAAATTGGATGCCTGTTCAGCCGCGTCATCAGTGGATACATCCTTGATATACTCCTCCAAGCCCATCTTCTCTAGAACAACATTCTCCTGGCTAGGTTTGGACCTATTCTTCAGACGATGTTCCTCCATTTCCTCCCACATTTCTGTACCTTTCTCAATGTTATCCTCAGCTTTATTGAAGAGCTCCAAGACTTCAGATGAAGGCCATGTGTCCAAATCCACGTTACTACCAATTGCATAGTACCATGACAGTTTTGCTTGCTCAAACTGCTGATGTGCAAGTGCAAGGAAACCTTCAAAAAAGTTCGGTTTGGCCTTCACGGCTTCTTCATACCTCTTTCCAGCCTTGTTGTATTCTTCCCTTGCCCATTGGTATGCTTCCTTCACTTGCTCCAGCACCACTTCCCTTGGGGTGTCTCCTGACAAGAACAACCTCTTCCTGGCCCGAGACATATGAACATTACCCCAGTGGAAAAATGCAAGTGCAGCCATCTCTTGGAAGTTGCCCTCGGCAAGTTGAAACACCTCCTGGGCTTCCTCAGTAGTAATAGTGTCCTCAATTGCCTCGTTGTAGAGTTTCATACTAACCTCATGAAGGTCCAAATATTCATCAGAGCTGACACCAATGTGGTTCTTGAACAGCCGAGCAAATTGCACGATCCAATCATCAATGCAAGTCACTGTGCTCCTATCCTCATCCTGCCTATTGCTTCTGATACTTCCATTATCTGAAGCACTGTTCACATTTCTCTCCAACTGTCCACTGCTGGCATCCTCAACATAAGGTTCATGCTCCGGGTCGGCCTCGGTGACATAGAGCCGAAGTGAGTTCCCAGGCTCAACCAAGTCTTCAGCCCATTTCAGCTCATCCTGGTTAGTGATTGTCACAAGATCACCCTCCTTGTCCTTGTACTTGACAAGAACAGCCTTGAGCCCTGGAAACTTGCTCCGGACAGCCTCGCGCAGCTGTGCCATGCTGCAGCTCGCCGGCACCTGAGCCCACCTTATGTCCTCCCCAAACACAAGCTTCACCTGCCTCGGTGGCTCCACCATTTCCCTGACAGCTTCCCCTGCGTTCTGCTCCTCCACCTCCTCCACAGCTGCTTCCGCTGCCTTGGCTGCCGCCTTGGCCGCTGCTTTGCGCCCAGCCCTCCTCTTGCGCGGCTTTTCCTTTGGCGCAGCAGCGACCACCTCCTCTGGTGTGGGCATGACCTCCTTGTCGTCCAACACAATCCCCTTCTCCTCCATGGCCTTCTTGATTCTGTCAGCCACATCGAGAGCGGTGAGGTTGTTGGGCTCCAAGGAGAGCACCTTGTTGACATCCCTGCAGGCGAGGTCGAGCCTGCCGAGCGCCTCGAAGCAGCGCGCCCGCTTGAGCAGCGCCTTGGTGTACTTGGGCGAGGTCTCGAGCGCGATGTTGCACTCGTTGATGGCGCGGTAGTAGTCCGGCGGGCTCATCTGCATGTAGCAGGCGGCGATGTTGCTGTGGAGGTAGGCGACGTCGGGGTGCGCCCGGGGCAGCAGCTTGATGGCCTTGTCGTAGTTGAGGAGCGCGCGGTCGTAGTCCCGGCGCTGGAAGAGCTTGTTGCCCTCCTCCTTGTGCTCCTGCGCCATGTCCGTGAAGAGGGTCTCGTCGCCGTCGAGGACCTTGGAGCCGGAGCGCTCGAGGCCGGCCGCCTTAGCCCCGCCGCCGCCGCCGCCGGAGGCCCTCTTCTTCTTCAGCGACGACTTGCCCATCTCGCTTCTTTCTCCGGAAATAAATCTGCAGCTCAAAACTCCTCTTCCCCCTGTCGCAATCACACGAGGTCTCCTCGAATCCTCAAGAAAGCCTCAAATTCGACGAAACCAAAGCGGAATTCGATGAAAATCCCGCCTTTGTACCAACAAATCCCCCAAAACGGACCAATTCAAAGCAAGAATTCGAGACCGCAGCTGGCCTCAAACCCCGAGAAGAAGCAAATCCCCAAGAAGACAGGAGGCTCGGAGGAGAAACCCAAGTCAAAGCCGCGAGGGACAGAACGGAAGCCAACAAGACAACGAGGTCGGAGCAGGGAATCTTGGGCTGGTGGAAATGTTGGGATGCGTGGAACGGAATAAACGAACAAACGGCTCTGCTGTTTCGCCTCTCCCGCTACGCAAGCAATTAGCCAAAGCGAAGGCAACAAGCCAAACAATATTCTGCAGCTAAGCTCAGGCTTCTGGTCTACTAATCCTTCTCAGTGGCGTGAAGCAGGTGCCAAAGGAAACAAAAAGAAAAAGAGGAAATACGGCGTGTGTGGTTGGTTCGAGGGAATACGGCAACCCGGTCGGCGTCGGCGGGCGGGCGGGCGGGCGGGTGGGCGCGCGTTTGTGGTGGCGACAGCGGAGAAGCGGGCGCCGCCAGCCGGCCGGTCGTTGCTCGTGCGCTGGAGCGGGGGGACGGGTGGTGGTGGTGCGTGTGGAAGTGGCGGTGGTTGCAGATTTGGCGCGGATTATTACATGCCAAATGGGGTCTTCCCGCGTCAACACCTGACCTGGTAAAGGAAAGAAGTCGCGCTAAGCCGCCACCGCCCGCCGGATTAGGTTAGGGTTCGGCCGCCTTCGCGTTCACTCTCTTTTTTTGGACCGGGCCAGGCCGGGCCGCACGTGACCGGGTGGGCAATCTTCATTTGCCGGCCTGGTGTTTTAGGCTGGAATGCCTGGTACCCAAATGGGCCTACGAGGCTGTGGGCCTGTTTTGGCCCACTGACGCTACGACATTGACTCTCCACTCTGTGACGTGCGTCGGCCAATCAGCGGCAGCCATGTCAGACTCCTTCCAGTCACCGACGTGTGGGTCCCGATTGAAACAAGAACCAAGCCAGATTTTATTCTCTCTCCTCCATAAACAACAGCCTGCGAAAAGAAGAAAAAGAAAGAGGAAACTGAAGTGAAGTCGCCGGCGCCGCGGCGGAAGGAGCAGCAGAGCCCGGCGATCTCTGAGACCGCGCTGTGAGAGGGCAACCGGAGGCGCGGCAAGATGCATTCGTTCGGCCACCGGGCGAACGCGGTGGCGACGTTCGCCGTCACGATACTGGCCGCGATGTGCTTCGCCGCCTCCTTCTCCGACAACTTCAACTCCGCCGCGCCCACCGCCTCCGTCAAGGTACACAATCCGTTGCTTCTCTCAGTTCCGTACCCGCGGTCTGCCATGTGCAAGCGCGCGATCTCAGGCGCTACCTTATCAGGCTTAGTTTGCCGCCTCGAGCGTGGGCGCCTCGATCTGCCTGTATATTTAGCTGATTGCTCTGCTGGATTCGTTTGTTGTGCTGATGCGGTCCGTGTTGTTTGAATTGCACAGATCTTGAACATAAACTGGTTCCAGAAGGAGGCCAACGGCAACGACGAGGTGATCTCCGTGCCCTTATACATCGTCTGAATTTGTTCACACCGCCATGAGACTACATCGGAGTGGGATTTCCTGTAGATTTTAACGACTTCTCCTTCTGTTCGTGCAGGTCAGCATGACGCTGAACATTTCAGCCGACCTCTCGTCCCTGTTCACGTGGAACACAAAACAGGTAATGTGTATTTCTGACACTTGATCTCCAATTTATCCTTAGCGTTTGCAGTTTCCATATCTACTGGAAAGAGTGGTGTTTTGTTATCATAGAAGGTCTGTAATAAGAAATTGTAAAAGATAGTGATAGAAGGTTCAGGTTTTTGTTTGAGCAATAGTGAAACATGGATGCATTTGAACTTTGAAAAGGTATTTGAAGTTATATCCTTCATCACACTAGAAGTATTATCTCATAAGGGTCGAAATCAGATGAAAATCTATGCTGAATCTTGAGCCTTGTAGAACGAACCCTTGTGAATTAGTCAATAAATTTGTTATGTAGTTTCATGGTACCTCTGTTGTTTTAAATTTCTAATTCACCTGATCGTCCAAACAGTTCTTTGGAAAGTTCCCCTACTTCTGAATGCTCAACATTACTTTTCTTGGGTGATATTAGGTGTTTGTGTTTGTGGCGGCTGAGTATGAGACTGAACAGAATGCGCTAAATCAGGTAAATTGATTAATGATTATTCTTTTGTTAATTCTCTGTTTCTACCAGCATCATCTTTTGTATGGGAGAAACTGAGGGAGTATATAATTCGACGTATGGTGCAGTGCGTTCAATCTTCTATTTTAAGATTGCATTCTGAACCATAGTGCATAAATGAAAGTGTACCGGTTTAAGAAAAACCTATCCACCCCTAACAGAACCAGGCGTCTTTTGCTTCGCATCCAGCACTGGGATTACCTTTCCCTAGTTCCTCTTATGATCTCTGGGTCACAATGGGTGTTCGTGTGATTATAAGTTACCAGAAGTATGCAACAGCTTTCTACTTGGGTCTTAGATTTCTGCTGGTGAGAGTAGTGCTGTTTGATGTTTGCATGCCTCAATGTGTCCAATATAAATTTCCTCTCATTGTGCTCTTTAGGGTGACAATGCATCTGTAATTGTTTTCTTTGCTTAGTAATTCTGATACTGAATTTAATGTGCTTTAGGATTGCACAGTATTTTTTCTTAGTTACTCAATAAATCTATACTACTGTTTGGTTCTGCACTTTTGATTGCACATTTGCACAAGATGAACGATAGTTAATAGCATAGCTTGCTGATCTGGTCAGAATTGGCATCATTCTGCATAAAATTTTAGTATAGTGTCAACTGGCCCAGAATGATGTTCTACTCCTGGACAGAAAGTCTGTTGAATGTAGCTCAATCTTGTTTGCCAGGTTACTGTTAAACTGTAGGTATAGTTTTAGTTTACATGACGCGTTCATGGTGACCGTTCGAACCAGTATGATGTTATGCCTATATGTAATCAATTTTTTTTTTGCCTTCTGCCATTCTACAGTAGCACAGGTTTCCCCATCATCATCATCATCATTATTGTTATGGAAATGATTACAATTTGTTTGTTCTCAGGTTTCACTTTGGGATGGAATCATACCGGCAAAGGAGCACGCTAAGTTTTTGATCCATACCACAAACAAGTACAGATTTATTGACCAGGCAAGCACATTATTCCTTTGATTGGATGCAGTTTAGATAATTGATGGTATTTGATCAGCGACTGATATTGTCGTTATGCATTTCGGTATGATTATTTCTGAAATATGAACGTACTAAGATCGTTTTCCGTTTCTGCATATAATATCTTGAGATTGGTTATCTAGATGGCCCTATCTCCTGAACCATGTCAATCATTCTTTATGTTTATCCTGCTATCAACTCACTGAAAATTCTGAATCTGTATAGGCTCTAGTTTTCTTAAATGGTCCTTCAGATTCTTTACAATTGTTCGTCTTGAACAAACCATTTCCATCTAACCATCTTTTGGTCAGTCTTCACTTCTTTTTTAGGGGCATATTAACTCACTAACAACTGAATCCGTCTTACTCTACTTTTCAAGTATGATGCTTGGGAGTGTACCATAGTTGGTCTTGAACTGAGACCCATGTCCATATGTGTACAACTCGACCACTGCTGGTGTATAATCTGCATAAATTACTGTTACTTGATGTTAGGCTCATCCATTTTGATTATCGGATAGCTATGTCATGATATAAGCTCAGATGAGTGTGAATTTTTTTTTTTTTATATTGTGAGTTTGCGACTGTCTATCCAGTTATTTTTGCACTGTGGCTGTGTGGCACACCATTTTTCAGATATTGCATTGCATGGTTGATTTACGTTCTCTTTTATCTCATTTCAGGGAAGCAATCTAAAAGGCAAGGATTTCAACTTGACAATGCACTGGCATATCATGCCAAAGACTGGCAAGATGTTTGCAGATAAAATAGTCATGACAGGTTATCGGCTTCCTGAGCAGTACAGATAGTCAGAGAGATCCTGGGCAGCAGCTTGATGGACGATGTGCTACCTTACCAGGAGCAGAGAGAAGTTTTAGCAGCAGTGAGATAGCTGATACTGAGCCTTTTGTTCTAAACTTTAACCGAACATGTAATCTCATGATATCAGGCGAAGCAAAGTTACACTTTGAGGGTATCTGTATTTTCCAACTTTGATTCGTCTATCAAAAGTTGATCTTGAACCTCATGGGTGCCACTTTTGAGAACCGCCGGCCTGAATCCTATGATTGCCTACCAACTGTTCCTCCATTTGAAGCCCCCCACCCCACCCCCCCTTCCCTCCCTCCCCCCGCGATTCCTACTGGATTCAGGTAATCAGTGCATACAAATGTTGTCAGGTTTTACCAATAAGAGCAAAAAAATCATATACCAGTTGTGTAATTTGTTTGCTTCTGCTTGTTGGAAAAGAAAATGAGCATCAGCTGCGGGGGGTCTTTAATATTCTAAACCTCGGCAAATCGGATTCGTGGCTGTATGTGCTCGCCGAGACCGCTGTGCACGTCCTGTGCGCCATCGCGCTCGTCCACCTCGTGCTCCCTGACTCAACATTTGCGACGGCCAACCATTCAGCGCCCGTGTACACATTCGGCGGCGAGATACGGGAGTGCCATGCAGTCTATGCAGATGGAGCGCACTCGAACTGTTCTGCCAGAGACGCAGCGCGACGAGGCCGATAGCCTTCTTCGATTCTTCCTGCAAGGAGGTACACATATTTGATTTATGCTGCCGACTATAAGATTCGGTCTCCTACTTAGCAGTGATATGGACTACGAAAGGGCAATGCAATTATGCAACAGCGAGGCGCACTGCGCACAGGCCGTTGCCATAAGGAGTCTGAGGAAAAGGCCCATTGCCCAGGTGTTACTCAAGAATCAAGATGTAGTGAAGAATGGACGGAGGCATGCCCATTGCCCAGTATGCCAAACATATTAGCCTTGCTATTATGAGGACGCACACTTTGTATCTGAAATGGATTTGCAAACATAATAGCCTTGCTACTCTACCTTAATTTGTAGAAAAACTTGATTATGAAGAAATGCCAAATAAGCTGCAGAATTGATCACGGGCTAAACTATCACTGTTTTAAGTGTTAAATTAAGAGATACATATATATATTTGTTAGTTTCTACCTTCCTAATAGATAAGTATCTGCTGTACTGGTACACATCTCCCTTTCTGAACGACATATTTCCTTTCTCATACAATGTCTTTTGGGTAAAAAGATATCTATGTGACAGTCTTGTGCTTCTTCCACAAAACTTATAACAGTGACGCATTAAAATTTATATTTCATACAGATAAATATGATTCTAACTCAGGATTATAGTGGACACACCATATCCTAATTTCCTTCGTTTCACAAGTTTAGAAGTGCTACTTCTGATCTGGGACTAGCATGTTATATGTGCGGTTGGAATCATCAAAAGCATCATTCCAAATTTCAGCTGAGTTTGTATAGTGGCAATCTGAATACATGTGCAGGATCAAGGATAACTGCATAAGGGTCATCAGACGCAGCAACGCTGCACCATCTTTTCATTGGACATCAAAATATTAGAGAACACTTTTCGAAAGTGAACCATTCCAAAGTTGTAGCTGAAGAAGGCAAACCTCTGCCAACATCAGAAACAAGAATGGATGATTAACAAACACATTTTCTAAGAAAGAAGCCATACGATACAGCAACGAACATAGAAAGGAAACTCATTTGTCAAACAAAAGGAGGAAGAAGAAACAAACACTCGAGCGACAACGATGTTGGTCACAAAATTTAGGAAACTAATAAACCAAGACTGGAGGAGGCATGTGCCATACAGGGGTCATGTCTGGTTTCTTGTCTTGCTCTACTTCTGCTGTTTGTGCCATACAGGGGTTGGGACCTTCAAAACGGTAATCTTAGGTTATTTCTATCTCATAAGTGGGTGGTTAGGCACAGTGATCTTAGAAGCAAGCTAGGTTGTTGGCACACACCAGAAGCAGTATTGCTTTTGCTACTGCGGATGTTATGCCGAACACTCAAGAATCAGCTTGCTTATCTGCTTGGTTCTCATATTATGTATTTCTGCTCGTCTCTGGACCTGAAAATGACAACTAACAGTTTTGCTTTTGAGCGGACGACATCCACTCGATCCACACTACACGGAGTAGTACTGCTCTTGCTTTTGCCGCGACTTTTTGTGCCGTGCACTTGAGAACCACCTCCATGAGCTGTCGGCTTGCTTACCAGCTGCTTGGCCGCTTCATATAAAAAGAGGCGAAGCCTAGCACAGCCGATCACTACCACTCAATCACTCACTCATCGCCTGCGCGCGACCAACGGCAGAGGCGAAGCGTGTGGGCTGCGCGACGAAGTGTTGTGCCGAAGAAAGCGTAGTGGGCGTGATCAAGTTACGAGAGCGAAGCGGGTAAGCGGCATGGACGTGCCCGCCGCAGCCGAGGTGAAGGCTGCTGCGGAGAGGCTCGCGATGTCGCGTCTGGAGGATGAGTTCCGCCGCGTTCTGTCGGCACGCGCGCTCGACCACGAGGTCGAGGCGCTGGCCGGCCTCCGCTCCATCCCCAACTCGGGTGACCGGATCAGGAACTCCGACGCCGGGGACGACGAGGATTCGTCATTGTCGTCGTCCTACGAGGAGGAGGCGGACCTGTTCCCCTCGGACGCCATCGGTGACCTCCACGCCATGGCCTCCCGCATGGCCGTAGCCGGCTACGGCGGCGAGTGCGTCCAGGCCTACGCCGCCGTCCGCAAGACGGCCGTCGAGTCATCCCTGCGCCGCCTCGGCGTAGAGAAGCTCAGCCTCAACATCCAGTGCCTCGGCTGGGACGCGCTGGAGGTGAAGATCAGCCGCTGGACCTGCGGAGCACGCGCCGCCGTCCGCGGCGTCTTCGCCAGCGAGCGCCGCCTCTGCTTCCTCATCTTCCACGACGGCTTCCCTCTGTCCAATTCCAACACCGCCGCCGACGCGGCCTTCGCTGAGGCCGTGAAGGGAGCGGCGCAGCAGCTCCTGGGCTTCGCCGAGGCCGTCAGCATCGGGCGCCCGTGCCCCGAGAAGCTGTTCAAGATCGTTGACATGCACGACACGCTCGCCGACCTGTTGCCGGACATCTCGGTAATTTTCGCCGCCTCCAAAGCCACCGACTCCATATACATGCAGGCTGCCAAGGCCAGGTCGAGCCTGGCCGATGCGGTGGGTGGGATGGGATACTCTCCGAGTTTGAAAGCGCCGTGCTCCGCGACCCTTCCAGGTCCTGGTGGCCGGTGGCACCGTTCACCCGCTCACTCGTTATGTTATGATATTACACCTGCAACCTCGTTTCGGACTACAAGGCCAGCCTTTCTGAGCTGATCACTTCGGGACCATCAAATTGCTCCCGGATCGTCACCGTGGTCGGTGAGGCCACACCGGCCTTCCCTGACGTTCTTGACGTTCCTGATCCTGACAGCCACTTTCCCTTTGCCGCACATCTTGCCGGGATTATTGTTGCTCTTGAGCACAACCTTGAGAGCAAGGCGTTCCTCTACAAGGACGTGGCACTCTCTCATTTATTCCTCATGAATAATGTGTGCTACATCGTGCACAAGATAACGGACTCATCTGAGTTCAGGGGGCTGATTGGGGACGAATATTTGAAGCAACTCACAACCAAGTTCAGGCAGGCATCTATAAGGTATGAGCAAACTGGATGGCTCAAGATCCTGAATTACCTGAGACATGATGGCGATGATCTTCGTGTAAGCAGTAGGGGCGAAGCTAGGTTCAAGCGCCGGGGTCAGTCGACGTGTCAAAAATCATTTGAGTGTCGGTGGCCCAGCGTCCCTGTAACTCAACGACCCCAGCGGTCTTTATTCCTGGCTTCGCCGCTGAGCTATGGCTTTTCAACTGGGGTATCCAAGTTGGTACTCCGGGAGCGGTTCAAGGGTTTCAATACCGCGTTTGGTGAGGCACATAAGGTCCAATCAGGGTGGTATGTGCCAGATGCACGACTGAGGGATGAGCTTAGGATCTCAATACTAAAGAAACTGCTCCTAGCTTATCAGCCCTTCCTTGGTAGATTCCGGCATCACATCGAAAAAGGAAAACACCCAAACTTCTACATCAAGTACTCTATTGAGGATCTTGAGGAAGCTTTGTCCGGTTTCTTTGAGGGAGCATCACCATCGTAAGGCCCTGTTTGGATAGGAAGTTTTAGGATCCAAATCCCTAAGATTTACTACAAAGTTGAACTGAATCCTAAAATTTTCTGTAGCATGCTTTCGAGATTCCATGGATGAAGATTCCAATGGTAAGATGAGTGTGGAGTCATGCATACTCTGTATTGTAATCCGTCTATGAATGAATAAAAGCTCTCGTGATTTGCCCTAAAAAAATGATGGAGTTGTCACATTTATTCATGGCTCGTTGAAACAATGCCAAACTTCCGGTGTGAGGAAGTTGGGTGACTTCATTGTCCCGACAATCCCTATTTGAAAGCTGGACGTTTTGAGCTCTAAAATCTCTGAAAATGTCCTGGGCATGAAAACAACATCAGTACCATAGGCGTATAGCATACTGCACGTCATTGTAATGGATTCGTAAAAAGGGATGACACACACTGAGTTTATTTGTTAAGCTTACTGATGGTTGCTGCATCTTCGGCAATTGGATAAAACATTTTGCGTTTTGCAGAATCTTATTCCCTGGAAAATTTCCTTTCGCACATACTGGCCAAAAGAGCAGCTTAACCAAAAACTTGATGAGCATATCCCTCTGTCTGATTGCATAGGCATCATAACTTTCTGGATGAAAATGCGAAGATTTAGCCAATCAGAACCTTTACTAGAGGTGTAACTGCCACGCACATCAGACGTGTGCCCGGCGACTACATGATTTCAATGTGGCCAGGTAACGTCGATGACCTGCTGCTAGGGACTATTGCTCATTGAATTAAAGGTTGCTTCTCGTGAAGTACTGAGGAAGCAATACAATGACAAATACATATAACAAGTGCAATATATATCTGCCTTTTGAGAGAACCAACATATACCTGCAGTGAGTACTTAAGAGTTGGAGTCATCAACCCACAAATGCTCTCCTCCGATCCGGAATGTAACTCGAGCTTTGGGTGGATTGGTAGGTACTGGGAAATTTAGGTAGACCTGTAAACATGCTGACAAAGTGGGTAATTAGAAGAATCGAAAAGATCCCGAGGAACTTCATGTGGAAGGGGGAAGATGGTGACAGCTTGTCCAACGGGCACTGTCTGGTCAACTGGCCGACAGTAAGACGACAAAAGGTCCTAGGACGCCTAGGAATTATGAATCTCGAAAAAATTTGGAAAACACTTAAGCAGAGATGGATGTTGCTCATGGATGGAGGAACCAAGGCCGTGGCTGAGGTCTCAATTGCCTTGTGAAGATACTGACGGGGCCCTTTTTTCAGTTTCCATTGATATCGTTCGGCAACATAGCCATGTTCTGGTCTTGCTCCGAAAGAAATTGCGCCGAGCAGAATTCAAAACACAGGTCGGTAGCTAGCAAGCTACATAATGGCAATATGATATCCATCCGGAACATGTGTACATAGCAGCAGATTATGGAGTTTGTCAAAATTTGGGCTTAGCTTCAGTCGGTTACTCTCTGTATTAAGTGGAGATCGACAGCAGATGGAATTTATACAGAGAGCTCGTACAAAATCCAACTCTTGGGAGCTCACCCGCCCTTGAAGACTTCTGATATTTGGCGAGCATAGGCTGAACCCAAGGTGCTGCTCTATGCATGGACTGCAATGCATTAAAAAAATATTAAACCGCGGACAATGTTGCCCGGAGAGGATGGGATCACAACCCGACCTGTTGCCTCTGCAATTCGAACGAAGAAGACCCACAACATCTGTTCATAACATGCTCTTTCTCTAACCAAGTGCTAAAAACTGTTTACAGGTACGGTGGCTTGTTCGTGCAGGAACTACAACAGGAATGCAAGAACAAGCGATGGTATCTTGGCCTCTTGGGCGTGCTCCTATACACGGTGGCATATTTGAAAGGAACGCAACAGAAGGAATTTTGAAGGACTGCAGAGAAATTACTTATAAGCTGCGCTGTTGGCTAAAGAGGACATCGACTACTATCGCTAGGTCACACAGATTGTAGCTGCAAGCCAAGCGATCAACAATGAAACCGGCTAGCCAGCTATCGTTGCTATAAGCTGCAGCTGCTTTCGCCTGCTTTTCTTTTATTTGGTTTTCAGACCAGTCTGTTGGCCCTTGCGCTACCCTTGTCTTGGATTTTCTTTCTTCAGATTTCCTCTGGTTGGATGGCCACTCTGAACTACTTGTATTTTTTTTCCTTTGAAACTAATCCTTTCTAAGTTAATGAAGGCAGAACACCTACCTCCTTGAGTAGTTTTACTGTCCAAAAAAAATAATCACTAATTTAATATGAAAATCCACTACTAATGACCAATATTTTATCAAAATGAGGGTAATATCGTAAAAATAAGAGTGGTATACTTGTAATAAGTAGTTTTTTCATAAATAAAATAAAATAAATAATCAAATTAATCCTTGATGTTTATTAATATAGTAAACAATTTGTTCATTATTAGTAATTTTTATTTTTATTGGGACACACAAAAAAGATGGGATGGCCCAAAATGAATAGTGCAATTACAAATTAGCTTTAAAGTAATGGTTATTATTTTGGACAGTAAAATTTCTCGCCTTTCCTTCAAATAAAAACATGCTGACAAGATTTTTTATGCTGGCAATTCAACGGTGGCTCTGGACTGTGGTTCAGCCAGACTCAGACATTGATCCTCCTCTTTGTATTTTCCAACTTTGAATTTGTGAGATTGAAGGCTTCCTCGCACAGATCCAGTCGCGGCAGGTGCGGGGATGGCGAGCGCCGGCGTGGCGATGCGTGAGGCCGACACGGCGTTGGCCTGAGTCCGTCGCGCGGCCGGCGTGGCGTTGGCCGGTGGCTGGAGCACGGCAGGCGTGGTGTTGGCCTGTGGTGGCGCACGGTGGCAGCGGCGCTGTCCCTGGGCTCGCGAGCGGCGAGCGTGGTGGCGGTGGGTCAATCTGGATCCCGTCGGCCGGATTCGATGACCGTGTGGCGGATCTGGCCGTGAACGGGCCGGGGCGTGCCGGCAGCTCGTGGCGATGGCGTCTCCTCCGTTTCTACGGGGGACGATGTGGCAGCTGCGCGGCAGGCACGGCGATGTAGCACCGCCTGCGTGCAGAGGTGGGCACGGCGGCGTGTTGGACAGACGACGGCGGCCGCGCGCGTGCAGCAGTGGGCACGGCGGCGGCGCGTTGTTCTGGTGACGGCGCCGCACGCGTGCAGTGGTGGGCATGACGGCAGCACGTCTTGTAGTGGATGGTGTGGCAGCCGCGTGTGCGCGCTCGACCTCGTGCTGACTGCTTGGTGTGTAGTGGTGGTGCTGTGTGCTTGGTGATGGTGTGGAGGCCGAGCGTGAGGACAGCTCTAGCAATGTTGTGGTTGTGGTGGTGCCGAAGGAATCCTGGTGTAGGTGCAGATGGTGCTCAAGCCAATGGTGATTGGTGTGGAGGCTAGAGCATGGCAGTGCTTGCGGTGTGTTTAAGATGGCT
The DNA here is from genome assembly GCA_007726485.1 of Eragrostis curvula. Classification (NCBI taxonomy): domain Eukaryota; kingdom Viridiplantae; phylum Streptophyta; class Magnoliopsida; order Poales; family Poaceae; genus Eragrostis; species Eragrostis curvula. The sequence goes on along the minus strand of CM017441.1, from coordinate 26,132,720 downwards.
CGTTGGGATGCAGTCTGGCCAGCATCCTGTTGCAAACAAAGTGAAGACAGTTTCCAACACCATTTTGAGATGGCGAAGGCCTTGTTCCACAAGTGAAAATGTCGATCTGGACAATGATACATCTTGTTTGCTTGGGTGTGTGGGATTCTGGGCGAAAGCTCTGCTCGGCTCTTGCTGATGCTGGCGACGACGACACTCTTGGGTGCCGTTCCCCCCGATGGAGGCGTCGCTATTAAGGTCCCTGCCCCAACTATAAGATTCCTCCGGGTGTAAACCTAGGTTCAAATCACTGGACCGGGCAACGGCGGCGTCTTTGGCATCGCTCTCTTCTTGGAGACGTTGCTTTGGAGGCTCTTGTCATGTTGGTTTCCTATCGACTTTTTCTACATTGGCAGCGACGATGACTGTAGCGTCCCGCCTCCTCGAGGCCGGGCCCGCACGCCTGGCAGCTCTCTAGGACGTCAAGACTGGCCCCACAGATCAACACACGTCTTTCCTGCACACTTTGTCCTCACTCGTGCGCACCCGGGAACGACTTCCCGGTCGGTCACCCATCCGGAATTGCTCCTGGCCAAGCACGCTTAACCTCGGAGTTCTTTCGAGATGAGCTCCCGGAAAAGAAGTTGCAACTTGTTGATATGAGTATTCTATCAATCCTATTAAGCCTTGGGCCGGGATGTCACATACTCACCCCCTTAGAGGATCGACGTCCTCGTCGATCAACCCCAATCCAGGAACGTCCCCTCTTGGCCACGTCCGTGCGTCCAGTGCCAGCGCATGTGCCATGCTGTGTGACCACTCTGGGTCCACACCAGCCATGCGCACCATGCCTGCGCAACTGCGTCCACACGCGCCCGTGAAACCGCGAGGGTCGACTCTGATACCACTTGTAGCGTCCCGCCTCCTCGAGGCCGGGCCCGCACGCCTGGCAGCTCTCTAGGACGTCAAGACTGGCCCCACAGATCAACACACGTCTTTCCTGCACACTTTGTCCTCACTCGTGCGCACCCGGGAACGACTTCCCGGTCGGTCACCCATCCCGAAATTGCTCCTGGCCAAGCACGCTTAACCTCGGAGTTCTTTCGATATGAGCTCCCGGAAAAGAAGTTGCAACTTGTTGATATGAGTATTCTATCAATCCTATTAAGCCTTGGGCCGGGATGTCACAATGACGCCTGTAGGTGAAGTCGGAGTTTTCCGTCTGGATGGTGGTGCCTTTTTCTGGTGATGCCTCTTCTCTTTGAAGTTGTTCTCATGAAGGCCCTGGGAAGGGCGTCCTAAGGTGAAGTCGGAGCTGCTGCGTCGCGATGTGCGATGAGCTTGGCAACGATGACATGCGGTGGGCTCTTTTCGGTTTGCTTTGATTGGGATGCAGTGACATTGAGGAGATGGTTTAGGCTTGTCGTATTGGAGTCGGAGCTGCTGCCACGTGGCTAGCTTGGCAACGATAACAGTGCGTCGAGCTCCGTCGGGGCTAGGTGGTTGGGGTTGGTCTTCGCTATTGTTTGAGCCCGGCGGGTCTCTTTTTACCGCATGTGGTGCTAAGTTGTAGTTTTCTTTTCATGTTGTAGCCTTGTAGGTACCCTTTTCTCTTTTTTACATAGAATAATTGTACGGTTTGGCTTCGTTTCCCTTAACATGAGGCGCCTTCTTCTTATTAATACATGCCGGGACACTCAAGTGTTTCCGGGTCTTTCGAAAAAAAAAAACTTTGAATTTGTCTATCGAAAGTTGATTCTGAACTTCCAGAGCTATCGGGCTGAATCCTCTGATTGTTTAGCAACTGATGCTCCATTTGAAACTTTCAATAGTACTATACCATAGCGTACATGTCGTAGTTATTGCATCTTCGGCTGTTGGATACATCATTTTTCATTTTAAATCTGATTCCCTGGAGAATTTCTTTTCACACATAGTGGTCAAAGAGCAGCTTAACCAAAAAATTGATGAGCATATCCATGTGTCTGACTGATGGCGTTGGCATTGTAGCTTTCTGGCTGAAAATGCAAAGATTCATCCTATCAGAGCTTTTACGATGTGCCTACGGATCACATCATTTTAATGTGGACAAATAATGCCAATGAATCCTGCAGCCAGGGACTGTTCTAAAACCCAAGTCTGCATTAAAGTTGACATCTCTGCTCCACTTGTTACCGATATTGTACATTAAATTATCGGTTCCAATACAATGAAAACAAATACATGTAACTACTGCAACATTTATTTGCCTTTTGAGATATAGACAATATATGCCTCGCCTTGGTCACACAGAGAAGAGGTCATATAAACGAGCAGTGAGTATTTCAGACTTCTGAATCATGAGTTTTGGTGGGATTGGGAGAGGTACTGGGAAATTTAGCTAGACAAGAAAAGTTGATTACACTGGGGCAGGGGGGATCGAGGCCCAGGCGGTGTCTGTTTGGGCACCGACATCACGTCATCACCAAACGGACGCCACCCTCGATTGTTAGCTGCATATAAATGTAACCCTTTCCATCAATGAGAAACACACTTGAATCATCTGTTCAGTCTCTTAATTACATTCTCAATAATATACATACACAGATAGGTATTCCTTTTTGTGTACAGCTCAAGATATAATCATATTATTGATGGTGAGGGTGTGATCCGCGGGTAGACTTAATCAAACAATCAGACCATAACTTGTACACTTGACCGAGACATCTACCGAGAGGGAGTGAGGGAGAGGGGTTACCGCCGGGCATCAGGTTGAGATCTAGTCGTCGGCGTGGTCGCGGTACTGGTCCTCGGTGCCCGGTGTCGTCCACGAGTCTGGCGGCGGCGCTTCCCGTCGCTTCTGCGCAACCCTAGATTGGTGGGTCTGTTGGTGGGGAGAGTGGGCAACGGCAAACATTGGCGTGCGTGCCCCCGGTCCCCACTTTCTCTTTTTATAGCGCAGCACGACGGGGGCCCACTAACCATGAATTGGTTGTGCGCCCCCGATCAGGGCGCGGATAAGGAACGGCTCGCTCGCTGGAGCGAGCCGTGTGGAGATCAAACTAACATTTGCATCCTAAGATATTTAGAATTTCTAAATAAAAAACTGATGGTTTATAAACATCATGAGTCCGCGCGCGGCACAAAGGCCCCGAAATGAAAAAGTCCACATCCCCGGAGCTCTCACCCCAAAATCTGAAGTTTTCATTTCGTACAATCAGAAAATTTCCATTATCCCTTCTCTGTCATGTTTTCCGAGGGATGTACATGTTAGGGATGCAATCTAAGTGTCCTAGAGATGCTTCATCAAACTATAATGCCAAGGCAAGTACTACCAAGTAACATTTGTTTGGTTGTTAAAAGGGGCTGGATGAACTGGGTAAGTTGGGTGCCTTTTCTCCGTCTGACCATGATAGCATTTTTTTTTTGAAATTTGTATTGATTGTTCCTAATGCATCTTTCTATCTTTCCAATACATTTATATTTCTATTTCTCTCTTCATTGTTTTATGTGCAATTATCTATTCCAGCTCTATTTAATTCTCGTGCCTAGAATTAAAATGACAGGTATTTTGAAACGAAGTCATAGAACTGCAGTCCCTACTGGGAAGAAGGGAAAGAAATTGAGACTAAGGTGGCAGTGCTCTATAAGCCTCGAGCACATGCGCAAGAGGAGCGAGACAAGTTCATTACTTTCAGTAGAGCATAATTCACATTAATTACTTGATTTTGAATGCTATTATATTTAATGAAGCATGTCATCGTATATTGTTATTTTTTTATGAGGCCAGTCTCAATAGGGCCTTTCATTTCACTTTTTCCAAGACTAGTTTTAAGAAAAAGAGTTAGCTTCCTTTCATTTGGATGAAAGACCTCTCACAAAATATGAAAGTTTCCTATCTCTCTTATCATAATTAACTTGTCAAATCAGCAAAAGATACACACATGGCATAAAATTTAATGCAAATGAAAGACCCCATTAAAACTGGTCTGAAAGGGAATTCTTATCGTTAGTCCTGTCGTCCTGACATTGGTTCTCTTTTTTCCCTTCACGATATCACTTCCCCAGTAGGCAAGGCATCAATAAAAGAAGAGGACGAATTGGTAGTGTGGAGCTCGTATGTCGGGAACGGGAGGCACCTGAGACCAAGAGATCTGTGGATCGTCGCTTCTGAGGACGTACCGAGTGAAACACGTGCCTGTAGTTCTGATGAACGGGTTCGGGATTTCGTGCTCTTACAAATCAGGCGATTTCTCATACCAGCCGCTACACTAGCGCAAAGGTTGATTATAAGAAGGGCATAATTGAAATATTCGTCAACTGGAACCAATCTCAAAGCCAGGCTTCTTCAGACTCCATTAATCTGGGAAATACTCATCCCGTCTTCTCTCCATCGGTTTTGTATTTCAGCTAGTGGACTAACATTGCAATACAAGCAGCTAGCCGCCGGGATGTTCATCAAGACTTCAATGAATTCGAAAACAAGACAATAGAGTATAAAAATTGCAGAAATTTGATCTACCAATTAAGAATTCCCAAATTTGTTATATGACGGATGTATATGTGCGATACGAACATATGCAATGCAAAAAAACAACATCAATAAAATCGATCTCCTTCCTTTAGACGGTGCTGAACTGAACTCAAGCCCTACAAAATGTAATCTAACACAATATATGTATATATGTCTGCCTTGGACATATCTAGAGAGGAGGCCACACAAAAGAGCAGTGAGAGTGTTCGAGAAAAAGAAAAAAGGAGCAGTGATTACTTCAGAGACATCGGCTCACAGATGCTCTCCTCCTCGGAATGTAGCTTGAGGTTGGGTGGGATTGAGAGGGGCCAGGAAATTAAGCTAGACTAAACGATCCCTCCAGCTAGGTAGCAATTTGGGTGGTTGGGCTTCTCCATCTCATCAGCGCTATCGATGCAGTCATCAGTTGTGTCGTAGCCCGTATTTTCAGAGGACTTCGAGATTCCGAACGTGTCGGACTAGAACTCTACCGATGAGGGACGCTTTGTTGGTTACGAGGACTATTTACGAAGTTGATCTCTTATTTCCTTAGATATGATCCTACCCTGACTTGTAAAGGGGGTAAGATCCACCTATAAATGTAAACATCCCTCCCCATGGGAGAGGGGGCTGGCCGGTCGACGAACGAAGACACACAACTACACATCTCGCCTACACGGCAATACAAGAACACACAGAACGTAGGTTATTATCCTTCGGAAGGCCCGAACCAGTAGAAATCGTGTGTCTCTCTTGATTGATCTTCGTATAAGCAAAGCGCTCGTACCGATCCAAATATTTGCCGAACACCCCGTATCGGGTGACGACAAGTTGAATCAGTTGTGGAGCCAAGCCGCTATTTAAACCAATCCACCTTGCCGATTGTTGCAAAGCCTCAGCGACATAAACCTCTATTGTGAGGCTCGCAAAATATACTATAGAACTTTATCGAAGGAAAGAAATGGAAAGATTACTTGCAGTACAGCACTGTAAGCCAAATCGACAACTCACAATTTATAAACCCTGGAATGCAAATCTTCAAAATCGACTCAACAATTCATAGACCCAAGAGCGTGCACGCACACCCCAGGGAGCTACTTCTACAGCTACACCCCAAAGCTCAAGTTTCAATTACTTGCAATCACAAATTTGAATTATCCATTGTCTATCATGTTTTCTTGTAAATGCACATATCAGTGACACAATTACAGAGTTCGTAGGATACTTCTTCTTTCTGTTATATTTGAAGAACCAGCATAAAATAAAAAAGACCAGATGAATACATACTACACATAACTTCCTTCTAAATTATTAGCTCAAATTATTCCTTCTATCTTTTTTTTTTCGTCCTCAAAAAAGGTCAAAAGGTAGCATTAAAAGGTGTGGAAGGATAGAAAAGTAAATTTATTCAAAAGAAAGATATATAGTAGATTGATATACTCCGCTTGCAGGCAATCAAATGAGCATTTCAAGAGACTTAGTGAATTAGTCTGGTCATAACTGTGCCAAATCCCAGTCCAAATCATCGACTAGTATGTGGCCTGTGGCCAGGCCGACAGGTTTTGGAGGCGCTAAGAGCAAGTTCAATGGTTGAGCCAATCACTTGCTTAATAGCTAAGCAAATAGATAAAAAACGCAACCAACTTGTCTCAATATTCTGGACCCACCTGCAGCCCCACAACATCACCATGCGATCGGCGCTTTAGTTGGAGAGGTACCTTCTCTCTCCTAGCTTTTCACTGCAAAATCTGACATGAGTTGACTATGAGCCAACTGTTGGGCTTGCTCTAACACGGAGGTACATGCAACATCCCATTGATTCTGCAACCGGCCGACGATGCGTGTTGTGGCAGGATCTGCGCCATGCGTGCTCGAAGAGGCCGAGTAGGTGCCGTCGCGCTGACCAGCGTGTTCCTGGCTTCACGTCATCGTGGACCAGTTCACCACCACGCGGTCCTGCATCTCATGCAGGTTCAATTCGTACACCAGTCCCGTGATCCCTGAGAGGTTCCTCGCGGGCTGCTGCTCGAACGCCGGAAGCAGTGGAGGTTCTCCGGAGCGGCCACAGGACCCCGGTCCTTCATTCTTCCGAAGGACCTCAATATTTTCCCTCATTCTCACATTATCTTCTCTTCCGATCGTCTGTGTTACCCATCATGAGCATCGCGGCTGCTCAATCAAATTCCAGTCTATAACAAAAATCGCTGATTTGGAAGTGCCAATAAAGAACTCTCTCACATCGGCTGTTTAGCCTTACCATCGGCCGGTGCTGTATGGCCAAGCCAATGGTACGTGCAAAGAGCACCCAGGACCATAATCCCACTGACTTCCACTACGAACAATCAGTCGCCAGATAAATGGGGGAAGTAAATGAGAACGTGAAGATGGATGCTTGAGTGAGATTTGTTTTCCCCAGTGTACAACTCAGGATAGAGGTCCTTGGGATGAAAGAAGGCCCCGGGTCCTGTGTAATTTTCATTGCAAGGCTGTCGAGGGCATGACGAACTAGCACACCTGAAGTAGGTTCTATCGGTGCTTGCCGCTCGCGCCATCAGTAAACTCTACCCACATCAGGATCAACGGTCAAACTCTACCTTTCAAACAATGTAACACCTCTCATGACAAATGCACACATTACTTATAACAATATAGTATGCCCGCATTTTTTAGAGAACCAATATATACCTATCTTAGCCACACGTATAGAGACTTGGTCATATAAACAGAACAGTGAGTGCTTCAGAGATATCGGCTCACAATAATGATGCTCTACTCCTAAAGCGCTAAGATTCAGCCTATCGGAACTTAGATGGATGTGTCCTCCTAAATCTGTATCAACATTGGTATTCTACTCCAGCTATTACTGGTACTGTACATTAAATTATTGATTTCTTCTTTTGAAGTACTGAGAACTAGAAGTAACGAAATGAAGAATGCATCATGCAACTACTGCAAATATGTCTGCCTTTTTAAGAGAACCAATATATGTGTACCTTGGCCGCATATAGAGAGGAGGCCATGCTCTACAAATTAAAGAGCAGCGAGTGCTTCAGAGACATCGGCCCATCAATGCTTTCCGGCTTTCCGCTTGGCAATCGAATGAGCACTTCGAAAAGTCTTAGAGAAGTCTGGTCAGAACTGTGCCAAATTCCTAATCCAAAGCATCGACGAGTGGTCGACGAGGTGCGCATAACACGGAGGAAACTTGCTACATACCCATTGATTCTTCAACCAGCCGACGATGTGCGTTGTGGCAAGGATCTGCGCCATGCTCGGAGAGGCCACGCCCGTGTAGGTACCGTGGCGCCGAGCAGCGCATTCCTGGTTTTCACGTTGTGGACCAGTTCTGCACCTCGTCCAGGTACACCAGTTCCGCGACGACGCCCCTGAGAGATTCTTCGCGGGCTCCTGCTCGAACGCCGAAGCAGTCGGGGACTAGAGGTTCCCCGGGACGGCCACAGGACCCGGGTCCTTCATTCATCCGATGGACCTCTATCTTGTGACGGACACGTGTCTAAAACTAATCAGAAAGCATAATAATCTTCCTCATTATCACGGTTATCTTCTCTTCCGACCCTGCATTGCTGGGTCTGTGTTACCCATCATGAGTCGCGGCTTCTCAACCCAACTCCAGCCTATAACAAAACTGATAGTCTGATACTAATAAAGAAGTGCCAATAACCACAAAACTAGTGAATTGCATCGGCTGTTTAGGCTGACCATCGGCCGGTGCTGTAATGCCAAGCCAATGGTAAGTGCACTTAGAGCCCCCAATTACCACAACCCCGCTGACTTCCACTACGAACAATTAGTCGCCAGAGAAACAGGGGAAGTAAATGAGAACGTGAAGATGGATGCTTGAGATTTGTTTTCCCCAGTGTACAACTCAGGATAGAGATCCATGGGATGAGAGAAGGCCCCGGGTCCTGTGTAATTTGCATTGCGTGGCTGTCAATGGGCATGACGAACTAGTACATCAGAAGTAGGTTCTATCGGTGCTTGCCGCTCGCGCCATCAGTAAACTCTACCCACATCAAGATCAACGGTCAACTCTACCTTTCAAACACTGTAACACCTCTCATGACAAATGCACACGTTACTTATAACAATAGTATGCCGGCATTTTTGAGAGAACCAATATATACCTATCTTACCCACACGTATAGAGACTTGGTCATATAAACAGAACAGCGTGTGCTTCAGAGATATCGGCCCACAATAATGATGCTCTCCTCCTCGGAATGTAGCTTGAGGCTCGGTCGGAGTGCGAGGTACTGGGAAATTTAGCTATACTAGTTTTGACCCTCTCCGTTAGGCTGAAATTTGGGTGGCTGGCCTTCACTGTTTTATCAGTACGTTTGTGACTGACACCACCGTCGGCAATGTAAGGCTCTCCTGCGACGGACTCTTCAGTTGCCACGAACAATGCAGCTCCCATTCCTAGATCGGGCAACCCGCTCGATGGATTTCATTTCAATCGAATGAGTGCTTCATTTGCTGGCCTGTGAACTACTCAACTGATGTGGTTGAAATTGGGTTGACGTCCAAATGTTCACGTCGTACCATGCTTGCTTTATATATGAGCATTAGTGTATAAAGTTAGTATTCTAATCTTCTCCAATTTTTTTTAAAGATTTTGCTGCTAAGCTTTTCTTATCTATTATATATACTATATAATTGATGAAGAAAAGGAGCCACCACATTCTTTTTCAAATCCTAGAATTCACACGTTAATATGAGAAAATAAGAAGAGAAAATTACCCACCACTAACATTATGAAAAAATTAGTCACAAAACTCCTAATAAATATTTACAAAATAGATATATTCGAAATAATAAAAAAATAGCCAAAATAACCCTCACACTTATTTCTAAATTGCCCACCATACCATTATGAGTAAAAGAAAGCTAACTTCAGAATAAAACATTAATAAAAAAAATACCATTTCTAAATTACCCGCCATGCCATTTTTAGTCCGACAAATATAAATTTTGATTATAAAAAATATCTAAAAATAATTATTATTTCTAATTTACCTATCATACCATTATGAGTCCAAAATAGCTAAATTTTAGAATAATAAAAATATCTAAAATACACTTAATCCTACTTCTAAATACACTGTTATAAAAATACACCGTCATATATCTAGCTAGAATTGCTCATTTTCTTATTTTTTAGCATGACACGTTTTCTTCAAAAGATTTATTTGTAGCACGACACATTCTTTTTTTCCTACCATGACATATGTTAGTTGTTTAGTATGTAGGTTTGAACCAACCTCACTTCTAAAACAAAATCAGGTCCCTTTGGGCTCTACAAATCTCTTTAAAATGATTCCAAAATATAAAATAATAACAATAATTACGGGTGAATTAATCGTACATTATAGAAGGTCAGATGCCATTTAAGATGTCAAAATCTACTCAAATGTATCCTAAAATAACAAGGAAATATTTATAACTTAAATATCATGGGTTCATGTCATATTTATTATTTAATATTGCACCGTGATTCATCTGTTATTCTAACACACACTTACACCATACTTACATTCTCACTATCTCGATGTTGAATCATTGCTAACCAGTTGTCACAATATTGGTTTTGACATACTTACTACCTAGAAGTTGTATAGATGACCACCACATACTATACTCCTATTAGATTGGTTGGATCCTATAATTGGATCATGCTCTAATTAGATTATAAATCAAATTCAATGTTAAACTTTTCTACAATAATAATAGAATATTTTAAATAATATAGTATGTTTAGCCGCGCAAATGCGTGGGCGGCCACACTAGTTTAGTAAAAAGGATAAACTACGACTCTCCCGTGGAACAGAGCATGGATCTGTTCTTGGCCTTGCTGACGAGAGATCGTACTGGTCTGTAGAAGAAGCACTAACAGAGCTTGAAAAGAGTTGTAAGTTTTACTTTTTTTGTGTGGAACAAGTTGTAAGTTTTACTACTTAGTGCATGTGTACCTATATTTTTAAGTATTGAAGACCCAAATCCAGTTTTGCTTATCTTGAAGTATTAAAGAAGTAATAAAAGGGAACACAACCCTACTTACTTCAGCATTCGTAGCATTAGATAATTTCACGGCAATGGGCTAACAATCGTCCTGATCCTACTGCCTGCTCAATTACTTAGCATCATGCTTTTCAACCAATATTCTCCCAAGTCCCAAATCTTGTATGCAAACCCGCACACTGATGAAATGTTCTTTTCAGTAGCTTGCCCACTGAAATATTTATGAACTGGGACAAATCTAGAAGCCCTCTTTGTCAGACTCCAATCAGGGAACTCTCTCCATCAGCTCATGAACTAACACTGCAATACAATTAGCAGTCGGCAATGGTTCATAAAGACTAATGAATTCCAAAACCAACGCCAATAGAGTAATTAGAAACATAAAAATTTCCGGAAAAAAATGATCAACTGACAGTTCCCAAATTTGCTATATGATGGATATAAACATACGTAATACAAACAACAATAAAATTGATCGCCTTCCACAAGGTAGCGCTGAAACTGAAATCCTGATGGCCAGGTTAGCTTGCTGGCACAAGGGCTGTAGAAATATTCTTTTTTGTGGCAGCAGCACTTCAAGGATTCTTCGTAAGAGATGGTACGCACTGATTTTATTTGTTGAGCATACTGATTATGTATAGTTGCAGCCTCCGCAATTGGATAAACCATTTTGAATTTTGCAGTGGCATTCCTAGGAAAATTTCCTAGACACTATGGCCAGATCTAGCTTCAGGACTGAAGGAGATAGCAGCTTAAACAAATTATTGATGAGCAGCATGTCCCAATGTTTGATGGCGTTGGTATCGTAGGCTTCTGGCTGAATTGCCAACATTCATCCTATCATAACTTAATTCTATGCGTGCATCAGGCATGTTCTTGACGAAACTGTAATCATTTCAATATATGGCCAGATACATAAGGCCTACTGAATCCTACAGCTAGGCACTCAAATCTGCATCAAAATTGCCATTCTCATCCAGCTGTTACCGGCACTGTACATCAAATTATCAATATCTTCTTCTGCATCAAATTTGTCGTAGCCCTAGTTTCCAGATATTCCGAACCCAATTTTAAGACTTTTCCGAAGGCTTGTCTGGCACGGCATGGTATACGGGAAGGATACGATCTCCTTGTTGATATGGAGAAGGAACATTGTAGTTTAGGAAGGACTCTGATAGGCGGTAACTAGCCTATAAATATTCATGTAACCCCTACGGGGAAATCTATCTGGCACCTTTGCGAAATCCTAACGCAAAGGCTGCCACATTATACAAGATCGCACTGGACGTAAGGTTTTTATCCTTCGGGAGGCCTGAACCAGTATAAACCCTCTGCGTGTTCTTAGATTGATCTCGCTAACCACGTTGCTCCCACGATCCAAATATCTGCCGAATACCCCGTTCAATCGGGTGACGACAGAGGCGCGCCAGGTAGGGGGGCAGCGTTGAAATTCCGTCAAGAGCATCAGATGGATTCTACGAACAACATGTATTTCCTGTCGGCGCCGAGTTCCGCTTCGGATCTTTGACCTTCGTCGCCGACGGGAACAAAGATCTTCATCAAGTCAACCCGCCAGATGCGCAGGAGGCGCTTCTAGCGGAACTGGTGGCCTCAATCAACCTCCACGACGGAGCCGTCCAGGAAAAGCGAGAGACGATGTCTTCAGGAGCGCATATGCCGTTCGGGTTCATGAACTCGGCGGGTGCGTTCCGGGAGGCTGCGACGGGGGTATGGGACTCTCCTTCGAGAACCCTACCGGAGGCGGAATCCTCTTCGGATCCGATCTCTGGCTCTGCCCTAGAAGCGCAAGTCGTCCAGGCAATACTGGAAGGACGCTACTTTCCGGGCTTCGGGATCGGGAGCCCGGCTAGTGATGATGAATCATGGAACAACGAAGACTGCCCCGAAGTTGGAGGCGATTCCGAAGACGAAGGTGTCGATCCCGCTCGCCAAGTATACATGGCCGGGCGGGCTTCGGAGGCATCCTCCAGCAGCGTACCTACCATCAGATCTATCAGATCTCGATCGCAAGCTCCATCCAGCGTCGCGCCACGCAATCTCGGCCCGGAGTTTGACGCCATCCGGCTCCAGACAACGTTGGAGTCGCTGAACCGGCTGGCTCCCGATAGTTCTCCCTTGGCCCCATTGGTACAGCAAGTCACCGAAATCGCGGGTCGCATCAATACGACGCCACCTGCGAACAACGAAGTTGCTCCAGCAGCTCCTGTCTCCAACCTCCAAGGAAGGCTCGGACCAATCAACAACCAGAGGCCGGCCGCGTCTGAGCATGCGTCGTCTTCTGATCGGCGAAGGCAACAAGGTCAACCCCTGGCGCCGTCTGATGCCCGCCATGTCTTAAATCGACAGCGTGGGGCTCTCTCCATTCACCAACGCCTGGGAGGACGACCTTCACAAGCACCAAGACAGCATTCAGAGTCCACAGGCACTCCTCGCCTGGTATCTGAGACTGGGCCACCTGCCTATCAAGCTATTGGTCCCTATCTCCGATCAGTGCGATGGCCCGAAAAGTTTAAGCCGAACATAGTGGAGAAGTACGATGGTAGCACCGATCCCGGGGATGTCACACCCCAAAATTTCTAATTTTGGAATGTGACTATAATTTCACTAAATTTTAAGGATTTTGAAATAGATTAAAATTTTCTTAGATTTATTTAGGTTGTTAACCTTGTTATTTAGGCAAAAGAATTATTTTCTAAATTAAATAATGAATTTAGGTTATATTATAAATGTTTGTTGCATTCATGCTGGTTAGATGCATGTAGGATTTTATTTGTTTGGAAAAGTATTTAAAATTCCGAATAGGTTTTGTTTTCTTTTGATCCAGAGAATAGAAAGGAGAAATGTATTCCGCAACTATGCCTTGGGCCAATTCCTTTTGCTCGACCCAGTTCTTCTCTTCCTTTCATATTCCTTTTCTTTTCCCGCCTAATATGTCTCATTCTTCTTCTGCCCATGTTCGAGCCGGAGACCAATGCCATCATTTTTCATGCCATATGTGCCACGGCCTTTACCCGTGCAGCACTAAATCCTATTCATATCGCTGCCAGCATCCCACCTACCATATGTGCTGAAATGGAAAGAGATAACGAAATAAATACCCAATCAATGCGTTTATTGCCTTGCTTTCTTTCTCTCCCTCTTTCCTAATCAGATACCCCTCCTCTCCTATAAAACCAGGCCTCCCCACGTTCTCCCCACGCCCTCAAACCCAAACGACGCCGCCAGGCTGCCGCCGCTGCTCCCTGCACTCGCGCCCAGCCACGTTGCCCCCTGTTGGCATCCGCGTTCCCGGCGATCTACCCAACGAAACACCGCCAAAATTTACCAGGAGATGCGGCTTGTTGTCCCCTACAACATACCAGAAGATCAAGGTGAGATCTGCTCTGATGTGGCCAGGATCTGCTTCACCGTGATCGCTGCTCCCCGGTTCTGGACGCGCTCAGCACGTGATGGTAATTCAATCCGATGTTTCTCTCAATTCCTGCCCTCCCTTGGTTCTAAAACCATGCAGACGCGTGTTCCATCGAGTCTTCTCTGTTTCTGCAGAAGTTCATCCTTTGATCTTCCCCGAAGCAACCAGGAACGCGATTCAAACTGCTATCGCCGCTGTAGCACCGCGTCATGTTCAAACAGGTCGATCTCCTTCTCCTTTGTGTTACAGTCCAAACCGTCTTGGCAACACGTGTTCCAGAGCTCTTGAATGTTTCTGTTCAAGCCATATCTTGTATGATGCAGCCAATCAACGGGAACGCTCATGTTTATCCTGTACAATCGTGTCTGTTTTTCCTGTTTAGTCTTGAAAACTTGAAAACGTCATAACTCTTTACTCGTAGCCTTGTTTTCAGTGATTCTTGCGCCCAAACGATCGTAGCAACGAGCACTTTCTGTTAGTGCTGTTTATGTAGTCTGTAGATGATGTTTGGTATACTGTTCTGAATTGTTTGTGTTTGTTGCTTTGTATGTTATCGTTAAATAGAGAACGCGCTGTTCGAGAGAACCACCGAGATGAAGATCAAGAACTTGAAGGCTCTGAGCAGCAGCACCCAAGTTGAGGCAAGTGTCCTTGACGCATTTTGATCCTATTTTCATTCTCCCTCTAGTTTAGTTTTGCATTGCGTTTAATTTGAATCCTATGTGTCATTATCCTGTTCCTTATCATTCCTTGTCGCCTGGGTGTGGTAGTTGATAGTGGTTTGATCGGGTAGGTCATGCTTAGCTTGCTGATCTGGTTGGGTTAATTTAATTTTGCTAATAATCTTGACTAATGGTTCACTTGCACGTTAATCATGGGGATGGTGTAACCTTTTAGCAACATGGAACTTAGGTGTGCTGTAGCTTGAGCAAGTGGGATGTTTGATGATGGTGCAGTATGCACGAGACTTCGGTTTGTGTTAGTCTTGCTCAAGCTAGCTAAGGACCGGTTCGTGGAGCGACAACCCAGGATTTACAGTGCCATCACAAGGCTGCTATGGAACAGCTTGGCTGATTAATTAGGAATTCTCCCAGTTTTGTATGAGCATGTTGGAGGCGCGGGGACGGACAGGGTACTTAAAGGTAGTCTTATGACCCGCAAGGCACAAGAGGGGGCTCTTGGGTGGACAGGTTACTTAAAGGTAGTCCCCCATCGGTGGAACCTTAGTGGGCGAGTACATGCTGGGAGACCCTTTGTAAAAGCCTCGTAGTGATCTCCTGGCCGCACACCTAAGGAAGTGTGCATGTGCTTGGCCGGCATCGGCATAAAGGAGACTTTAGTCCATCTGGCAACAGAGGACGAAATCACGACTTGTGGGTAAAGTGGTACAACCTCTGCAGAGTGTAAAACTGTCATGACAGCCGTGCTCACGGTCAAGAGCGACCTGGATCCTCACATGATTAGTGGCCTTCGGTTTGGGAATGGTGGGTCGGTTTGGTTGGTTTGGATGGTTTTCAGGTAGGAGCCATGGTTGGTTTTGGTTCAGTTAGAACCTTGTTGCTGGTTGGTTCCTTTGGGAGGGTTAACACATATAGTAAATAGGTGCTTTAATAAGTGTCTTAGTGGTAGTTGCTTTCTGCTATAAACCATGTTGTTAGCCTTTCTTTCATTTAAGCTTGCATGTCATCTTTTCCTACACTTGCGGAGTACGACATGTACTCACGCTTGCTATTTCCTCTACAATCATGATATGCTGCTCAGAGAGTGAAGATTGGCGACATGGAGATGACGATGAAGACTAAGCTTGTGGAGCCCCCGGTCGACTGCCTGTAGCGTTATGGAGCCGTCCGCTAGCGTTTGTATTTGTTTTTAGTCCTTTGAGACATTTATTGTAATATTTAAATGACGTAATTATGACATTGGTAATCTGTTTTACTTTACTTTGTCCTATATGTGTGAAACTTGATCCTGGGCACACATATAGATGAGCATTCGGTTTTGGCCTTAAAACCGGGTGTGACAGAGTGGTATCAGAGCCGTGTCGACCGTAGGACGCAAGCTTAGATAGAATGGTTGTCCCAAATTCTTATTTTCAAAACTATTTTGAAAAATCCGATTTGTATTCTCCCTTGATCTTTTATTCTCTTCTCAACTTGCCTATTCTTTGTCTATTCTATAAAGTGATTTGTGTCCTTTCCTATCTGGTAGAGCATCATTATTATCCCTAGGAGCCTGCCCCTATCTTATTAACTTCGTTATAGAGCGTTGTTGTTTGAGTGTCGTGTGCTTTGTATTGATTTGGATCTTTGTTTGAGTGGTGATGTGTTGTGAAGCGCTTGCCTTTACAATGACATCCTTGCTAATATAAACATAGTTAGAATCAGTTTTGTTGGGTTCCCTTTTCTATCCTTCTTCCATAGTTGGCCCTTGTTGGTCGTTCCTTTTTCCTTTGCCATTGTTCTAGTTTGAAAAAAAGTGATGCAAAGTAATGCTTTCCAATGGCGCCAACAACACACCGAAGCAGATGCTAACGAAAGGTTGACGCAAGATTCCAAGTGCTAACCTAAGTGGGGTAGAGCTGACTTCTAACCTTACCCTTGGAGTTGGAGTAAACTGAATATGCACGATCAAGGGAAAAGTTATCGAGTTGAAGAATGAGAAGAAGAGTTGCCCATCCAATTAGGTTTTCTTTCTAGCCTCTCCCTGAATCTCGGGACGAGATTCTTGTTAAGTGGGGTAGTTTGTCACACCCCAAAATTTCTAATTTTGGAATGTGACTATAATTTCACTAAATTTTAAGGATTTTGAAATAGATTAAAATTTTCTTAGATTTATTTAGGTTGTTAACCTTGTTATTTAGGCAAAAGAATTATTTTCTAAATTAAATAATGAATTTAGGTTATATTATAAATGTTTGTTGCATTCATGCTGGTTAGATGCATGTAGGATTTTATTTGTTTGGAAAAGTATTTAAAATTCCGAATAGGTTTTGTTTTCTTTTGATCCAGAGAATAGAAAGGAGAAATGTATTCCGCAACTATGCCTTGGGCCAATTCCTTTTGCTCGACCCAGTTCTTCTCTTCCTTTCATATTCCTTTTCTTTTCCCGCCTAATATGTCTCATTCTTCTTCTGCCCATGTTCGAGCCGGAGACCAATGCCATCATTTTTCATGCCATATGTGCCACGGCCTTTACCCGTGCAGCACTAAATCCTATTCATATCGCTGCCAGCATCCCACCTACCATATGTGCTGAAATGGAAAGAGACAACGAAATAAATACCCAATCAATGCGTTTATTGCCTTGCTTTCTTTCTCTCCCTCTTTCCTAATCAGATACCCCTCCTCTCCTATAAAACCAGGCCTCCCCACGTTCTCCCCACGCCCTCAAACCCAAACGATGCCGCCAGGCTGCCGCCGCTGCTCCCTGCACTCGCGCCCAGCCACGTTGCCCCCTGTTGGCATCCGCGTTCCCGGCGATCTACCCAACGAAACACCGCCAAAATTTACCAGGAGATGCGGCTTGTTGTCCCCTACAACATACCAGAAGATCAAGGTGAGATCTGCTCTGATGTGGCCAGGATCTGCTTCACCGTGATCGCTGCTCCCCGGTTCTGGACGCGCTCAGCACGTGATGGTAATTCAATCCGATGTTTCTCTCAATTCCTGCCCTCCCTTGGTTCTAAAACCATGCAGACGCGTGTTCCATCGAGTCTTCTCTGTTTCTGCAGAAGTTCATCCTTTGATCTTCCCCGAAGCAACCAGGAACGCGATTCAAACTGCTATCGCCGCTGTAGCACCGCGTCATGTTCAAACAGGTCGATCTCCTTCTCCTTTGTGTTACAGTCCAAACCGTCTTGGCAACACGTGTTCCAGAGCTCTTGAATGTTTCTGTTCAAGCCATATCTTGTATGATGCAGCCAATCAACGGGAACGCTCATGTTTATCCTGTACAATCGTGTCTGTTTTTCCTGTTTAGTCTTGAAAACTTGAAAACGTCATAACTCTTTACTCGTAGCCTTGTTTTCAGTGATTCTTGCGCCCAAACGATCGTAGCAACGAGCACTTTCTGTTAGTGCTGTTTATGTAGTCTGTAGATGATGTTTGGTATACTGTTCTGAATTGTTTGTGTTTGTTGCTTTGTATGTTATCGTTAAATAGAGAACGCGCTGTTCGAGAGAACCACCGAGATGAAGATCAAGAACTTGAAGGCTCTGAGCAGCAGCACCCAAGTTGAGGCAAGTGTCCTTGACGCATTTTGATCCTATTTTCATTCTCCCTCTAGTTTAGTTTTGCATTGCGTTTAATTTGAATCCTATGTGTCATTATCCTGTTCCTTATCATTCCTTGTCGCCTGGGTGTGGTAGTTGATAGTGGTTTGATCGGGTAGGTCATGCTTAGCTTGCTGATCTGGTTGGGTTAATTTAATTTTGCTAATAATCTTGACTAATGGTTCACTTGCACGTTAATCATGGGGATGGTGTAACCTTTTAGCAACATGGAACTTAGGTGTGCTGTAGCTTGAGCAAGTGGGATGTTTGATGATGGTGCAGTATGCACGAGACTTCGGTTTGTGTTAGTCTTGCTCAAGCTAGCTAAGGACCGGTTCGTGGAGCGACAACCCAGGATTTACAGTGCCATCACAAGGCTGCTATGGAACAGCTTGGCTGATTAATTAGGAATTCTCCCAGTTTTGTATGAGCATGTTGGAGGCGCGGGGACGGACAGGGTACTTAAAGGTAGTCTTATGACCCGCAAGGCACAAGAGGGGGCTCTTGGGTGGACAGGTTACTTAAAGGTAGTCCCCCATCGGTGGAACCTTAGTGGGCGAGTACATGCTGGGAGACCCTTTGTAAAAGCCTCGTAGTGATCTCCTGGCCGCACACCTAAGGAAGTGTGCATGTGCTTGGCCGGCATCGGCATAAAGGAGACTTTAGTCCATCTGGCAACAGAGGACGAAATCACGACTTGTGGGTAAAGTGGTACAACCTCTGCAGAGTGTAAAACTGTCATGACAGCTGTGCTCACGGTCAAGAGCGACCTGGATCCTCACATGATTAGTGGCCTTCGGTTTGGGAATGGTGGGTCGGTTTGGTTGGTTTGGATGGTTTTCAGGTAGGAGCCATGGTTGGTTTTGGTTCAGTTAGAACCTTGTTGCTGGTTGGTTCCTTTGGGAGGGTTAACACATATAGTAAATAGGTGCTTTAATAAGTGTCTTAGTGGTAGTTGCTTTCTGCTATAAACCATGTTGTTAGCCTTTCTTTCATTTAAGCTTGCATGTCATCTTTTCCTACACTTGCGGAGTACGACATGTACTCACGCTTGCTATTTCCTCTACAATCATGATATGCTGCTCAGAGAGTGAAGATTGGCGACATGGAGATGACGATGAAGACTAAGCTTGTGGAGCCCCCGGTCGACTGCCTGTAGCGTTATGGAGCCGTCCGCTAGCGTTTGTATTTGTTTTTAGTCCTTTGAGACATTTATTGTAATATTTAAATGACGTAATTATGACATTGGTAATCTGTTTTACTTTACTTTGTCCTATATGTGTGAAACTTGATCCTGGGCACACATATAGATGAGCATTCGGTTTTGGCCTTAAAACCGGGTGTGACAGGGGAGTTCTTATCCATCTACTCCACGGTGATCGATGCGGCAGGAGGTGATGAAAGGGTCAAGAGTTGCTATCTGCCCACTGTCCTGACCGGTGCCGCACGAACGTGGTTGATGAATTTGCCACCCTATTCCTTTGATTCTTGGGTTGAACTGACGAAGACCTTCAAAGGAAACTTCCAAGGCTCCTACACTCGCCATGGCACGGTGGACCAACTAAAGAACATAAAGCAGAAGGCGGACGAGTCACTTCGGGACTACACGAAGCGCTTCTGCCAGATGAGGAACACCATCCCGAAGATCCATGACGTGGAGGTCATCGGAGCCTACCGAGATGGGTGCTTAGATGTGAAGACCGTGGACTTGTCGCGCATTTCTCAAATTCGTGCATCCCAGGGTCAAAAGAAGCTAGGTGCCAAAAGACGTCGGGTACTTGCTGGAGGAGCTGAAGATGTGGCTGCCGGATCTGAAGATGTGGAGGCGGCCACAGTAATTGTATCATCATTGCCGGCAGTCACATTACCTTCGGGTTCTTCTCCTGGGCTCGCAATGTTTAGCAAGATCATGGCAGACGTTCAAACTGCAGAAGCTTGGACTCTGAAAACTTGCAGGTCCTATGGCTCCAAGGTTCGGGATTTTCAGAAGGAGAATGAACAGCTGAAACTGAAGCTTTCTGAAGCAGCCCCCAGCTCAACATTGGCAGATAAAGAAGCTAAGATATCAGAGCTAGAAGCAGCTTTGGCAGGGGCCAACAAAGCCCTAGCTGACCTCAAGACAGCCCATACTCCAGAAGTGAAGGCTCTACAGGACGCCAATGCTACCTTGACTACTTCGGTTGAGGGTAAGTACTTCTGCATTAATCCTTCATAGCCATCTTTTGATCAACAATCTCACTCTCAGATCTCGTCTTCTGCCAGGTTTGAAGGATAAGTCTAAGGCTTTGGAGGAAAAGCTGGTGCTTAAAGGCAAGGAGGCAGAACTTCTTCAGCAGCAGGTGTCAACCCTCGAAGCTGAATAAAGCAAATTGAAGGTGGACAAGGATGATGCTGTGGAGGAAGGGTACGCTCGATGCATTGTTGGTATTTCTTACGGTCACAAATAAATCCGCAAGCGCACGGAGAATACCGTTGTAGCACTTCACCCGTGAGTATTCAAGGGTATCGTATTTTCCACAGGGAAGGCGGTGGTTTACGAGATAGCAAAGTTCATAATCACATAACTAATAATGTACCAAGGTCTAAACAGGGGTAAGGATAAAAGTATGGTAGGGGTAGTGTGACAACACAACCAGAGCAATCCAATCTAACACTAGAACTAAGCCTAGGCTAAGCGGGGTTAAGAAGAGAGCCGAGATGGATCCTTATGTACTTCTTATATTCCTGCTCATGCAACACATACAAGTCTAAGCTCTATGTCAACCTGGAACAAGGGGGGTAACCAGCAGGGCTGTCACCACCTACCGGTATTCCTTCTACCAGGCAATCAAGGCTATCTACCGTAGAACAAAGAGGATTAAGCACAGCAGGGCTGTCACCACCTACCGGCAACCCTCTACACCGGCAACCCTCTACCAGGACACGTGACACTAGGGCTATTAAGTCCCTATGCCAGTCCTAGGGTCACGTGACAGCAAGGCAATTAAGTCCTCGCTGCCAGACCTTCTCTTGTTCAAGCAGACAACCAAACACCCAAAGCTGTTTATCAACCTAAGCACCATGCTCACATTGCTAAATAGTACTCTCGATTCCCACGGGACTTTGACCCTTCGGATCATCAAGTCGGGAATAAGAGTACACCTAATCCTGACCCGACGGATCAACAGATCAAGTGCTAGAACATGCATGACTCTGGCCCTACGGATCATCAAGTCAATGGGTGAGACATGCGTAACTCTAACCCTGCGGATTAACAAGCTACGATTGTTGACGGTCCTTACGACCCATTTTTACCGTCAACCTTATGCACCTTTGTGAACCTAACACCATCACCAAGTGTAGACATAGGGTTTATTTCTGACAAATTCCACTAGTCTTGGTGAATTATGAAGTACAGGTGCAATTCATACAAAAACAGGGGAAAACATGCACCAAACGTGGACTTTGCAATCGACGGATTTTCCCCGGACTAAAGAACTTAGTCCAAAAGCCCAAAACCACAGAATCAGGCTTCGAGATCAAACAATGCACGTGGTTTAGGCAAGTACACAGGCCAAGGAAGCAGCCAGAGGAGGATCAGGCCCAGTGGGGCCCAGGCTAGGTCGGCCGACCCCCTCTGGCCAGGTCGGCCGACCTGCCAGGGAGGCCCCACTGGCCCATCTTTTTATGGCGGTTTACCACCGACTTCTGGAGGTCGGTTCCCCCTGCATTAAATGTCACCGACCTCGGGAACCGCCTCAAAGTTGCCGACCTTCCAAGGCTATAAATAAAGGGGCACCCCTCCCTCTCAACACACACCACAAGACGCAAGACTCTCCAATAGAGCTCCACTCCAATCCTTAGGCTGAGAGCCTTTTGTACACTAGTAGAATAGGAGAGAGGGCAAGGGAGAGAAAGGAATACTCCTTCCACTTTGGTGGAGGTTTAATTCTATTTCTTTACCTTGGTGTGTAAACACTCTTTGTGCTTTATACGTGGTGATTATTTATCTAGCGAGCATTATTACTTTTCTAGGCGTAATTCCTGTTATACTTGTTTACGGGATCATCGCTCCGCAAGGGGTGCTCTAGCCTTCTAAATTCAGCTTTGGGCCGAGGTTAGAGTAGTAATCAACGGCATAGACGTGGTGTCTAGGCTAGAGGTTACCTTTGTTTGCTGTGTGCTCCACGGTTTGTAGAGGTAGGCGGCAGGAAGTGACAGCCCTGTCCGTCCAAAGGAAACCTCCACGTTCGGGTACATAGTAGAGCTACAGGTCGGAGTGGCTTGGCAGACCAGGCCTAAGCCGGCGCCCGAAGTAGACAAGTAGAGCTTGAGTTCGTCTATCCTCTAGGATAACTAGATTTAATCACCCTCTCGATCCTAGGCTGCTAGTTGTCTTGGTTGTCCTTGGGTAGAACTTGCCCTGCGGTAGAATAACTCCGTTCCTTGGGGAAAACAAATACGATACCTTGGAATACTCCTGGGTGAAGTGCTACAACGGTATTCCGTGCGCTTGCGGATTTATCTGTGACGTAAGAAATACCAACAAGCATTTCTGGCGCCGTTGCCGGGGAGCGGTTGATATCTCTATTGCAAATTAAGTTTGCCCTCGTAATCTATCTTACTTACCGTTCTGTTTTTATTTTTCCTTAATTCCAAAAAAACTCACAAAAACATTTCATGGAGTCACAACCCACCATCCAATCATTCTCTACTCCACGGGGCGAGCTCTTAGAGCCACCATCATCATCACAACCCATTTCTTCATTTGGCTATGAGTTTTCCCCTGATTACATTTCGATGATAAGAGGTTTATCCTTTTCGGGTTTTAAACATGAAAATCCTTATGAACACTTGCGAGAGTTTGAGCATTTGTGTTCATGCCGATCGATCCATGGCATGACACAAGAAACGTTGAAGTGGAAATTGTTTCCCTTCTCTCTGAATGAGAAGGCGAAGCAATGGAACACTTACACCGCTAAGAGAGTGAACGGTGATTGGAAAGAATTGCGAGACAAATTTTGTCTAGCGTTCTTCCCCGTATCCCGTGTCACTTCTCTACGAGCGGAAATAATTAACTTTCGTCAAGAAAAAGAGGAAACCTTGAGTGCATCATGGATTCGGTTCTGTTCATTAACAGACTCTGGACCTGAATTGTTGCTCCCCGAACCCGTTTTATTACAACATTTTTATTCGGGATTGAGCAGCGATACCGCACTTTATCTTGACACGGCCGCTGGTGGATCTTTTACTCATAAGACCATAGCGGAAGCACACGAACTTTTGGATCGCATTGTGGAAAACACTCCTTTTTCCGCTGATTTACTAGTTGAGCCGGAGTCAAAAGATGAGGAACTCGTTGTGCAAGAAACACAACAATTGGTGCCTACAATGGTAGACCCAACAATCGAGTCCCCATCTAACACAAGAACAATGATAGAGGATGATGAACCTCTTGAGTTCCCATTTGAGTTCGAGGAAGAAATTTTTTAAAATTTTGGAGACTCCTCGAACTACTCTTGTCAAAAGAGGCCAAGACTCCCTGCACCAACCCCCGAACCTTTAGAAAAAGATTTTCTTTTGGAAACCATTCGGGAGTTGACATTGATCATAAGCGATGAATGGTTGAGAGAAAATGAGTTTTCTTCCGATACTATTCGTTTTGAACATCCTACCTCAACCATTCAAAGCTCAATTCGGGGATCAAAGGTAGATGTTCTCTATAATCCTTTAGTGGGTGCCAACATCATGTCCGAATCTTTTGCTTTAACCATGTTTGGGAACGAAGTTTGGGCACCCACTAGCAAACTCCTTAGAACCTCTCCGGGGCACTTCTTTGAGGGTTTGGGGATCGTTAGAGACGTCTGCATTAAGCACGATGATGCCGAAGTATCGCTGGATTTTCACGTCTTCGGGGTTTTGAATTTTGATGTTCTTGTAGGCCATCCCATAGAAAAGCTTTTCTCAAAAATATCGCCTTCTGGAACCCTTGACTTCACCCTCGGCAAGGAACCTTTTTCTATCCCTATCGTTCATACGCTGAATACTTTTGCCGAGGAGTCCCCCGAAGTAAACGATTGTATAGAGGAGGTTATGGCAGTTTTTCTTCATGAAACCCCCGAATCGTCCTTGGAAGAAGATGCTCTCAATTTTGTTTTAGAAGAAGACGATTCGGAAGAAACCTTTGAGCTGCCCGAAACCTTAGCCTCGCCGCCACCTCCCATAGAGCTCAAGGCACTCCCACCGGGTTTACGCTACGCTTTCCTTCACGGAAACCCCGAAACGCCTGTCATCATAAGTGACAAGCTTTCGGAGGAAGAAACCGCTAAGCTCTTAGCCGTGTTAGAGAAACGTCGCTCCGTTCTTGGCTACTCGCTAGGAGACCTCAAGGGAATCAGCCCTGCTCTTTGCACCCATCGCATTCCCATAGATCCTGATAGCACACCTTCTAGGGAACCTCAACGGAGGTTGAACAATGCAATGAGGGAAGTCGTTAAGAAAGAGGTCTTGAAACTTTTGCATGCTGGTATTATCTATCCAGTTCCACACAGCGAGTGGGTGAGCCCAGTGCAGGTTGTGCCCAAGAAAGGAGGAATGACGGTCGTTCATAACGACAAGGATGAATTAATCCCTCAACGAACCGTCACGGGGTGGAGGATGTGCATCGATTACCGAAAACTTAACAAGGCTACAAAGAAAGATCATTTTCCACTGCCCTTCATCGATGAGATGTTGGAACGGCTGGCAAATCATTCTTTCTTTTGTTTCCTTGATGGGTATTCGGGATATCATCAAATTCCCATCCATCCCGATAATCAGAGTAAGACGACTTTCACATGCCCTTACGGAACTTATGCTTATCGACGAATGTCTTTTGGGCTATGTAATGCGCCTGCTTCTTTTCAACGATGCATGATGTCTATCTTTTCTGACATGATCGAAGAGATTATGGAGGTTTTTATGGATGATTTCTCCGTCTATGGGAAAACCTTCGATCATTGTTTAGAAAATTTAGACAAAGTCTTGCAACGTTGTCAAGAAAAGGACTTAGTGCTCAATTGGGAGAAATGCCACTTTATGGTTAAAGAAGGCATAGTCCTTGGGCACTTGATTTCTGAAAGAGGGATAGAGGTGGACAAGGCGAAATTAGAAGTTATAGAAAAGCTTCCACCTCCCGTTAATATTAAGGGTGTTCGCAGTTTTCTTGGACATGCGGGGTTCTATCGCCGTTTTATCAAAGATTTCTCTCAAATTGCTAGACCCCTTACAAATTTGCTTGCAAAAGATGCACCCTTTAATTTCACTGATAAATGCATGAACGCTTTTAATACTCTTAAAAATGCACTCATCTCCGCTCCAATCATTCAACCCCCTGATTGGACGCTTCCGTTTGAAATTATGTGTGATGCTAGCGACTTTGCTGTGGGGGCTGTTCTTGGTCAAACTAGAGATAAGAAGCATCATGCAATTTCTTATGCTAGCAAAACTCTGTCTGAAGCTCAGTTGAATTATACTACCACTGAAAAAGAGCTCCTTGCTGTTGTTTTTGCTTTTGATAAGTTTAGATCTTACTTAGCTGGAGCAAAAGTTATCGTTTACACCGATCATGCTGCTTTGAAATTTTTGCTCTCTAAGAAAGATTGTCGGTGTTAAGAAACCGGCCGACAAGTAAATTTGTAACTACGGCGCCTGACAGTCTTCTGTGATGGTGAGGGTCTTGTGAGAGAGGCAAGGTTTATACTGGTTCAGGCAATCGATGCCCTACGTCCAGTTCGTGGGTGGTTCGTGTTTCGACTTGCAGAGGGGAACTACAAGTGTTGACGAGGGAGGAGGAAGACTCCAAGCCTCTTCGTGTGTATCTCTCGATGGATTCGTCCCCCATCCTCATGCACCCAGCTCTCCTTTTATAGTCAAGGAGTGAGCCGGTTTACAAATGGGAACGGGGCTTTCGGGTTGTGGGCAGCGCGGCTACGCGCCGCACTAGTCTGATCCCTAGCCGCTACTGTGGCTCTAGTCAGGCGGCGTCCTGTCAGCCTGGTCGCCGGGCAGGTGGTCGAGGTGTCAACCCAGACTGTCGCGGCCGTCTTGTCGCCGGTCCGGTCTTCGTCCCTGTTCAGGGTGATGATGATGCCGTAGCCATCCCGTTGCTGTACTCGAGGTGTCAGGCGGCGCCGCGAGATGGGACGGGTGTCACTGTGCAGGTCAGATCGCGTGCCTGCAAGTATATGAGTTGCTGGGTAGAGTTAAGGCTCCCCAGCTACTCGTCGTAAATGCCTGTCCTCTTTGCCAGAGGAAAATCTTCTCGACGAAGTCTCCCAACTCGGGGTCGGGCGAAGCGCGGCTTGTGGGCCCGCCCGACTGGGAGTCGGGCGAGGCGGAGTTCGTGGACCCCACCCGACTCGGGGTCGGGCGGGGCGGAAGTCGTGGGCCCGCCCGACTGGGGGTCGGGCGAGGCGGAAGTCGTGGGCCCGCCCGACTGGGGGTCGGGCGAGGCGGAACTTGTATGTGTCCTCGGGGTCGGCCGTGGGCCCCTCGAGCGCTCTGTTGTCGTGTACCTGTTCCTGTGGGCCCTACACAATTAAGCTGAGACGGTTAGCAGGATTAAGTATCCTAGATCAGGATACCCTGATTTGGGTATCCGTCAGTAGCCCCCGAGCCTGGGCGGCGGCCGGGGGTCGTGGTCGCCGTCGAGGCTTGTCGTTGTCTTTCCGAGGGTATTTTCGTACTACTCCTACCGGTGGGTGCGCGCGAGCGCACCCGCCGGGTGTAGCCCCCGAGCCTCGGTACAAGTGGTTTACTTGTGCCGAGGGTGACAAAAAAGGTTTTCCCGAGACCACGCAGTAGGTCATTGTTTGCGAATGCGAGCCCCCGAGTCCTCGCTCGATGCGCGGATCCGTCCGAGGGTCGTTTCGTCTTTTTGTTTCGTCCGTATCCGCGCGTCTTTACGGTAAGACGGGACACGCATGAGCCGGCCACGTCATTCCTCGATGGTTCGATGCGTGGTGCTCGTTTAAGCTGCAAACGGGTGTGTCCGAGTGAAGGCCTCGGCTTGCCCTTCGCGGGGATCCGATTGAGACTAGCTGGAGTCGGCCTCATTAAGATCCGAGTTCCTGCCTTTTTCGATCGCCGACTCCTTTCGCTCGGAGTCAGTGGGCTCGATGCCCTCCCTCGATGGGAGATCAAGGTCGAGGTTTTTTAGACTCAGACTCGGACGCTACCGTCAGAGGCCCATTGTACTACGGTGTACGGGTTGCGGTCGCTGGGGACCCCTCTTTGGTGGCCCCTCACTTAGTTTTGCCCTGGAGCGGCCGTTCGAACCCTTTCGCGGGGCCGGCCTTCGAACTCCTGGGCCGGAAACTGGGCCGTCGGGGCGTTTTCAGCCCCTAGCCTTTATTACCTGTGGGCCCGGCCGGGATTCCAAGCCCGCCTGGGCCGTCATCGTGCGTCGTGGAGACGCGACGGTTCGCCTTCCGCGCGGATCGAGGCCACGATCTGTCTTCGTGCGGTAGTGGAGCAGGCCATGATGGCGGTTTTTAAGGCACCTGCACCGGTTAGATCGCGAAACAGGGGAGGCGCGGGGAACGATGCGTCGTGTGAACGCGATAACTATAAAAGGGGGATGAGCCCAACCTCATTTGTCTTACCAGGTTTTCGCGACCTTTCGCATCCACCGCCGCTCGCCTTTGCGCAAACCGCTTCGTCTTCCTCGCCTCGCTCGCTCTCCAACCTCCCTTCGTTTCGCCGTCGCTCCGCGTCCCTCGCCCGCATTCGCTATGGCGGATTGGAGCCGGTCCAACAGCACCAAGGGGAACCTCGATGCCCTGGTTGCGCGCGGCCTCCTGATGCCTCTCACCGCGGAGCGGGAGTGGCTGGTACCCGGGGAGGAGAGGATCCCGTCGCCGCCGGACGGCTACATTGTCTCCTTCCGCTCCTTCCACGAGCGCGGCTTCGGCATGCCGCCTCTTCCCTTCCTCCGCGGCCTGCTTCACCACTACAAGTTGGAGTTGCAGCACCTCAACCCCAACTCCATCCAGCACATCTCCGCCTTCGTCGCCTTGTGCGAAGGTTTTTTGAAGATTCGCCCCCATTTCCACCTTTTCAAGTACTTCTTCACCCTCGCGCTCCAGACCAAGAAGGACGCGGAAGGGAATCCGCGCGCCGTCCCAATCGGCTGTGCTAGCTTCCGGCTCCGGGGCACCCGGGCCCGCGAGTACATCACCATGGCCGTCACCGACACCAACAAGGGTTGGCACGAGAGGTGGTTTTACCTCAAGAACACCGCGCTCGCGCCGCTCCCGGAGTTCACCGGGCGCCTGATCGAAGAGGCGCCCGAGTGCTGGGGTTGGGGACCGGCCGCCCCTGACAAGAAGAAGTTGGCCGACCTCTTGGGTTCGATCGACAAACTCAAGAGGGGCGGCGTTGCGGGCGTCGGGGTCATTGGCGCCTACCACGTCAGGAGGCTTGCGCCGCTCCAAGACCGGCGCCTCCCCATGTGGGAGATGGGCCACGACTTTGCGTGGGAGGGGACCTGCATGGTGGACCCCCACGCGGAGCCGCGGATTTCCGTCCGAGAGCTGAAGGCCCGGCTCTCGGAGGCGATGGGGAAGACAGCGGCGGATTGGGATAGCTTTGACTATCCGATCCCGGGCCACCCGCCGATGCTTCCGGAGCAGGGGGCCCTACAATTCGTAAGTTTTTCGGTTTGGTTTCGATCCCGATTCGGCGTTGTTTCGATTTTTCCGATTTTTCGCTTATACACTTTTTCTTGGATTTAGACTGGCGTCGCATTCGTTCCTTCTGCCGCCCCTCTTCCCGAAGTCTACGACGCCGTCCGCGCGAGCAACAGGGAGCGGGCGGAGCGGCAGAAGGCCCGCAAAGACCGCGAGGACGCCAAGAAGGCGAAGCGGGTGAAGAGGGAAGAGGAGAAGAGACGGCGTCGCCGCCGAGGCGACGTGGTCTCCGACTCCGAGGACGACGACGACGACGATGATGACGACGGTGGTGACGACGAGGGCGGCGATGACGGCGCCGATGACGACGATGACGACCAGGTCGACTGGGATCGACTGGGAGGTCGCTCGCCGGGTCCCAACGTCGCCGGCGCTTCAGGCAGTGGGGGCGCGGCAGGCTATTCGCGGCCGGCGGCTCCCCCCGCCTCCGTGGCTCTCACCTTCTCCCCCGCGAGATTGCTTCCCGTGGCGACGGCCATGGCGGGGCCACTAATGGCATCGGCCGCCGCGACGACATCGGTCGTGGTGACCGTGCCATCGGCGGCGACGAGCTCGGCGGTGGCCGCGGCGACGATGGCATCGACGGGCGCCTCGACCGCGGCTCCTTCCACGACCTCATCCGCCATAATCACCGCGCTGCCGTCCGCCGGGATGGTGACGACCGTGGCGTCCCCCACGGCCCCGTTGGCCGTGGTGACTTCGGCGTCCGTGGCGGCGGCGGCGACCACGGCAGCTTCTGAAGCTTCGCCAGCCGTGGCGACCGTGGTGGCAACGGCTCCCGCCGTCTCCGCGACGGCGGTATCCTTGGCTCCGCCAGTCGGGGTGACTCCCCCGTCCGAGTCGGCGGGGACCGCCGCCGTCCCCGCGACGGCGGTTTCGGAGGCGATCGCCGCGGTGGCGACGGTGGCGTTTTCTGCAGGGACGACGGCTGCAGCGGCGAGTGCCCTCTCGGGCAAGAGGGCGCGTGATGAGGTTGGGTCGTCCGCCGGCCCGACCCCGAAGCGTCAGCCGTTCCGGTTAGTACTTGACTTCGCTGCGTTTCTTTTACTTCTTTATTTCGTTCGCTAATTCTCTTTTGTTTCAGGGGTCCGCTGCAGGTCCTGCCACGGAAGCAGCTGCTTCGGTCCTCAGGGGTTTTGGGGACGGCGCTCGGCTTGGCGGCGAGCGCGGCGCGGCAGCGGCGCCGGCGGCAAGCACGGTGGCACCGGCGGCGAGCACGGTGGCACCGACGGCGAGCACGTCGGCAGAGGCGGCTGCAGTGGTCGCCGCGTTGATGGAGACGGGCAGCTCCGTGCTGTCCGGGCCGTCGAGGCCTCGTCTAAGCTCCACCACGCCTCCGCAGCCGCAGTCGACTTCGGGTGCGACCACGGACGTCGATGTCCTGCGCGTCCAAGGGCCCGATGGACAGGAGCGGGTCCTCAACGAGCCGGCGGAGCGGCAACTCTGGGGCGTGCTTAACCAGAATCAGGGCCAAGCCATTTATGCTCTGGAGACCGCGCTCCGCGCGATAAAGGCGATGGGGGCCCCGACTCAGGTGCATACATCCTCACTCTTTCGCAGAGTCTTTTTCCCGCTTTTGTTTTGCTTATCCCTCTTCGTTGTCTCAGGAACTGTCCAAGTTGAGTCGGGCCAAGTCGAACTGCATTCGCTTCCAAGAGAGCGAACGAGTTCGGCTTGATGAGGAGGGGCAGGCCGTGGTGGAGCAGGCCACACAGGCCATGCGGGAGGCTGACCAGGCCAAGCTGGCGCTGGCCGGGGCCGAGGAGAGAGCGACCGCCGCCGAAAAAAGGGCCGAAGCGGCGGAGAAGAGGGCCGAAGCGGCGGAGAAGAAAGCCGAGAAGGCGGAGGAGGACGCGGCCAAGGCACGCGAGGCGGCCGACTCCGAACGAGTGCTTCGACGGACGTCCTCCGAGTTGGTCTCCCAGCTCACCGCCCGGGTTGCCGGGTTGGAGAAGGAGGTTGACGGTAAGGTTGCTGTACCTCTGCCTTGATCCATTCGCCTCGTCGTTCGCTTGTTTGATTTTCTTGTTTACTTGGTTTTCAGCGCTCAAGGCGGACCTGGAGGTGGCGCGGGGCGAGAACACCCAGCTGGAGCGGCTGCGGATCGGCGCCGAGCTTCTCGTCGACGAGCTGCAGGTGCCACAGCCGGACGGGACCACCAGCCTGGAGGCGCGCCTGCTTTCCATCTCCAACCGCTTCGGTGCCCTCCGTCGTGAGAGCTTCGAGGCCGGAGTCTTCTGGACGTTGGTGATGGAGCAGACGCACTACGGCGACTCCCTCGACCTCGCGGGCTTGTCGCTGGGCATGGTGCCTGGCTTCTCCGACGAAGAGATGGAGGAGCTGAAGAAGAAGGCCGCGCCCGTTGCGGCGACGATTGCCAACCTCCTCGCCTCCTTCGCGTTTCCTCTGCCGTCGCCTCCGAGTGACGAGTAGTAGAAGATAGAGTAGTTAGTCGAGTTGGGCCGAGTGGCCCTCATGTAAATATAAAAAACTTGCCTTTAGATGAAACAAGTACTTCGTTTTTTTAAATTTGTGTTCGTTCGAAACTTATTCGAAATTTTAAGTGTTTTTCCCTTCGTGACTTCCTCCTCTTTCAGACCGCTTGATTGCCTCGGACCTTTCATTCGACTGACTGGTGACCCAGGCCGCTCCTAGCCGCCGAGGCGTCAGAGTCCCGAGTCGGCCAGTCGGGTCGGCCGAGAGATCGTCGACGCTCAAGTTCTGTCCGAGTCGGACCTGCACTTAGGATTTTCATGTAAATTCCTTAGCCACGGACGCGTTGTCGGCGCAATTTTCGCTCTTGGCCTTGACGCTCGTTTGTCATGGGCATTTTGGATTTTACATGGCCTTTTTTGCACACCCGCCGGGTGGAGCCCCCGAGCCGTTAGGGTCGGGGATCGGCGGTCGGCAGGTCAGGACTTGTTGTGAATTTCAAAAAGACAGAAAGAAACGAACTTTCTTTTTATTTCGTTTGCATGTCTTTGAACGATGCAAAAGGAAAAGGAGATACAAGCTAAGGGTAGAAACGACGTAGCTGGTCAATGTTCCACGCGTTGGCGAGTATGCGTCCGTCGGCGTTCTTGAGCTTGTAGGTTCCGGGCCGAAGCACCTCCGCAACGGTGTATGGTCCCTCCCACGGCGGAGTCAGCTTGTGCCGACCCTGATTGCCCTGCAAAAGGCGAAGAACGAGGTCGCCAACCTCGAAAGCGCGGCCTTTAACCTTTCGTTCGTGGTAGCGGCGCAGCGCTTGTTGATACTTGGCGGAATGTAGGAGCGCGGCTTCTCGTGCTTCGTCGATCTGGTCGAGCGCATCCTCGAGGTAGCGCTCGTTGAGGTCCGGGTCAAACGCTTGCACCCGCGGAGCTCCATAATCCAGGTCAGTCGGCAGCACTGCCTCGGCTCCATACACCATGAAGAATGGAGTGTAGCCAGTGGCACGACTCGGCGTCGTCCTTAGGCTCCACAACACTGCATCGAGCTCTTTTGCCCACCGACCGGCAAATTTCTTGAGCTTGTTGAAGATTCTGGGCTTTAATCCTTGGAGGATCATGCCGTTTGCTCGTTCACACTGCCCATTCGTTTGGGGGTGAGAAACAGCTGCCCAGTCGACTCGGATGCCGTATTGATCGCAAAAGTTCAGGAATTTCTTCCCCGTGAACTGCGTGCCATTGTCAGTGATGATGGCATTTGGCACCCCGAATCGATGTACAATGTCGGTGAAGAACTTGACGGCTTGCGCCGAGTCAATCTTGCCGATCGGCCTGGCCTCTATCCACTTTGAGAACTTGTCAACGGCGACAAGCAAGTGGGTGTAGCCTCCCGGTGCCTTTTTGAAGGGTCCAACCAGGTCCAGCCCCCATACCGCGAACGGCCAAGTAATGGGGATGGTTTGGAGGGCCTGAGCCGGCAGATGAGTTTTACGAGCATAATGCTGGCACCCTTCGCAAGTGCGCACCACTCGTTGGGCGTCGGCAACAGCGGTCGGCCAATAAAAACCGTGCCGAACGCGTTGCCGACTAAGCTTCGTGGTGCAGCGTGATGGCCGCACGTTCCGCCATGGATATCCTGGAGTAACTGCCTACCCTCGTCGAGAGGGATACAGCGTTGGAGGATTCCAGAGCGCCCTTTTTTATACAGCTCGCCGCCGACCATCGCAAATGTCTTGGCGCGCCTTGCGAGTCGGCGTGCCTCAGTGCGGTCGGGCGGAAGCTGTTGTCGGAGGAGATAGTCGATGAAGGGTTGCCTCCAGTCATCGCGGGACCCGGGGTCAGCCCCCGAGTCGGGCGAGGCGTCGCGGGGGTCGG
This sequence comes from Eragrostis curvula, assembly GCA_007726485.1. Classification (NCBI taxonomy): domain Eukaryota; kingdom Viridiplantae; phylum Streptophyta; class Magnoliopsida; order Poales; family Poaceae; genus Eragrostis; species Eragrostis curvula. The sequence continues at coordinate 26,099,494 of CM017441.1, read as the reverse complement.
CGGGAGCCCCCGAGTTTTTGTCGCGCTCGATGACCAAGGCCTCGTTGGCCTCAATCGGAGCCGGTTCTTGTGCTTGCTCCTTCGTCGGGTCGGCCGATGCAGGATCATTAATGGACGGCTTGTCTTGATCGCAGGCAAAAATGCCTGCTGGGACTATCTCCCGGTTTGATCCCAGCCTGGCCAACGAATCGGCCGTCTCGTTGTCCCGCCGAGGGACGTATTCAACCTGAAAACCATCGAACTTTTCTTCCAGACGGCGGATTTCGGCACAGTAGGCCGCCATCTTGGGGTTAGTGCAGGTGGACTCATTCATGACCTGGTTAACAACGAGCTGAGAGTCGCCAAAGGCTTCGAGCCTACGGACTCCTAACTCGACAGCTGCTTTCATGCCGTTAAGCAGAGCTTCGTACTCGGCTACATTGTGTGATGCTGGGAAATTGAGCCGGATGACATATTGCATTCGCGCACCTCTCGGAGAGATGAGCAGCCACCCACTCCCGGCACCCCTTTTTGTGAGAGAGCCGTCAAAAAACAGCCGCCAACATCCCTTTCGACAGGAACTATGGGCAACTGAGTTTCGGTCCACTCGGCGATGAAATCTACCAGGGTATGTGATTTTACGGCAGATGGGTGCGTAAATTCTATTCCCTGATCCATTAATTCTAACGCCCATTTAGAAATTTTGACCGACACCTCCGGGTTGCCTAAAACCTCAGCAAGGGGGAAGGAGGAGACGACGGTTACCGGATGGGCGTCGAAGTAGTGGCGGAGTTTGCGCCGAGTGATGACCAGCGCGTATATCACCTTCTGGATCTGCTGCCACCTCGTCTTGCAGTCGGAGAGGACCTCGCTGACGAAGTACACGGGCCGTTGTACCTTGAGCACCTTGCCCGACTCCGTCCGCTCCACCACCAGGGCGGTGCTGACCACCTGTGTTGTCGCCGCTATATAGAGCAACAAGGGCTCCTTCTCGGTCGGAGAGGCGAGAATCGGGGCGCTAGAGAGTCTGGCCTTGAGATGATCAAGAGCCTCTTGTGCCTCGGCTGTCCAGACGAAGTTGTCGGACTTCTTGAGGAGACGATAGAGTGGCAACCCCTTTTCCCCGAGTCGGGAAATGAATCGACTGAGTGCGGCTAAGCAGCCGGTCAGCTTCTGTACGCCTTTCAGGTTTTTGATCGGCCCCATCTTCGCGATGGCTTCGATTTTTTCTGGGTTGGCTTCGATGCCGCGTTGTGAAACGCAATATCCCAGGAGCATCCCTTTTGGGACCCCGAAAACGCATTTCTCGGGATTGAGCTTAATGCCATTCTCTCTTAGCCGTTGGAACACGGCGTTGAGATCGGCGACTAAGTCGTCGGTTCGCATGGATTTGACTACGATGTCATCCACGTACGCTTGCACGATCCGTCCGATGAGATCACCGAAACACTTGATCATACAACGTTGGTAAGTGGCGCCGGCATTCTTTAACCCAAACGGCATTGTAACGTAACAATATGAGCCGAAGGGAGTGATGAACGCCGTTGCCTCTTGATCACCGATCTTTAGTGGGATCTGGTGATAGCCCGAGTAGGCGTCTAGGAAACACAGGGTTTCGCACCCTGCGGTCCAGTCAACAATTTGGTCGATGCGTGGCAAAGGAAACGGGTCCTTTGGGCATGCCTTATTGAGACTTGTGTAGTCAACACACATCCTCCATTTCCCATTTTTCTTTTTAACAAGTACAGGATTGGAGAGCCACTCGGGGTGAAACTTTTCTTTGATGAAGCCGGCGGCAAGGAGCTTTGCCAGCTCGTCGCCTATGGCTCGGCGCCTTTCCTCGTCGAATCGGCGCAACCTCTGCTTGACCGGTTTCGATCCCGGTTTGATGTTGAGGGAGTGCTCGGCGATTTCCCTTGGAATCCCTGGCATGTCCGAGGGTTTCCACGCGAAGATGTCCTTGTTGGCGCGAAGGAAATCGACGAGCGCGCTTTCCTATTTGGCAGAAAGGGTCGCCCCGATGATGACCGCCTTCCCCTCGGGGTCGGACGGGTCGAGGGGAACCTTCTTGGTGTCCTTGGATGGCTCGAACGAGCCGGAAGCCTTCTTCGGAGTCGGCGTCTCCTCGGACTCCACGCTGGCGACCTCCGGGAGGTCGGGCTTGTTGATGAGCGCCGCTGCCAGCTCGCAGCACTCTACTTCACACTCGTAAGCACGTTGAACAGACGTGCTCACGGTGATGACACCTCTCGGCCCCGGCATCTTGAGCTTGAGGTAGGTGTAGTTGGGGACGGCCATGAACTTCGCGTAACATGGCCGACCAAGGATCGCGTGGTACGCGCCGGGGAAGTCCACCACGTCGAAGGTGAGGACCTCTGTGCGGTAGTTGATCGGCGTGCCGAAGGTGACGGGCAAGTCGATTTGCCCGAGCGGCATGGCCGTCTTTCCGGGCACGACCCCATGGAAGGGTGCGCCCGAAGGTCGGATGCGAGAGCGACTGACTCCCATGGCATCGAGGGTCTCTGCGTACAAAATATTTAAGCCACTACCACCATCCATCAATACCTTGGATAGGCGCTTGTTGGAGACGATGGGGTCGACGACGAGTGGGTACCGCCCCGGACGCGGCACGTACTCGGGATGGTCGCCGCGGTCGAAGGTGATGGCCGCCTCGGACCACTTGAGGAAGGCCGGAGTCGCCGGCTCGGCGGCGTACACCTCTCGGCGCTCCAGCTTCTGGCGCCGCTTGGAGGAGCTGACTCCTTCGCCTCCGAAAATCATGAGGCAGCCGGTGGTTTTCGGAAATCCACCGTCCGCCTCCTTGTCGTCCTTCCCGTCATCCCCGGGGTCAGAATCCTTGTGGTCGGACTTCTTTGCCTTCGTGCCCAGGAACTTCAGCATGAGCCCGCAATCCTTGAGGGCGTGCTTGACGGGGTAGGCGTGGTTGGGGCACGGCGCCTCCAGCATCTTTTCGAAATGCTGGTTCTTGCCGTCGTTGTCGACGGCCGGCTTCTTCTGCTTGCGCTCGACGGCCGCGACGAGCGCGTCGTTGCGGCGTTGCTGATCGCCGCCCTTCTTCTTCTTCTTCTGCTTTTGCTTCTTGTCATGCGGGGCAGACGGACCCGCACCGGAACTCTCGTTCCGCTTTGCCTTGCCTTTAGTCCGGTGAAGGAGGGCATCGACCGCATCCTCACCGGAGGCGTAGCTGGTGGCCACGTCGAGCAGCTCCTTGATGGAGCGCGGGCTCTTGCGGCCGAGCTCATGAACGAGCCCTTCGTTGCTGGTGCCCGCGATGAACGCGGAGATCACCTCGGCGTCAGCGAGATTGGGTAACGCGTTGCATTGCCTGGAGAACCGCTTGATGTAGTCCCTCAGGGACTCGTCGGCGCCCTGTCGGCAGTTCCGAAGGTCCCACGGGTTCCCCGGGCGCGCGTAAGTGCCCTGGAAGTTGCCGATGAACACCTCCTGGAGGTCAACCCAATCCTGGATTGAGCCCTCCGGGAGATGCTCGAGCCACGTCCTGGCCGAGTCGGCCAAGAAGAGGGGGAGGTTGCGGATAATGAACCGTTCGTCGGTGGCACCGCCGGCTTGGCACGCCAGGCGGTAGTCCTCCAGCCACAACGCGGGATTCGTCTCCCCGTTGTACTTCGTGATATTGCTGGGCGGCCGAAACCGCTGGGGGACGGGAGCCCGCAAGATGGCGCGGCCAAAAGCCCGTGGGCCGGCCGGGACCGGAGCCCGAGGCTTGTCTTCCTCCGGGTCAAATCTCCCGCCACGCCGCGGAGCGTAGACAAAGTCCTCGGTTTCGCACCGTGGACCTCGCCCTTGCTCGCGGCGCCTTGCCCGCAGAATGTCGCGGGCGTCGCGGATCCTGCCGATCCGCTGATGGACCGGCGGCGCGTCCCCAGTCCCACTTTGCTCGGGGGTTTGGTGGACGGAACTTTCGGGTTGTTCCCGCGGCTTGCTTGGCGTGCGGTAGGAGACGCTGGATTCCCACCGCCGTGCAGCAGAGCTTTGCTCGCGCTCGGCCTGCTGCACCGCCGCCAAGTCCAGGAGGTCCTTGAGCTCCCCCTGGATTCTTCGCTGGTCCTCGTTGGACGGTTGCGGGAGCGCGCGCAAAAGTGTCGCAGCCGCGGCGACATTCTGGCTGGGCCTGGTGTATCTGGGCACGAGGTTGCCCGCCTCGGCCAGAATCCGCTGCCGGGCTTCGCGCCCATGGGCACGCACGCGTTCGCGCAGGGCCTGGCGCTGCGCCACCTCGTGTTCGAGCCGCTCGCGCTCCTCCTTGAGCCGCCGCGCGGCTTCTGCGAGCTCGTGTTGGCGTTGGAGCAGACGCTCCAGGTCATCGCCCTCCCGGAGGTCGGCGCTCGCCGGAGGGGTTTCATGCTGCGCCTGTGTCACAAGCAGGGGCGCGGCTTCCGCGGCCGCTCCGGCGTCCGCCGTCGTCGCGACCGCTGCAGGGTCTGGCTGCGCCGCCACGTCGTGAACGTTGCGGCGGCTACCTCCACCGGCTTCCACCACCATGCACTCGCGCGAAGGGTGGTGACTGCCGGCGTCGGAGTCGTAGTCGAGGAGGTCATCCTCGTCGCTGTCGTAGTCGTACTCCGCCATGCCCACGAGCTCCGCGCCCGCGGACATGGCGAGGGTGAGGGCCCTTTGTGGGGGTGCCGGCGGTTCGACGCGCGAAAGCCCCCCATCCCGGACCACGATGAACTCCAGGCTCCCGAAGTACACGAGAGCACCCGGAGCCCAATCGATGTCGTGGCTCGCCATCAACTGAAGATGTCAAACGCGCTGAGGTCCCCTACCTGGCGCGCCAACTGTCGGTGTTAAGAAACCGGCCGACAAGTAAATTTGTAACTACGGCGCCTGACAGTCTTCTGTGATGGTGAGGGTCTTGTGAGAGAGGCAAGGTTTATACTGGTTCAGGCAATTGATGCCCTACGTCCAGTTCGTGGGTGGTTCGTGTTTCGACTTGCAGAGGGGAACTACAAGTGTTGACGAGGGAGGAGGAAGACTCCAAGCCTCTTCGTGTGTATCTCTCGATGGATTCGTCCCCCATCCTCATGCACCCAGCTCTCCTTTTATAGTCAAGGAGTGAGCCGGTTTACAAATGGGAACGGGGCTTTCGGGTTGTGGGCAGCGCGGCTACGCGCCGCACTAGTCTGATCCCTAGCCGCTACTGTGGCTCTAGTCAGGCGGCGTCCTGTCAGCCTGGTCGCCGGGCAGGTGGTCGAGGTGTCAACCCAGACTGTCGCGGCCGTCTTGTCGCCGGTCCGGTCTTCGTCCCTGTTCAGGGTGATGATGATGCCGTAGCCATCCCGTTGCTGTACTCGAGGTGTCAGGCGGCGCCGCGAGATGGGACGGGTGTCACTGTGCAGGTCAGATCGCGTGCCTGCAAGTATATGAGTTGCTGGGTAGAGTTAAGGCTCCCCAGCTACTCGTCGTAAATGCCTGTCCTCTTTGCCAGAGGAAAATCTTCTCGACGAAGTCTCCCAACTCGGGGTCGGGCGAAGCGCGGCTTGTGGGCCCGCCCGACTGGGAGTCGGGCGAGGCGGAGTTCGTGGACCCCACCCGACTCGGGGTCGGGCGGGGCGGAAGTCGTGGGCCCGCCCGACTGGGGGTCGGGCGAGGCGGAAGTCGTGGGCCCGCCCGACTGGGGGTCGGGCGAGGCGGAACTTGCATGTGTCCTCGGGGTCGGCCGTGGGCCCCTCGAGCGCTCTGTTGTCGTGTACCTGTTCCTGTGGGCCCTACACAATTAAGCTGAGACGGTTAGCAGGATTAAGTATCCTAGATCAGGATACCCTGATTTGGGTATCCGTCAAAGATGCTAAACCCCGTTTGATAAGATGGATTCTTCTGCTCCAAGAGTTTGATTTAGAAATTCGTGATAAGAAAGGAGTAGAAAATTCTGTAGCGGATCATTTGTCGCGCATGCAATTCACTAACCCGCAGGAATTACCTATCAATGACTTCTTGCGCGACGACATGCTACTCCACGTCAAGGACTCACATCCGTGATACGCCGACATTGTGAACTTCATAGTGACGGGGTACGTACCACCGGGAGAAAACAAGAGACGACTCATCTATGAGAGTCGTCGTCACCTTTGGAGTGAGCCCTTCCTTTACCGTGTCTGCGCCGACCCTCCCTTGTTTCCTTATGTCTTGGGCTTTGTCCTAGCGTTCCTTTGGTCCCTTATGATGGTTAACCCTGGTGCATTAGCCCAGGGAGAGTCCAGGTGGCTGAATTATGGCCTTTTCTCCATCGTGTGTGATTCTGCGATGACTGTGGAGTTGCCGGAGGGATATCATGCATGGGCTTGGACCAAGGAGTCCCCCTTTGGGTCCTAATGATGTGTCTTGGTGGTTTGGCCCAAGTTGAATAGGTTTTGTATCCTTTTTGGTGCATGTCTTCCTCGGCTGCCGATGCTGATTTCTCGGAGTGATAAATTGTGGGCTTCTTGATGTGTTTTCCCTCGTATTCATATGAAATGCACCTACACTCATAATTTCACCAAGACTAGTGGAATTTGTTAGAAATAAGCCCTATGTCTACCCTTGGTGATGGTGTTAGGTTCCAAAAGGTGCATAAAGTTGACGGTAAAAAAGGGTCGTAAGGACCGTCAACAAGATCCCCCACACTTAGCTCTTTGCTCGTCCTCGAGTAAAGTTTGAAGGACTAAGGTGGAACATGACTTCCATTGGTATGATGCTAGCATACAAGTTATTCCAAGCCATACCTGTACCCGTGAACTTTTGATGTGTCTACCATGTCATCTTGGGCGGTTGAGGAATGGAACGGTATAGGATTTGTATAGGATTTGGAGTTTTGGGTCTCTTTTCCCTCGGGTTTGTATAGGATTCATCGTGATTGCACCTGCACCCATAATTTCACCAAGACTTGTGGAATTCGTTAGTTTTAAGCCCTACCACTATGTTTGGTGTTTACTTTGATTCCATTTGTGCAGGTATTTGACGGTCAAAATCGTGCCGTAACGACCGTCAACATGCATCTCGGGCAGTGCCTACACCATTGCCTTGTTTCATCATCACCATCCCAATCTGGACCTCGGCCTTCTGGATGTTGGCTTCAAGTGTGATGCAGTTCAGCGTGACCTTCTGATGAATCAATCTCATGATGCCGCTGAAGCCTTCGTGACTTCCTTGAAACTGATTCCTGAAGCCGCTCCTGCTGAAGAAGAGGAATCTGCCGAAGATGAGGGGCCTGGTAATGACCAGGAATGATTTGGCTCTTCTGTGAAGAGCTTGTAATAAAAAAACAGTAGTTTCCTGTAATGATAGGGCGAAAGCCCAATTTTTTGAACAATGGGGCAAAGGCCTTTCTTTTGAACAATGCTTTAATAATGATTGGGCGAAGGCCCGAACAATGCTTTAATGCATGTATGATCCCCTCCCTACTTTTCAGTACACAGTTTTAACTGTGTGCAGGAAAGTAGTAAATCAGTAAGGCATGTAGATTGTCCTATTTTATCCACATTTTAAGTGTTGTTTTGATCGAACGTGCGACCTGTTTGGGGAGATCCAGCTTATAAAACCAACATGGGGCTAAGGGTCTCCCCCCAAATCTTTTCACAAGGGGGCCATATAACTTATCAAACCACCATTGTGGCTAAGTCTTACGACACTTTGGTGCCTGAAAAGGCTGTTCGTACCGCGCCTGTAAACCAAACGTGTGGCCAGGACAGCGACCAAACTTAGTAGACTAGCCGAAGGGCATGGCCTTTGTGTCCGAAGGGACAAATTTCATAGGTCCGAAGGGACAACTTTATTACAGCTGAACATTGCACTTTATTGATCTTACTTCAAAATCTTTACACATAGAACCGACGTAACCGATCGGTATTCCAGGTTCCTAGCAATATGGCTCCATTGACTTCTGCTAAAACATATGCTTCTAAACCAGCATCTTCGACAACCAAGAACGGACCTTCCCACGGAAAAAACAACTTATGCTTGTCTTTAGTGGTGATGTCCTTCTTGATGACCATATCTCCCACGCTTAAGGTTCTTCTAACCACCTTTCTCTGATACTGTTTCTTCAGCTTCTCCTAGTACTGCTTCACATGTTCTAATGCTGTATCACGCTCTTCTTCAAGCAATATCAGATCGACTTCTCGAGCATCAGGCTGTGCATCTTCATAGAAATTTGTCACGCGATGAGCCCCCAGGTGTATCTCAGGTGGTAACACTGCATCGGCACCATACACCAGATAGAACGGTGTATCTCTCGTCGCGCGGCTTGTTGATGTTCGGGCAGACCACAACACGGTTGGCAATTCTTCAATCCAATTCTTCCCCTTAGAAGACAGCTTGTCGAACTCCCGAGTCTTCATACCACTCATGATGATGCCATTGGCTCTCTCAACTGCTCCATTGGTCTGCGCATGTGCGACCGAAGAGGTAGGATGTATGATCCCATGATCAGCACAGAATCTTTCAAACTTACTGCCCACAAATTGCCTTCCATTGTCGGAGATCAACTTCTTCGGAAGTCCGAACCTTGTCACCAAGCTTCTCATGAACTTCACCGACGCCTCTTGGGTGATGCGTGTCACCACTTCCGCTTCAATCCACTTCGTGAACGTGTCAATGGCCACATACAAGAACTTGTATCCTCCTTTGGCCTTCGAAAAAGGTCCTAAAATATCTATACCGCAGATGGCAAACGGCCAAGACAGGGGTATGGTGTGTAATTCTTGGGCGTGCCGCGTGCTTTGCTTGCTGAAGAACTGGCAGTTGGCACATGTCTTGACCAGGTTGATCGCATCTTGCTTCGCCGTATTCCAATAAAACCCATGACGAAAAGCTTTACCCACAAGGGAGCGGTATGCAGTGTGAACACTGCAAATCCCCCCATGTATATCATGCAGCAGCCTGACTCCTTCCTCTTTGGACACACATCGTAGCAGAATCCCATTACGAGCTCTTCGGTACAACACCCCATCAGTCATCACGTACAGCTTGGTCTTCCGAGCAATACGCTCTGTAGTAGCATCATCATCCAGGATAGGGTTGTTTTCTAAGAACTGGATGATCGAAATTCTCCAGTCTTCAACATGCCCTTCTCCCGAGTCAATCACCATCACGTCCTCTTCGGGTGCAATTTTTGACACCGAAGGCTTCGTGAGCTTCTCCAGAATCACATCATCAGGGACTGCAGATCGAGACGAGGCAATCCAAGCCAGGTGATCAGCATCCCGGTTATCCAAGCGTGGTATATATCGCACTTCGAATCCATCAAACCCTTTCTCAAGCTTCCGAACTTCCTCCAGATAGTCAGCCATCTTCTGATCCGAGCATTGGTACTCCTTCTATACTTGTCTGGTGACCAATTGTCAATCCCCTTTCACAAGCAGCCGATCAATTCCAAGTGACCTTGCAATGCGTAGACTCGAGACTAGGCCTTCATATTCCGCGACGTTATTCGTAGCTTGAAACAGCAACTGGATCGCATACTTCATGACTCTTCCTTCGGGTGAAACAAACACCACACCTGCACCAGCGCCCTTCAAGGTGAAGGAGCCGTCAAAGTACATGACCCAATGGGTAGGGTCGACTTGCTCTTCTCCTCCGTCATCAGTCCACTCAGCGATGAAATCTGCTAAGGCCTGACCCTTCACAGCTCTTTGTGGCACGAACTCAATCTCATACTGCCCTAGCTCAACAGCCCATTGTGCGATTCGCCCCACTGCATCCTTGCTATGCAAGACAGTCTGCAGGGGTCGATCCGACACTATTTTGATGGGGTGAGCGAGGAAGTAGTGCTTCAACTTTCTTGACGTCATCAGGGCGGCGTAGAGCAGCTTTTGCACCATCGGATACCTCGTCTGAGCGTCCTTCAGAATCTCGCTGACAAAGTACACCGCGCGTTGTCTGGTTTCGCCTTCAACTTCTCTTTCCACCGTCAATGCCGCACTGACCACAGCATCTGTTGCAGCAACGTACAAGAGCAGCGGCTCCTCAGGCTATGGCGGTATCAGGGTAGGCATTTGCTTGAGATAAGCCTTCAACTCATGGAACGCCTTTTCTGCTTGATCATCCCAGTCAAAGCCTTCCTTCTTCCTTAGCAACTTATAAAAAGGCATACCTCTCTCTCCCGATCTCGAGATGAATCTATTCAGCGCCGTCATCATGCCGGCCAGCTTCTGAACTTCTCTTCGGGTCTGGGGAGGCTTCAATTTCTCAATCACCACCATCTTGAGTGGATTAGCATCGATGCCACGTTCGGAAATCATGTATCCCAGGAGTTTGCCCGAAGTAACTCCGAAGACACACTTCTTTGGATTAAGCTTCATCTTGTACTTGCGCAGATTGTCAAATAGTCTGCTTCAAGTCATCGAGGAGATTCTCTTTCTTCTTGGTCTTGACGACGATGTCATCAATGTAAGCTTCGATGTTCTTCCCAATCTGCTACTTCGAAGACAAGTTTCACATACTTTTGATAGGTGCAACCTGCATTCTTCAGCCCGAAGGGCATGGTCACATAACAAAAGATTCCGAAGGGCGTGATGAATGCCGTCTTCTCTTGATCATCAACATTGAGACTAATTTGGTGATGCCCAGAGTAACCATCCAAAAAACTCAATAATTCACTAGTAGAAGTGGAGTCTACAATCTGATCTATCCTCGGAAGAGGGTACTCGTCTTTTGGACAAGCTTTATTCATGCTAGTGTAATCGACGCACATGCACCACGAGCCATCAGGCTTCGGAACTAATACAGGATTGGCTAGCCATTCAGGATAGACGACCGTTCTAATGAACCCAGCTTAAAGAAGCCTAGTCACTTCCTCATGTATGGCGTCGCGTTTATCTGGAGTATATCTTCTTTGCTTCTGCTTCAACGGTTTGAAAGCCGGATCGATCCCCAATTTGTGCTCGATGACCTCCCTGGGGATCCCGGGCATATCAGACGGTTTCCATGCAAATACGTCGATATTTTCCCGGTGGAAGGCTACTAGCGCGAGTTCCTATTTTTCAGGGAGGCCCCAGCCAACGTGCGTCGTCTTGGCGGGATCCGCGTCACTGAGTCCAACCTCCTTCTTGTCGCCGTTGCCCTCCTTCGCGGCTCCGCTAGGTGTCGGAGCTAACGCTAGGGTTAGGCTGTTCGGGGCTGCCGGAGGAGTGGTATCCTTGCCCTTCGGAGTCTGCGATGTATCTCCCTTCTGGATTTTGGCTTGAGGTTCCTCCTTCGGAGATTCATCCTTGAAATGTCCCGCCAGTACGAGAGCATCGAGGTCGCACTTCACCGCCTCCGATTGGTCCGCACCGATGGTGATCACACCGTGCGGGCCAGGAATCTTCAGCTGGGCATACGCGAAGTGCGCTGCCGCCATGAACTTGAACAGGAAAGGCCTGCCTAGGATGCAGTTGTAGGCAGAGTCAAAATCAGCCACTTCGAAGGTAAGGACCTCCGACCTCCTGTTCTCCTTGGGCCCCACAGTCACCTCTAGATGAACTTTCCCTAGGGGTCGAGATGACACCCCAGGAACTATCCCATGAAACGATCTTCGACGGGAGTGAGCATGGTGAGCGGCAGACCCATTCACAGGAAGGTCTTCTTCATCAGGAGATTCAATCCACTCCCATTGTCAATCAGAGTCTTCGCGATCTTGTTTCGATGCACAATGATCTTAGCAACGAACGGCAGTTCTGGACCACTTATCAGGCTCTTCGGGTGATCTTCAGTGCCGAAGGTGATCGGAGTATCCGACCATTCCAGCTTCTTGGAACAAGGTTCAGCCAACATCACCTCTCGCTGGATCTTCTTGTACTGTGTTCGGGACATCAAGGCCGAACTTCCCCCGAAGATCATGTGGATTTCGGGGTATCTCTCTTCATCATCATCACGATCTTGCCTCTCAGCCTGATGTGGACCGTTGTTCCTATGATTCCCCCGGTCTTTTTCGTGGAGCCTGATCTTCCCTTCTGCCAGACGTTTCCTCTCCATCTCCTTGTACTTGTAGCATTCATCAAAGTCGTGAGAGGTGCGCCTATGAATGGGGCACCACTTCTCAACTCCTTCAGGGCGGTCGTGATCACGACCCCGTTTTCGGGGAAAGCGACCCTCCCCTCTTTCTTTCTGCTCCACGGCCATGACTTCATGATCATCCGCCTTCTTCTTCAGACCTTTACCCTTGCCATCATTGAGACGAGCTCGGGCATCCGCCGCCTTAGCGCAAGATTCTGCAATGTCGAAGAGCTCAGCGACCGTAGTCGGCTCTTTTTCGGCGATCGTTTCCACGGTCTTCACATCTAAGCACCCATCTCGGTAGGCTCCGATGACCTCCACGTCATGGATCTCCGGGATGGTGTTCCTCATCTGGCAGAAGCGCTTCGTGTAGTCCCGAAGTGACTCGTCCGCCTTCTGTTTTATATTCTTCAGTTGGTCCACCGTGCCATGGCGAGTGTAGGAGTCTTGGAAGTTTCCTTTGAAGGTCTTCGTCAGCTCAACCCAAGAATCTAAGGAATAGGGTGGCAAATTCATCAACCACGTTCGTGCGGCACCGGTCAGGACAGTGGGCAGATAGCAGCACTTGACCCTTTCATCACCTCCGGCCGCATCGATCATCGTGGAGTAGATGGATAAGAACTCCCCGGGATCGGTGCTACCATCGTACTTCTCCACTATGTCGGCTTGAACTTTTCGGGCCATCGCACTGATCGGAGATAGGGACCAATAGCTTGATAGGCAGGTGGCCCAGTCTCAGATGCTAGGCGAGGAGTGCCTGTGGACTCAGAATGCTGTCTTGGTGCTTGTGAAGGTCGTCCTCCCAGGCGCTGGTGAATGGAGGGAGCCTCACGCTGTCGATTTAAGACATGGCGGGCATCAGACGGCGCTAGGGGTTGACCTTGTTGCCTTCGCCGATCAGAAGACGACGCATGCTCAGAGGCGGCCGGCCTCTGATTGTTTGTTGGTCTGAGCCTTCCTCGGAGGTTGGAGATAGGAGCTGCTCGAGCAACTTCATTGTTCGCAGGTGGCGTCGTATTGATGCGACCCGCGATTTTGGTGACTTGCTGTACCAATGGGGCCAAGGGAGAACCATCGGGAGCTAGTCGGTTCAGCGACTCCAACGCTGTCTGGAGCTGGATGGCGTCAAACTCCGGGCCGAGATTGCATGGCGCGACGCTGGATGGAGCTTGCGATCGAGATCTGATAGATCTGATGGTAGGTAAGCTACTGGAGGATGCCTCCGAAGCCCGCCCGGCCATGTATACTTGGCGAGCGGGATCGACACCTTCGTCTTCGGAATCGCCTCCAACTTCAGGGCAGTCTTCACTGTTCCATGATTCATCATCACTGTCCGGGCTCCCAATCCTGAAGCCCGGAAAGTAGAGTCCTTCCAGTATTGCCTGGACGACTTGCGCTTCTAGGGCAGAGCCAGAGATCGGATCCGAAGAGGATTCCGCCTCCGGTAGAGTTCACAAAGGAGAGCCCCATACCTCTGTCGCAGCCTCCCGGAACGCACCCGCCGAGTTCATGAACCCGAACGGCATATGCGCTCCCGAAGACATCGTCTCTCGCTTTTCCTGGACGGCTCCGTCGTGGAGGTTGATCGAGGCCACCAGTTCCGCTAGAAGCGCCTCCTGCGCATCTGGCAGGTTGACTTGCTGAAGATCTCCGTTCCCGTCGGCGACTAAGGTCAAAGATCCGAAGCAGAACTCAGTGCCGACAGGAAACTTCATGTTATTCGCAGATCCCATCTGATGCTCTTGACGGAATCTCGACGCTGCCCCTCTACCTGGCGCGCCTCTGTCGTCACCTGATTGAACGGGGTGTTCGGCAGATATTTGGATCGTGGGAGCAACGTGGTTAGCGAGATCGATCTAAGAACACATAGAGGGTTTATACTGGTTCAGACTTCCTGAAGGATAAAAACCCTACCTCCAGTGCGATCTTGTATAATGTGGCAGCCTTTGCATTAGGGTTTCGCAAGGTGCCAGATAGATTTCCCCGTAGGGGTTACATGAATATTTATAGGCTAGTTACCACCTATGAGAGTCCTTCCTACCTTCTCCGTATCCAACAAAGAGATCGTATCCTTCCCGTACACCATGCCGTGCCAGACAAGCCTTCGGAAAAGTCTTAAAATTGGGTTCGGAATATCTGGAAACAAGGGCTACGACAAGATGGATAAGTTCTATCTTATAGAACTTACTAACACGCTCAAGAAATTTGGAGGGTGGAAGATTGAAGCCGCAGATCATGTGGGATTCAAATACCGGGATTTCGGTGGTGTCGAAGCTGAAGCACATTTCGCCCTTGTTCTCTTTGGTGATGACGAAATCTGAGATCCACCTGGTCTTCCGCAGCTCCTGGATGTATGCTTCATCGATCTCCCCGGGCTTCCAGTGATCTATGGACTCCGGAATCTCGCCGGCGGCCATCATCCGCTGGGCTTTGGTGGGGGAGCCGGTGGAGCTGGTGGAGTCATCTTGTTGCTCAGGATCTTGATGAGCAGCGGCGGCGGCCCTATCGGGTGAATTGGAGGCCATGAGAATCAATCTAGGGTTTGCGCGCGGAGGAAGTGAAGCTACGGTTTAAGCGGCAGCAAATGTGATGCGAAATGAGGAAGACGACTATGGCGATTGGGTTTTATGGGCTCTCGCGACTGTTTGGCTTCTCAGAGAAGGTAACCCTGCCTGATAAATGCGCTACATTCCTGGTATTTTGAAAATTATTCGGTTTTGTTGCCAATATTTGAGGGATTTGTTATGGCAAATTTGGAAATATTTCCGTTAAGTGTGCATAAAATTATTGCCACGGGAAATTATGTCATTCTCCGAAGGTTGTTGTTCTCCGAAGATTGTTATTCTCTGAAGAAGTTTGTTCTCCGAAGAGAGTTGATTGTTGAAGCAGTATTTCCCGAAGAAGGTATTCTCCGAAGGGATTATTCCATTATTGAGGTTAAATTGCGAAGAGGTTATTTCCCGAAGGACTTATTTAAAGAAGAGACATTCTGAGAAGATATAAAGCGGTGCAAAAATACGAAGATGAGCTAAAACACACATGTACATTTGGGATTGAAGGCAGCTTTTCATTCATTAATCTGAAGGTCCTATTACAAGATCTAAGTTACATCTGAAGCTTTGGGAAGCACCTGACCCTAACATAAAGGTTGAAGACAAGGGTGAGGGAGACGCATGGCTCAGGTGTGAGCAGCACAGGGATATCTCGTATCCCTAGTTCCGCCGCTCATCAGCGTCCTCAGAAGGGGCCCCGATGACACCGGAGGAAGTGTTCTCTATGCCTCCACCGCTTGCGCTGTTGATGAGGGGCACACGAGAGGAGATATGGGCGCCCCCCATGTTAGAGTCAAGGACCGGGTTTGCAATCCCGATAGAAGGCAAAACCGAATCGTCATTTGGAGGAATAACAGGAGCAGGAGAACCTGCAGGGATGGGATCTGCAGGGGCATCCATGTCCATTGAGTCATCACCACCAGATTTGTCGTCGCTGGAGTCGTCGATGGAGACGATGCCGGCGTTGGCGGGGATGTCACGTGACCCTTTGTTCAGGGCCACGTGAAGACGCCTGACGTATTCTTCATCGTCGATGTCCTCCTCCAGATCGATGATGTTTACCGGATTTGGAGGAGGGCTTGGAGGAGGAAGCCTGTAATCCGCCGCCTCTGTTGGAGGAGGAGGAGGAGGGGCTGATGGATCAGCAAGCTCAGGAGGGCTAGTCGCCGGGCTCTCGTTGGAGGGAGCAGAGGAAGAAGAACCGGATACGCCGGTGAAATTGGTGTTGAGCCATTGGGAAAACCTAGGGTTGACGCATCTCTTGCGCCCCATGGTGGAACTGGTGGGGAAGATGATGTTTGGAGTAGCCGGACCCCCATATTTATAGCCTTGAGGGGCGGCGTTTCAGTTGCTCGAAAGGTCAAGTGGGAAAATAATTATTTTGCAAGTTTTCAAGAATATAGGAAGACGAGGTGATGCATCGCTGAAGATTCCGTCAGATTGGCCAGACAGTAAAGACAAATTTTGACTCGTCAAGTCAAGGTCCCTTTTTTATTGTTGGGAGGTTCTTCGGAGAGAATAGGAGGTGGACCAAGGCTCTGGTGTTCGGAATCCCGAAGGCGTTTGTTCCGAAGATCTTATTTTTCCGAAGATGGTGGTTGATAAATGAAGATAGCTTGGTACATCTGGATCCTAGGTTGACGGCAGAACATATCCCTCGTCATATTCTCATCTGAAAATGAGGATGCCAAGTGACATGTTCAGGGGCTTATGTCGTAGCCCTAGTTTCCAGATATTCCGAACCCAATTTTAAGACTTTTCCGAAGGCTTGTCTGGCATGGCATGGTGTACGGGAAGGATACGATCTCCTTGTTGGATACGGAGAAGGAACATTGTAGTTTAAGAAGGACTCTGATAAGCGGTAACTAGCCTATAAATATTCATGTAACCCCTACAGGGAAATCTATCTGGCACCTTGCAAAACCCTAACGCAAAGGCTGCCACATTATACAAGATCGCACTGGACGTAGGATTTTTATCCTTCGGGAGGCCTGAACCAGTATAAACCCTCTGCGTGTTCTTAGATTGATCTCGCTAACCACGTTGCTCCACGATCCAAATATCTGCCGAATACCCCGTTCAATCGGGTGACGACAAAATTATTTGCTTGCCATTTTGAAAATATATATATATATATATATATATATATATATATATATATATATATATAGCGGGTGAGTATATTCTATAGCCGGCTATAGAATAGCTTATTCTATAGCCACTTCTGTTTTGAATGAAATTTACAACAATTTGAACGAAATTTATGACATCATGTTCTAGGACACGTGTCGCATGCAAATTTACGACAAAAGTCTAGTAAAACACATCACAAATTTATCGTAAATCAGTATAGTCATATGTCATAAATTACGATAACACAGTTTTACGATAATTTTATCATGGATTTATGATAAATTTAAACAAATTTACGACATCAGCGTTCACACACATTTTGAAAAGAAGTATCATGGTAAATCACGTAGCAAAATATCGTAAACCACTATACACGAATGTCGTAAATTACGATATGAAAGTGGCCACAGAATAAGTTATTCTGTAGCCGGTTACAAAATAATAGGTCTATATAGCCCTGATCACACATAGAGAGGATGCGATATAAAGGAGAAGCATGAATATGTTCTTGGTCTTGCCTTCGAGAGATCAAAACCTCCAGTAGAAGCGACAATGGAGCTTTTTTTAAAAAAAATACTACCTCATAATTGATACCTATATTTGATTCTGCTTCTATATACTAGTTTTCAGATATAACGAAGAACCTGGTCACTAGCAAAAACTCTTGCAAAAAGTATGATAAAAATGGTGAATATATTTATATAGTAAATAGAACTTCATAAACCTCATGGTGCAATTCTTGAAGAACCCACAATTTCTAAACCCTAGCGCGCGCCAAGGTGAAAAATTCACATCCACAAAGCTATTTTCACAGCTACACCCCAAAGGTGAAGTTTCTTTTACTTGCAATCATAAATTTCCATTGTCCATGTCTAACTCTACCGATATCATTATCTAAAAAAAATCTCTACCTATATGCTTCAAACCTAGTGGGTTCCAAGACGGGGCCGCTAAAACCTATCCAATGTTATGGAGAGGTAGCGCACTTACCCTAACTTGCTTGGAACTGAAATGCCTTATTGGTATTGTGTTGTATCCCTGGTCTATCATGTTTTGCCATAGATGAACATGTCAGTGACATAATCAAAGGCTGAATGGCTTTATGAAACTACAGTGGCAAGAACAAAGGTACGTTTGTTTGGTTGTTGAAAGTTAAATGTTGCTCACATTTGTAACATTTAAGTTATGAGAAATTCTATGGTGTTTGAAGTTAATTATAACCGTTCGTTTGGTCAGATCTAACGGTTAGAAATAGGGAGGAACCTGATAAAAGGAACTTTAAGTTGTGGACCGGTACAAAAAATCAGTGGGCCCGGTATTAATTTTTTCTTTCTTCCTAATTAAACAGGGGGTAGTTTAGTATTTTCACGTGTCATGTACTGTAGAGGCATGGCATCGAGCGACAGGAAGACTACAACGATGAAGGGACTGCGCGGATGCGGCGTTCGGCTCCTTTGCGTCGAGGATCCTTGGACCAGTTCAACATATCGATCTTTTTTACTGGGAGCTGTCGTAGTGAACCCGATCCCTAATCCTACCCTGCCATGGGAGCCGTCGCCGTAGAAACGCCATGCCCAGGACTCCAAACTGGGAGCTGTTCGATGCATCGATTGCGTAGCACTTTCTTTCTCGGCGACCTCAAAACGCAAATAGTTTGCGAAGGTACGGGTGACATCACGGGCTGGCTGTGCACAGAAGCTTGGGTGAGCTCTTCGAAATCAGGCCACCAGCTCACCTCTGCGTTCCTGGCTCTAGCTACTACGTCAAACTGAAAGGTTCTACGGCGGCGCGCCGGGCAAGATTGGCCTCGGCAAAAAGGAAAGAAAAAACAGAGGACATGAAAGAATCGTGAGGAAACAGTCAATACATTTTCAGAGAAATTGCCGAATGGAATTGCAAACGCCCTCCACCTAACTGTGGCCCGCTGAATCAGGCGTTCCTGCCACAAATCATTTGACGAGGTGCATAGGGAGGCACTCATACATGCTGAAACAGGCCTAGGCGCGACTGAAGATGGCCGTTCCGCTGAAGGTTTGGATGCACGGGATGCACAATGCGACCTCCTCGCTCGGGCTAATCTGTGATCACGTCGACGAATGCCACGGGCTAGCGTATGCAGGTGGACTCGCTGAATGGATTAAGGCGGCTGGACTCGATGGTGGCGACGAACTGCGGCGGCACTGATGGATGAAGATACAACAACTGTTAGAGGTAGTACCGTGAATTTCCAAAAGTACCCACGTTTATGTTAATTTGGGCTCTGTAATCAGACTGATTAGATGGACTGCTGAAAATAATCTGCGGGAGAGGACCCGAGGGTTCCTTCCAAGCACCGTAGAAAAACTCGTTATAGGTGCATTTTCTCGGTTCGACATAGTGGCAAATAAATGTTAAGGCGGTTGCTTCTCCTTGCCCCAAACACAAGAACACGTGGGGTGAGGCAAATGTTAGGTGCTAATGACTCCAACAATCAACAGGCAATTTGAAGAGCAAAAGGGACATTTGGCTCCTCTGTACAGTACATTTTTTCTTCATGTCTCCAACAGAAGGAGGCAGAGGCAAATGCACTTCCGCTTCTCGCCATTAAGTCCCGCGCGCCGCGCCCAGCTCCTCCCGCACCGCCACGCCACGGCTCGCGCTCCGCTCCAGCCCGCACGCCGCGCGCCACGGCCCGAGCTCCGCCGCACGCCGCGCCGCCGGACAAAGGTCTTCCACCGCGTCCCCTGCTCTGCCACCCTGCGCACCCTGCCGGCGATGCGCCAGGAGGCTCCTCGGAGCGCGAGCTGGCAGAACGCCATGTGCAAGGCGGTTGGCGGGGTCAAGCCAGTGCCGCGCCGCCGCCTTCCCGCGAGCTCGCGCCGCGGCCTCGCCTCCTCCTCGGCACGCCGCGCACACGCCCGCCCCTGCTCGCCGCGCCCCCGCAGTGCACGCAACCCCGGCACGCCACGTCCGCGAGCCTCGGCAAGCCTGCCGCCGCACGCACGCCCGACCCGGCCCGCCGTGCCGTCGCCGGGCGCACGCCCACCTCGTCGACATCTCCTTCATCGTGTACACCGGCGGCTTGTCTTCGAGCCCACCATGTCACCATGTACACCGGTGGGATTAAATTTCCTAACAGAGGAACGGGATGGGGATGGATACAAAGGAGTTCGTCCTCTGTTCGCCATGGACGAGCTCTGAAAGCTCAAATCCGGCATGGGGAAGAGGAAGAGGGCGACCGGGCGTTGAGGAAATCGCATCCTCGGTTCACGGCGCATCCATTTGTGGCGTAGATTTAGCTCAGGGCCTAGGTGGGCGGCTAATTTGGGGGAGGAGTGGCCATGGCTGATGGAGCTCGGGAGAGAGATGAAAAAGGCTAGGGGAAGGGGACGGACTGGTGCTCACCTCGACAATGGCTTGGCGACGGCGTCGTTCGACCGCATCCTCGCCGGCAGGAAGCGAGCAGCGACGGCAGCAGCCTGGACTCTGTGGACGCGGCAGAAGATGCATCGGAGGAGAGAGAGTGTGCATTTTTGCATGTTCTCTCTCCTCAAATGCAAAAATGCCTTCTTCTTTGCCTATTCTGTTGGAGTTGATTTTGGAGATGCATATTACTTTTTCACATGCATATTTGGCTTTGCCTCTTATTATTGGAGTCAGTCTAATTACTCGCTCATTGTCTTGGTATTGGCGCAGAGCTTGATGATACTCACATTTCTCAATCCTCAAGTTTGAATGCTAGTACTTCTGTTTCACAGGTTGTACATCTAGCCTTAAAAAAATTGTATCACAAAGGTTGTACCCTTCACTTTCCGATGCATCTCTCTTGAGCTCTTCCTCGCTTTTGTTTTGCGCCCTACACATTTTTCATCGACATACCACAAGTGAAGAGTGGGCCCTCATCATGTAGGAAGGTTTAGTACGCTCATATTTGGCAACATCACTGATTAGTGGTTGTGTACGTGTACCCTTCTCATGAATAGGTATGGTGGTGGATTGTAGGTTTCCCTGTTACAAATACTCCCTATAAAAACTGAACCCAACTTTAGGTCACACATCGATATTGAGAAGGGCTGAGGTGACATGTTCAACAGCATGGCCGAAACGAGAGAAGCTTTGGCATTACTAAAGGTAGAAAGGAAAGAAGGGAACTGGATCTTGCTTAAACTGGGTCGCATCCAAGGTTTGATTTACTGTGGTAAACCGGACCCATTACCGGAAAAACGGTCCCGTCCGGTTTATCCGGTTCTCCAATTTTTTAATTCAAAATTCAACAATAATTGAAAAAATTGAAACAACAATATGTTAAAAAAACAAGAGGAAATTTGAAACGCAAAGGTGGAACAAGAACATGAAAAATCGATCGTTTGATGGGTAAAAGAAATCACGCAAGATTTCTGGGTTGAAAAAATAGAAGAAAAAAAGAAAAAAATTCTCTTTTTCGAACTGGCAACATTCCTCAATTTTTTTGACCAAGCAAATGATCGAATTTTTATGTTGTTGTTACACCATTGTGCTGCAAATTGCATCTAGTTTTTATTTATATATTTTTTTGCACTTTTTTCATTTTTCCTTTCTCAATCGGTTTTCCGGAATTTCTGTCCGGTTGTTTACCGAAGATTTTGAATTCAAAATTCGGAATTTGAACATTGTTCAGTTTCCGGACCGATTTTTTTGGTTTTTTCAGTAACCCGATGTCCCGATCCCAGCCGGTTTTTTTAGTAGAATTCGATAAGATAAACCTTGGTCGCATCATCTGAGTTCAAAGCAGAGCAGAGCAGAGTGTGACTAAACCGAATAAGATGAAGACGGGATTAAGTTGGGCTGGGCCTCTTCGTCATTTTAATGGGCCATATATGGGTCAGAGACTCAGAGTCAAGTAGGCCATACTTATATTTATGGGCTTCGGCAATAGTAAATAAAATCTGTCTCGCTTGCCTCAACTCGGTCCCGTCCCTGTCCGAGGAT
Source organism: Eragrostis curvula (assembly GCA_007726485.1). Classification (NCBI taxonomy): domain Eukaryota; kingdom Viridiplantae; phylum Streptophyta; class Magnoliopsida; order Poales; family Poaceae; genus Eragrostis; species Eragrostis curvula. The sequence continues at coordinate 26,077,889 of CM017441.1, read as the reverse complement.
GGAGTCACACCGAGCAACCGACTGTGCGTGGTTGGCTCATGTTTGAAGAGGGCATTCGCGGAAGCCAATCACGTCGGCACGTGAGGATACGTGGGAGATGACAAGGTGCGTGGGCCGCCGCCGTATGCATCACTCAGAATCGATGCAGGAGTTGAGCTTCGCATTCTCCCCCAAGGAAGAGACGGGCAGGTGAGCCCAAGCGGTTGAGTCCAAGGAGAGACAGCAAGAAGAAGATCCCATGCTACTGCTTGCCGCCTGGTCCCGTCCCAATCGATCGACCCTTTTATATACTACTACTAGCAGTACTATATACTAGAAAAGGGGGCTCGCTTTTAGCCCTTCGACCACTATCAGCCAATGTAATGTGTTAATGTCCTCATTCACACATTATATATTGCTGGCTGTCTCACGGCATGCCGTGGCCTGATGAATTGAACACCTTCTGGTTGAAGCCATTCTCTCTTAAGTACAATCATATACACGAACATGAATATGATTTTGGACGCGTAATGTTACGTTAATCAGAATTCACATTTCGAGTTAAATTTCCATATGTATGAACGACCTTCAGCTTTCTCACGTCATAAATGTAGGGGTGCATGGGTGTAAAGGTGCTATATGTGAGCTTAGCACTGATCAGTTTATAGGTGGATGAAGACATGTAAGGCCATCTTTTTGGTAGGAGAGAGCGGAAGACAGAAAGGGGACCGGGAAAGTTGCAATTGATTAAAACTTTGGTGATCTTTTTCGACCTTTTTGAGTTCACATCTTTCTTTGGCTTCTTCTCAGCCGGCATCATCAGCAATCAATCATCGTTATCATATGTCTCATTCTTTGCACATTTATGATATATATGATTGGCGAACCAGAACTAGTTAGTCTCGGATTTCGTTTGCTCTGAGCTTGCATTAGCCTTTCGCTAGCTTAGCCTTTTTGGAGCTTTGAGATGTGAAGATTCATGGGGGGTGCTGTATGTTTCGACAGAAGATGCCCCATCCGAGCTTGCACTGGAAAATGTACATGAATGGTCTATTGACAGGAACGTAATATTATCCGTTCATGCCTCAGAACGTAATGTCGCGGCGTACGTGCACATACATCTTTACACAAGCTTCCAACGTGCAAGTTGTCGCCGAGTCAAGTTACTGTGCAGAGTACTCTACATGGCAGAGCTGTCTACATTCGCAGATAGCGTTGTGTGTCGCTTTGTCCCTGGCCTCTGAATCGGCCTCTGTCCGCTTGCCCAGCACGGAATATGTCGCGAACCGGCCGGTGAATATCATGCGTGGACGCACGCCTATCCAGGGCGTAGACAACAAGACGTCGCATGCCCGCAGTTCTGGTACATCTCCATGTTCCATGTCTGGTTATGCGCTACCTTACACAGGCCGGAGTATCTTCCTTTCTCGTAAATGGCGTAGCAGCCGCCAGAGAAATGCAGTTTGTTGGCGAAGAGGTCAATCAGAAAAGGGAGAAGGTTCAAGTGATGACGTCCGAAACCAAGATGCGAGGCGTGACCCGGCAGGACCGCCGGCCGGGGGTTGTGCCACTGTCGTCAAGCTCCCTGTGGGTATATACTACTGTACTACACCAGTGGTGGGCCAAGGATTTGGACCGTATGTATCAAGAAGTTCTAATGGTAACATTGTTTTTTTTTACAGCCTAAATTATGTCATGAATTCACTTGGCAAATTGCAATAACAAATCGACTAATATTAAAAAAAATCTATGTAATCCTAATTGTACAATCGCAAATGTGTTGACCTCAATATCATGCCGTTGTGGGCGGTAGCTCTGCACGCGCAGGTTGTCGTGCGCCTGCGCTCCTGGCCTCCGGCCCTCGGCCTCCCTCCATCCCTCATCCCTCATCCCTCCCCGCCGCTGCCGGCCTTTGCGGGTTAGGGTCAGAGTCGTGAATCGATTGAAGAAGAGGAAAATTGGAACGTGTAACGAGCGCTCAGTGTTTAGAGAGGACTCGGAGGAGAAGGGAATGGTCGACTTCGGGTACTGTGCCAGCAGTGGGTGAGTGAAGGAGGTGTCCAGATGGGCTTTGTTCGTTTACGGTGTTTGCAAATAACGTGGCCATCCGTTCCCTTATATCTAACGTTCCACAATCAAAAGTACCTACCAAAAAGTACAAAAGTATTGATAGTACTTAAGTATGAAGGATAAAAATAATTTTAGATGGCGAGTAAATATGGAACGACAGGGCAAAGAGGAAAGAAATCACCGAGGCTCTTCCTCTATTTATGTTGTTTTAATGTCATTTACTTGGTTTTGATTTTTCTGCTTTAAATAACGCAAGAACACAACTGCCGCTAAGGGCGACAACGACACCGTGCAGGCGGCATTGCCGCTACGGACCATGGCGAGGCGGTTCCGGAAGTGATGACATAGATGCATGCCCATCTATGGCCGCTAGGTGCCGGCGGCCATGACGTTGACGTCAGAGGAACCGTTTTGTGTTATCATTATTTTTGTAATCTACATGGTTCTTCACAAATTACATGTTTCAGATTTTAGACTAGTGCATTGGGTGCCAAAATTATGGAGCGAAAAAGAAAGAGCATGAACGAATTTGCCAAAGTTCACACATTTTTTTAGAAACAAACCATTACATGTTGCAAACTGATTTATAGATTTTTCCCTAGATCCATCTCTATACATTGAGTAAATCAACTGTTGATTGAGCAAGCGACCAGAAAACATAGTAAATAATCAAATTTTATATACGTTCACCATGCTTCAATGGAACAAGTCGCAGTTTCCCTACCCTACTTGGTCCCTTCTTCAGCACTCTCTCCATGAAAAATCCTCACATTAATTAATGGCTGCTCATCCCTCCATGGCAAATGAGAGAGAGACGAATATAGAATGTCATTCTTTCCAGGAAGGAAAAAAAATGGAGCCAATAATTGTGATGTAAAAAATGAAAATACTATTACTTAGTTTCCATGTTATAATTATTTTTATTCCGTACCATGCCCTCTCTTGATCAATGGTCCATATTGCAGTACCTCTTAATACTTTCAGGTACCTCGCAAACACCGTAAAATGTCTCAATTTTGTTTTTTGTTTTTATGCATATACATAGGATCCATTACATATACATTTTTTTTGTCAAAAATAGCAGGTATTCATCAACCCTTGAATACATGTAGGCCTGCCATGTAATACACGCGATGACAGAGGCATACTCGTCGGTACTCTATCCTTTCGTCGTTAGCTGCCAACAGGGAGAAGACTTGCAGAGAGTATATAAACGTACACGCACAAATCTATAGAGATAGAGATGCCGGCATGATTAATCAGCGAACTTTCAACGAAAAGTGCAAGATTTCCATCCCAATCCGGAGGTCAGTCGTCGGGAACTCGGGATGCAACAATTAATGCATCACGAGACAACAGAAACTGGAAGCATACCGGGGGCCTGATACTGTGGTACAACAGCATAAAATGCTTCGGCAGGCCGGCCTTTAAACGAGCACGCCGTACCCCCCTGAACAGCGGAGCCGGCCGGCCGGCGTCGCAAATTCACGGCCGATCGGTGGCAGGACCGGACCCCATCGTCATCCGTCGATTGATCTGATATATTCTGATCGGATCGGATCTCCTTTTCACAGTAGCGACGACTAGCGAGGGCGTGTAAAGAAAGGCGCTCGCTAGATTTGTCCCGTTTCTTTTGGAAGCTGATTCACCCCGATCGAGACCGGAGCGCGACATCTCAAGGACGGTGCAAAGCCGGCGGAGCCGCGCGTCACCGTCGTCGCGTGTGGCGTTTGGACACTGCCCGGCCCACAGCCGCGCGCACGGCGAGCGAATTGCCTTGGATTCTCTCCGCGGGCCGCGCGACCGCCGGGTGGAATGCGTGGTCGATTCGACAGCGTGCTGATCGATCGTGTGTGCACGCACATTCCGTTCGAGGCCGGACGCTGTATTGGATCGGTTGAGCCGCGTGCAGCTGATGTCTCGCGTCTACCAAATCAACGACGGCGACGTGTATGGAAAGAGAAGGGATGGACCGCTGTGTGCTTGAAAATTGTCGGTCTCTATCCACCATGAACTACGACCAGTCAATAGAAACTTTGTTCATCTAAACAAAGAAAAGAGTGAGCTTTCTTCAGATATGAGCATGGAACGCACATCAGCAGCAGTCAAATAATCTATATATTGAACGAGCTAGCTAGCTAATTTGCTATCTACTTCCTACTATATATGTGATCCATACCTTGCCCCCAAGTTACTATCAACCTGCTGGTCAATCGATCATGTGTGCTCGGACTTTGTCAACTGTACCCTACTATATCCGTCTGGCTAGACCTTCACCGGAAAGTGCCTAGAACTGAAAGCTAATGCAAACGCGCAATACGTTATATATAGCAAATCACTAATCCGACAAATTGGATACTGTTATAAATTTGCGCAAGAAACGACAGTGTTTACCATTCGTATGAAAGCAAACATGCCACTTGCGTCACGTATTTGTACAAGCCCGTATATACCAGTAGTCTCTCTCAACTGGTCCTCTACGAATGATATTATTATAGTATCACCTTGACGCTTTCTGAATAAACAAAGATACAGCCTGCAGGTGTCATGTCAGTCCTGCTTGTTCTATCGTTGTTCATTTGGTTTGTCCTCATGCATGTGAGCATTTCATGGGATACCGTGTGTCCGTTGTTTCATACTCGTGACAAGAGAATTGATGATACACAAGCATTGCTCCTTTTTTTTACAGTCCAGTGCGTATCTATCTTGTACCTAAAATGTGTCTATATCTACCAATCCTAATTTGGATCTATCCAGTGCTACAGTTCAGATGCGTGCATTACTCACATGGAAACATATGCATTATTCCTTGTCTAGCCCCGTCTCCTCTACACTTTTTGTTCTTATATTATTATCTGGCTAGGCGTTGCCATCGAGATGTGTCAGATGCATATGTATATATGGCCCTGTTCGTTTCTTTTAGCGCTAAATTTTAGAGGCCTCTAAATAAAGAGAATCTAATACTAAATAAAGTTTAATGATAAAACTTTTTTACAGATAGGTACATCTTTACGAGACGAATCTAATGAGCCTAAGTAAGCTATGTTTTGCTACAGTCATGCTACAGTAATGCTACAGTAGCCATCGTCTAACCACGGATTGCTTACCCTCATTAGATTCGTCTCGCGAATTAGACTAGGGGTTCTGCAGTTAGTTTTGTAATTAAACTTTATTTAATACTCTTAAATGATAAGATTCTTTTTTTAGACCCCTCTAAATTTTAGACCCCCGTAAAACGAACACCCCCTATATCCACGCGTGTGACAAACAAATAGATGTCAAAAGGAATTGACAAATACTATGTTAGCCCGCTATGGCCCACCATGACAAAGAATTTGAAGTACAATAAGTGTCTCCCGCACACATTGCTTGGGTGTACCCGTATATGCAATGCACAGCAAGAGATATCATTCATCTCCGAAAGAGGTGCAATGCCCATGGGATCGACAAGTGCTGGATATATTATGGCATTGATCAATTAGTTCCCATGATCACAACGCTGGTTTCTCCAAGAGGGATCACCACTTCTGGGCTGCCTATGAGGACCCCATAACCTGCATTTCATGAGTGATGTTGGACCCTCAACTCAGTTGAAACGGACCTGTCCAAAGTAAAGGAAAAATATAGGTCTGCTCATATATCTTGATCGATGTCGCCAACGTACCCATCCCATTTGTGTGCAAATAAAAATAGAGGGAGTAGCAGTCATTCATCACCATACATCCGATGAGCAATCCCCAAGCCGATGAGCAGCGAAGCCGGCCTGGCCGGCCGGGGTCGCGAACTCCCGATGATCGGCGGCAGAACAGGACCCCATCACCCGTCGAGATCTCTCCTTCACAGTGGCGACGACTAGCGAGCGCGTAAAATAAAGGAGCTCGATCGCTTTGGTTTGTCCCGATTCTTTTGGATGCTGCACGTACGGCGATTTACCGATCGAGACCGGAGCGCAGCCATGTGCCGTGCGTACGCGTGCGTGGTGTGCGCCGCACGGCTAGAGATCGAACGGCATGCCGCGGCAGGCAACGCAAGGACGGTGCAAATTAAGCCGAAGTCGGTGCCGCGTCACCGTCGTCGCGTGCGGCGTTTGGACGCACGCTGCACGGCGCGCGCACGGCGAGTACTGCCGGCCTTGGATTCTCTCAGCCGGCCGCGCACCCGCCTGGCAATATTCTTGGTCGGTTGGACAGCGTGCAGATTACATTCGGTTTAGCCGGACACTATATGTTGGATTGGTTAGGTGCAGGCATATAGAAGCTGACGTCTCGCGTCTACCAAATCAACGAGGGCGACGTGTATGGAGACGGGATGGGGGCTGTGCTTCTATCCCGATCTGATCAACCAACATCAGCGAAGCTATGTGTGCTTGAAGATATTGTTAGCCTATCCACCATGGCTAGTCAATATAAAGACTTTCTTCGTCCGCAAAATGGGTCACATGCAGTCAAAGGCGGTGATCATATATAGAAGGAGCAGCTAGCTTTGCTATCGCTACTTCTAAATGTGATCGATCCCTTGACCAAGTTACTGTCAGTCAGGTGGCCTCTCTGGTCAGTCGATCATGCATGCTGGACTGTGTCAACTATATTACACCATGGACTTTAAATCCCACTGGCTAGACCACTGAAGAATGCCAAGAACAGAAAGGGGAGGTGGGATTCAAATCCCACATAACTGGTACATAATTAACTGTGACGATAATAAAGCGATATAATCGACAAACTGGGTACTGACAAATTAGCGCAAGAGAAACGACAGTGTTTAATATTCGCGTGAAAGTGAACATTTCCACTTTCGTCACGTATATGTACAAGCCTTATATACCAGTATAGTCTCAACTGGTCTTTTATGAATGATTTCTGATTACCAAGCATTGGCTGTTTCTGAATAAACAAAGATATATATGCCTGCAGTTGCCATCTCATACGGCTGCTTGTTCTATAGCTGTTCACTTGGTTTGTCCTCATGCATGTGAGTATTTTTTCCTTGGAATATCGTGCGTTCGCGCTGTGTCATATATACTACCCGTACTACTTGTCAGGGGAACTGTGATACTCCAACATTGCACCTTTTTTACAGTCCCGTGTGTATGTAGTATATCTTATCAATGGACCAATCTTAATTTGGATCTCGATCGAGTTGGCATTCATGCGTGCATTACTCACATGGAAACACATGCATTATTCCGTTCATAGCTTAATTCGTCCTCTCCACCTTTTGTCTTTATATTATCTATCTAGGTGTTGCCATCGAGATGTGTCACATATGCATCATTCACGCGCGTGAAAATATGACAAAGTACTGTGTTAATGTGTTATGTTCCAATAGAACATGACAAATAGAATACTCAAGACACAGAGTGTCTCACGCACACATACAAAATATGTGTTGTTGCAATGTTACCTGGGTGTGTGCCTATAAGTAATGCACACCAAGAGTCCAAGAGACATGATGGCATGCATGATAAATACATCACAACCCGTTTCTTCAGGATGGATTACCACTTCGGGACTGCGTATGTTGCAGAACAGAGGTACAAGCTCGGTTGCTGGAAACTCTCATGGACAAAACAACCCCCCCCCCCCCCCCCCCCCCTCCTCCTTTTTTAAAAAAAACAATGAAATGGAAAGTATCTACATAGGTCTCTTCCCATTTCTTGATCGATGGTACCAAGGTACCCATCCAACCTAGCATTCCAAAAAAAAAAGAAGCGTGAACCGAGACATTCTCGTATGCACCCACATGGCTAGAGGAAATGGGTGAACCTGAAACATTGAGGGCACCCGACTGTTGTATAAAAAACTAGTATAGCTGTCCGTGAATTTTAAAATATTTATATTATTAAAAGGTTTAACATAGATTACTATTATTATTTATTTTATATTCTATATTTATAAAATACTAAAAATAGGCTGAAGAATTTCTTACCATTCCTCAATTTGAGTGTGAGATGAGTCATCATTTATCTTGAAGTATGTCTCATCTAACTCATTGTATTTGATTTATAATATAATTGGAGCTTGATTCAATTATAGGATCAAACCAATCTAAAAGGAATATAGCATGCCACTGCAGAATACATTTGAGTAGATTTCGAGACCTTAAATGACATCTTACCTCCCACAATGCACGAATTTACCCATAATTATTGTTATTACTTTTTATTTTGAATTTTTTTAAAAGATATCCACGTAGAGCCCAAAGGGTTTTAGAAGTGAGTCAGTTCAAACATGTCATGCTTAAACAACTAACATATGTCATGGTAGAAAAAATAACGTGTTGTGCTACAAATAATTTTTTTTTGAAGAAAACGTGTCATGCTAACAATAAGAGAACGTGCCATGCTAGCTAGACATATGGTGATGTATTTTTCTAATGGTTTTTTAAGAAATAAGAATTAATTGTATTCTTGATATTTTTATTAGTCTAAATTTAGCTATTTTAGACTCATAACGACATGATGGGTAAATTAGAAATAAGAATCTGGGATATTTTTTTAGCTATTTTTCATAATTCGAATTTAGTTTTTTTAGACTTATAATGGCATGGCGGGTAATATTTAGAAACAGATGTGACGGGTATTGTTTTTGGCTATTTTTTAATTTAGAATTTAACTATCTTTGACTGATAATGGCATGGTGGGTAATTTAAAAATAGGTGCGATTTGACTATTTTTTTATTTCGAATTTAGTTATTAAATAGATATTTATAGGGGGTTTTGTGACTAATTTTTTTGTAATTGCAGTGGTGGGTAAGTTTTTCAGTTAACGTAGGAATGTTTAGGCCTTAACAGCGAACGTGATTGCTTTTTTTCTTGGTTAATTATATATTTAATAATAGATCCTTCTAGTTTTTTTGAGGGAAAAGAAAATCCTCTTGTGAGCGTAGAATATTTTCTTGAGTAAATTTCACAAATCCCTCAAAACTTTGGCTTTTTAGTCACAAACACATTAAGTATAGTGCATGTTTCACAAATTCACCAATGATTTGGGATGTTGTTTTCAAGAAACCTCCATATTTTTATCTTATATTGTATCTGATACTCTAGTCTCATATGTCAGTTGCATACTCATGTATCAAATTCATATAGTTTCGGATTTTTACTATGCAACTGACATGTGCAACCAGAGTATGAAATACAATATGAGGTAAAAATATGATGGTTTCTTGACACAACACACCAAATTATTGGTTGGTTTTTGAAACATGCACTATAATTGATGGATTTGTGACTATAAAACTATAATTTTGGTGGGTTTGTGAAATTTATCCTATTTTCTTTTGTGCGACCCATAGGCCCAGTGGCCCGCCCACGACGGAAGGGGGCCCATGGCCCCTACAGGATGCGCGGGCTGTGCGACGTCTCCATCTGCCGATTAGTGTTCGCCTGTTGTCTCTCTCTTCCTCGCTCTTGCCGCGACGGGTGCTGCCTTGCTGCCTGCATATATTGGCGAGGGGCAGGCAGCGCTCGCAACCACCCCCGCCACTATTCCCTTCGGACGGGGATTATCCTAAACTCCAAAGCAGCGAAGGCGAGGGAGAAAGCAACAAGAGGTGTAGGGCTTCGCTTCCTGTTTCCTAGCATCTCGCGTGAATTCCTCGGCGTTTTTTACTCGAATATCTTGTGCTATTTTAATCCGTCTATCCTCTCGGCTGCTGGTGCGTTTGTTTGTCTCGTTGTTTCCATGCGTTTGTTGGTTGCCTACGGAGGAGTCACCTGCTCCGATTCCATTTCGCGCTGCCTTTCCCCAACCTCTGTCTCTCCATCTGTTCGTGGTCTGAGCCATTTCTCGCCGTCTTCTTCTTCCCCGTGCCAGGGACGGCGCGCGTCGAGTTATTTCTGGTTTTTCTCTGTAGATTTCTTCACCGTTCCGTTGCGTGTGCGTGTGCGTGTGAGTGCAACCTGTTTGTCATCTCCCTTGCTTTGTTTTTTGCACACACAAGGATAGATGGTGTGTTTGTCCTGTGGCTTATGCGCACGGATTCGTTGCTACTCCCTTCCTGCTAAATCTGCCTGGTCATATTTATCTTTCTCACATGGCTCTCCCCTCTGCGTTTTTCTTTTCTTTGTCCTGCAGACCAGATCTCGCAGAAGACGCCGGGTGCACACCATGTCGCCGCCCCTCCTCCGTGACTTGGACTGGTCGCTCACCTGAGTCCCCAACAAGGGACGAGGGGAGGTATCTGCCAGACAGTCTGCCCCTGCTGCTGACCGAGCCAAACCGGGCACGGAAGAAGCCAGGGAGGGTAAGCCTCCGTTCCGGTCTCTTCGTTGTTCTCTTGCGATGGCGGCCGCCTCGTCCGCGGCCTTCTTTGGGCTCGGCGACACCCAGATGCAGCCACCGCAGGCTTCTCTGCAGCAGCAAAACTCCGCGGCCGCTCAACCCGCCGCCGCCGCCGTCGCTGCGGCACCGAAGAAGAAGAGGAACCAGCCGGGCAATCCAAGTAAGAATTTTTCTTCCTCTTTTGGATCGACAACCTTAATTAGCACTTGATGATGCATGGACTTTTTTCTCGTTAAATCAGAGATATGTTTTCAGTACTTCTCAGTTCTTCATTTGTTGATACTTGTGTTGGTCCAGATCCCGATGCGGAGGTAATCGCGCTGTCACCACGGACGCTGCTGGCGACGAACCGCTTTGTGTGCGAGGTATGCAACAAGGGGTTCCAACGTGAGCAGAACCTGCAGCTACACCGTCGTGGCCACAACCTCCCTTGGAAGCTGAAGCAGAAGAACCCCAAGGAGAACCGGCGCAAGGTGTACCTGTGCCCGGAGCCGACGTGCGTGCACCACGACCCGTCGCGGGCGCTGGGGGACCTCACAGGGATCAAGAAGCACTACTGCCGCAAGCACGGCGAGAAAAAGTGGAAGTGCGACAAGTGCAACAAGCGATATGCCGTGCAGTCCGATTGGAAGGCGCACTCCAAGACGTGCGGCACGCGCGAGTACCGGTGCGACTGCGGCACCCTCTTCTCAAGGTCCGTTCCGTTCTTCTCCATCGATCGTTTCGATCAATCTGCTTTTTGCTAGTTTTACTGTTCTCGGTCATGTTTTCCTTGATCGATCACGCCTGAAACGTGCATATAGACGATTATTCTTGCTATTTCTTATTCCCTTTATCGACGTTTCTTTATGAAATTGTTCCCTTTGTTCTATGCAATGATTGTGTCATGATGAAACGCTTGATGAGAGGAGGTGATTTGATGGATGGGCGTTAGGGTTAGACCTGTTACTATTCCAAAAATGGTGAGGGCGTGCGTGTAGCTTGCTGGTCTAGGATTCCTGCGCACGGGGGACCAAATGGGAGGAGAGCGAGGAAGAAGCTAGGAGGCGCTGCTCCCACGTGAACTGCCCTTGTCGGGAGGGGACTGGAGATATGCGCGCAGCACATTTCCTGACATGGTCATTTGATCGGCAGTTCTTCCTTTTTCGCCTCGGAATCCACGCTCTCTTTTGCATCCCCACCTGTTCACGTGACGACATTGCACTCTCTAGCGCAAGCAGCCACACAGCCAGCAGGCTTCCTTCCTTCTCATGTGATTGATCCATGGCAGAACTGCGCGCGCACGCGATCTGCCACCGTGCCGGGGCTTGCTTAACCTGACCCCCTTCGGCTGTATTTCTTCCGTTTCCCTTGTTATGTAAAGTACTGTAGTGCGTGGCTCCATTGGTATGTCAGTTTTGTATCATTGAGCTCACTTTTGTTGTTTCGGCATGTTTAGGGTTTACATTGAGGATACCGATTTTACATGCAATGCCATTTTTTAGTTTGCCAACAGTGTTGCTCCAGCAATTAATCAGAATACTTAGTACACAGTTAGAGGATTGGATTCGCTAATTCAATGTAGTAATTAATACCAGCACGCATGTAGCAATCTTCTGCTCCATAAATAACTAGCTTCCTGCCGCGTGCAAAATTCTTACTCAATAAATTAGTAGCCTTCCTGTAAATGCCGATTAATATCCTTCTACTCCATCCATAAGTAGGAGTACCTTCCTGCCACATGCAAAATTCTATCTCAATATGTAGCCTTCTTGTCAATATTAGGTGAGTGGAATACCAGCTATATACATGTTGAATCAAAATTAATTTGTGTAACGTGTAGTGTTTAGAAACTGAATATCTTTTCAGTATTTTAATTTTCTTACGATTCTACTATTCTCGTTCATTTTCTAGTACATTTTCAGTTCAAGTTGTATGCAAACATTAATTCTGCTTTCGTGAGATTTTTTATTTTTTTTTAGAATCTCTGTTCTCGTGAGATTTGCGCCTGCCTTTTATACTGTACATGTTTTGCAAAGAAACACGTACATTGTTCCCAAAAAAAAGTACATTAAGCTAACGAATCTTCATATTTTGACCCCTTTTTCCACGTACGCATGCAGGAGGGACAGTTTCATCACCCACCGCGCTTTCTGCGACGCGCTGGCCCGTGAGAGCGCGCACATGCCACCTCTGGGGGCCGGCCTCTACGTCGGCTCCGGCGGCATGGCCCTCGGGCTCTCCGGCGCGGCCCCCCAGATGCCCATCTTCGCGGACCACCAGGCCCAGTCCTCCTCAGCGGCGCAGTTCGACCACATGATACCGTCGCCGTCCTCAGGCTCCTCCATGTTCCATCACTCTCAGGCGTCGGGCTCCTCCTCATCCTTTTTCCTCGGCGGCGGTGGTCATGCTCCGTCCCAGGACTTTTCCGAGGACGGCGACCAGTCCCAGGGCAGCCAGCACCAGCAGAGCTCTCTGCTCCATGGCAAGCCGCCGGCTTTCCACGGCCTGATGCAGCTCCCCGAGCAGAACCATGGCCAGCCGGGCAGCAGCAACGCCGGCAATGGCAACAACCTCCTGAACCTTGGGTTCTTCTCCGGCAACAACAGCGGTGGCGCCACCGGCGTCAGCCAGGACGCGCGCCTTGTCATGCAAGACCAGTTCAGCGGCGGCAGCGGCAACGCCGAGCAGCGCAGCATGATCGGGAACCACCTCGGCGGCAGCTTCGCTTCCCAGCTGTACAACAACAACAACAACAAGTCGTCGCCCGGCCTTGCGCAGAACTCGGCGACGGCACTGCTGCTCAAGGCGGCCCAGATGGGGTCCACGTCGAGCAACCCCAACGGCCCAAGCGCGCTGCTCCGCGCGGCCGGGTTCGGCGGCAACAACGGGCAGCAGGGAAGTAACAGGGCTGCAGGAGGAGAAGACTCATCGGCGCATGAGTCCCACTTCCATGACCTCATCATGAACTCCCTTGCTGGCAGTGCCACGGGGTTCGCCGGCGTGGACGACGGCAAGCTGAGCACCAGGGACTTCCTCGGCGTCGGCGGCAGGGGCTCGATGGCTCCGCTTGGGCTCCACATCGGCTCACTTGATCCAGCACAGATGAAGTGATGGATCATGATCGATCAGGGAATGAATTATGACCACCAACAAACAAAGCAGCAACATGATGCAACAAGGCGTAGTCAATAAACAGAAAACTTTCTGGCATGCATTTTTCAATGCATGAAGGTAACCTAGTGAGGGAGAGATGGAGAATGGTCATTAAGTACTTAAATCTCTCTCTGGATCGAGTCAAGTGAACTTAAACTAGTTCGGGGTCAAAGCAACTGGATTAATTAGTTTCCCTTTTCATCATTATTGGTTCCTAGAAGTGCTGTAGTGTCTCTGGCTAGCAGAGGTGCAGCTTAGTTACAATTTCGTTATGTTTCCATCTGCTTAATTTTGGCTGGAGATCTGTGGTGGCCTATACCTTGATGTGAAGCTCATCATGTGAAGGCTGGACCATGCCAGAATATAGGCAGGATACTTTGGACGTTTACTGCTTGTCTCGTGCTGTTCAGGATATGTGCTTGCATGGCGCCGACGACTATATTTCATGTTGGTTTCTTCTCTGGGTTGTGTTGGTTTCAAAGTTCAAAGGGGCCGTGCAGAAGCATGCGTGCATTAATTGTGGGCTTTTTTAAGCTGATCAGGACTCAGGACAGCACAGGGACAGAATAGGAAGCTACAAGCAGATACTCCCAATTAAAGCGCGCATCCCGCTGTCTAATACGGCTGCTTTGCTTCCGTAATTGTCCCTGCTGTACAGTTCTGCACTCTCTCTCTCTCTCTCTCTCTCTCCGTGCCCACATAAGGAAGGGATTTGCATGTACATATGTGGGCACACCGAAAGGTAGCTAGTGAACATTTGGAAGTAGCTAAATGCTACAGAACAAGCTAGGGTGAAAGTCTGAACGATTGTAAGATTGTTCAAATGAGGGGAGGGGAGACACATGCATCCAAGTTCTGAACTACCCAGGTCTGAGTTTTCAGCGTACTGTACTACAGCTATTCGCAGGGAGGCTTCACATGGACATGTTTGTGATTGGGGATGAACGTACGGTAAAAGAATGAACAGAATAGAGCAGCATAAGCAACTAGAGTAGTAATTGTAGGGTACTCCGTCCATCCCAGATTACTTAGCATCATAGATTTCTCTTCTTTCCTTCAAATATTTGGCATTTTCTCATTTTTTAATGCATATTTTACTGTTTCCAATACATCCTTATTTATATCTCTCTTTCCATCGTTCATGTGCATCCATCTTTTTCACCTTTCTTAAATTTCTTTGCCCAGGGCTAAGAGCAAGCCCAACGGGAGGCGTATAGCCCACCAAAGTCAAACTTTGCAGCACAAAAGTAAGAAAGAGAATGCTACTTGGCGCAACTGCAAGCGCCATAGCCGCACAGGCTCCAAGGCTGCTGTGGGGCCACTGGTGCCTCTCTCCTCTCACTGGCATGCATACCCCCATGTCTTTGTTGTAGCCTACCAAGAGCCAGCGTGCTGTAGTTTTAGGCTGTAGGCGCTTGGCGATGCGCCATCTAGCATTGGCCTTGCTCTAAAGTGCCAAGTATATTGGGTACCGCAAGTCAAAAAAAGGTTTTTTTGGGTACCGGGGGTGTAACATATTAGCAGTCAGCAGCACAATTGCTTGCCTTTTAGGCAACACTATGTTTTCACTAAATTAAGACAAGAATTGCTTGTTGGTTTGGCCGCAGGTTGTGTTACTGACCATGTTATATATGTGACTATCACTAGGATCAACACCTACATAACAACAGAAAGGCACTACAGAGGTGGTTGAAAATCCGCCGCTACAGATGGCACAGAACGGTCAACCGCCACTACAAATGGCATCTGTAGCGGTGGACCTCAACGTCATCCCGCCTCTACAGATTGCATTTGTAGCGACGGATTACATTAAGGTCTGCTGCTACTAATTTAGCACAAAAAAATGTATTCCGCATACCATGTCAAGAACTCACAAATCACAGAAAATCATCATATACCAGAATTACTAGACGCCATCTCATCACATACCACCATATCATCACCATGGGTCCGAAACACTATTGTATACTTTTAATGAGACAATGGCGTTTCCTCAGCCACAATTCCGAAGCCTAGTTGCGGAACTACCATCGTTTTTTAGATTTTGCAAATTTACCACACTTTTTTTAGTTTCACTAGAATAAACGATTTTTTTTAAAAAAGAAAAAAACGTTTGGAAAATGGGAATAGACTTCCCTTCCCCTGATGTCTCTCATTCTCCCACCGGACTCCCTGACTAGTCTCCGTCTCTTGTCTCTAACTCTGGCAGCGAGGCGGCTAACCCTTGGCAACAGCAGGCGGGCGCGCGGGTGCGGCGAGCAGGCACGCGGACGGAGCATGCGTGACGTGGGGCATCAGTCGTAGCGGCGAGCGGCTCCCTGGTGCGGTGGCGGCGGCCTTCCGGGTGCGACAATGAGAAGCTCCAAGGTATCGTGACGGCGGCGGCCTTCCAAGGTGTCGAGCAGCTCCAAGGTACCGCGCAGAGTTTCTGTTGAGATATTAGCCAGATGTGCATTCGTTAAAGATGGAAGAAAGCACAAAGATGTTTGAAATCTGTCAATGAGATGTGTATGTATGGATTAATGGTTGAGAAAATTCCTTCCATGGCCTCAAAAAAAGATGTCAATGATCTGTCAAGGATGTTTGAAATCTGTCAATGATCTGTGAATTAAAGTTTATTTATGTCAGGGGTCAAACGATCTTTTTACCTTCCTCTTAACGCCGTTAAGTGTTAAAATTGGCGGAAGGGCCATGGAAGGAAACGAAAAATGGTTTTGGTCCTAATAGGGAAGTTTGATTAGGAAAGGGCCAATGAAGGAAGCACCATCTTTTTTGAGGCTATAGAAGGAATTTTCTCTTAATGGTTTGGTTGCCTTTGGGATCTTGACTCGCTGCTGGAAAATTGCTTCCAAAATTTTTGAATTTTCTAATTTCTGTCCAGAATTTGAATTTAGAAATTTTTTGATCAAAATTCTTTTTTATATATCGAATTCTGTCCAGATTTCAAATTCAAAGTATTGCAATGTCTCTTGTCAAAATTGTTGTGGATTCACAATGTAAACATCACAACTGTGGTCAAATTGTAAAAGGGCAATTTTTTCTTTGTGAAAGCAAATTAACACCGTTAGAGCCTCTAAACGAAGTTGTGGTACAAGTGTTGTTCAGATTCAAAAATTGATGATAAAATCGCGAAATCTGAAAATTGATGGTGAAAACGCAATTGGAGTTCGAAACGATTGCAATTGCCCCATTTCTAATAGGATTCTTAGAGTTTAGTTGGAGCCACATCATCTTTAGTTAGATATGGACTAAACGACGACGTACCAGGGATTATTTAACTTTAGAATGGCATAAAGAATATCAGGATTCTTGTATGCAAGATTTTTCTAGAGATTAAGGCCCCAATCTGAAGAGATTCTTCCGGCTGCATTGCCGCTGCGATTGGAGCAACTGCATTGATTACTGCGTTATGGCTGCACGCAGCTGGCTGCCGCTGCAGCCCGCGGTAGCCACATCACCTATGTTGGGGGGGATCAGGCTGTAGCATCGTATAGGCGAAGGGTCAAGGATCAGGACGAGGCACATATTTGGAGAATATCAGGACCTATATATTGAAGGCCAGAGGACAAGTTTCAGGACCCAAAGTATCCATTTTAAAAGTACCAGAGACTTATTAGGAGAACGAAGAACATGTTCAGAGACCTGTGATGCAATTCACTAATTTCTGTTCTTGAGACTTCAAGCTGCAGTCTCGTCGTGTTCGCGCCGGCCGATGATCCTGCCGTGGGCCGTGGCTGCCTTGCTTCTTGACCTTGTTTGGTGACCCGGCCGCGATTCAGCGCGGCAGCTTTGCCGTGGAGTTTCAACTATTGCTAGATTCTCACACAGTTAAACGACATGCTGGCACGACGGGCGCTGCCGCCTTCTCCCTCCGCTCTGCTCCGGCTGCGTGCATGGGCATAGTATCCGCCGGCGTATGCATGGGCTCCACAACGACATACTAAGACTGCAAGAACTGTTGACTTCCGATGATGTCTGTCACAAATCACGAGCCACGCTGGTCGTCTCCCAAATAAAGTTTGATCATCGAGGCCATGTAGTAGTACGTACGTGGATCTTCTGCTAGTTTTCGTGACCCTTGCAGCCTTTGCATGCATAAGCAAAAGGCTCGGTAAAGAGATCTGCACGTAAAGAGATCTGCACGGCACATGTGTTCCTCCTCTTTTTCCCGCTGATCCCTGCCACTGCAACCGATGCTTTGTTGAAAGCTCTGGGACAAAAGGAAGTACTGCTACAACATCCTTTTCTCTGGAAATTATTGGCGGCCATGGCTTGGCCTTGGCGGCTTCCTGTCCCATCCGAATCTCCGGCTGCGTCCCGTCATCAGTTTGCCCAGCCCGTACGTCCATCATCATTCCCGTCATCCGAAACTCACGTACGCTTGCTTCTGCTGGAAAAGGGAATTTCGGTATGTGTGCTGCGTCAAGCGAGCACAGTACCGGCCAGCTAGCTCTGGCGCGGCCCACCGCAAGTCAATCTATCGCCGCATTCGTCCGCTCGGCTCCTCGCGTCCTCGTACGCGTCCGCCGCGGCGAAAAGCACGCACCGGGCCAGGGCGCCGCGCGCGCCCATACATGAAACATACATGGAAATTTCTTATCGGCGACAAGAAAAAAGAAAAGTTCAGAAACTTGGAGAGCCATGCTCCATGGTAGAGATGTTCTCAGGAAGGGGATTATCAAGAGAGTTGGGCCGGGTCACTCGGTGAATATTTGGGAGGATAATTGGATACAAGGCATTCCTTCTCTGAAGCCTCGTGTTCGACTTGATGAAGCAAATGTAACGATGGTCAGTGATCTGTTTATGCCCAATAGTCGGAGCTGGAATGAACAACTTATCAAGGACTCCTTCATACGTATGGATGCGGAGGAACCTGGTGTAAACCTACAGGAGGATATTTTCGCTTGGGCTCTGGAGAAGCATGGGACATACTCTGTGAGATCAGCCTACAGGCTACTAAAATCACAACAGTCCCAAACAGAGCAGGCGAGGGAGAATGCAGAGAATTCGTCAGATGATACTCGTTGGTGCAAGGTCCTATGGAAGATGGAAATCCCGCTGAAAGTTAGGATCTTCTGGTGGCGGATCCTTAACAATTTTCTACCTTCAAAAGCGGAATTAAAAAGAAGACACGTCGCCAAGGAGGGACATTGCGAGGCGTGTGGTAATCCATGTGAATCTCTGTACCACATTGCCTTTGAGTGTACTTTTGCGCACAGATTCTGGGAGGCGGTGAAGACAGTGACTGGCAAAAAAATTCCAAGGCTGCATCCGGTGTCATGGACCAAAGATTTCTTGGGAGGGCAGGTGTGTGATCTCAGGGATGCAGCCCTGTTTATATGTGGTGTATGGTCACTCTGGTCAGGGAGGAATAATGCGAGGAATCATGGCAAAGCTAACTGGAATGCAGGGGCTGCTGTGAGACATATCGCGAAAATGGTTGAAGACTTGATGTGTATCAAGGCCGACTGTACTGTTCCTCGTCCGAAATTGCCTGTCAGATGGAAACCACCAGACGCCTCGTATGTCAAAGTGAATACTGATGGTGCCTTTGATGCGAATACAAGTACAGGTGCTAGTGGAGCTGTCGTGCGAGATAGTCATGGCAGGGTGTTGTGTGCGGGGGCTCGATGGTATGACAACCTTCCTGATGTGCTTACCATTGAGGCTATTGCAGCAAGAGATGGCCTTCTCCTGGCATCAGCGAAGGGCTGTGATAAAGTGGTGCTGGAGCTTGATAACCTGACACTGGTAGAATCCCTTAACTCTTCTACGGTGAACAGGTCTGCAGTTGCTGGTTTATGGCATGAGATACAAGAGCTAGGCAGGTCCTTTAGTTTGTTTTCAGTTATTTTTGTTAGAAGGGAGGCAAATTGTGCAGCTCACTGCTGTGCAAGTAAACCTACCCGTGATCATCGTGTGCTTTCTTGGTCTGATCATCTCCCTTTGTGGCTTTCGGAGGTGGCAGCCAAGGATTGTAATCCTGTCTCTATTAATGAGTAAAGCTCTTGTGTTTGCCCTCAAAAAAAAAAAAAGCTTGTTGCGCTGAGCGCGTCCAGCTGGGATCGGTTTGCATCGGAGCGTGGTGCAGGGCGTGATTGGTTGCCCGCACGAGGCCGCGGCCAGCTTCCACGCATGCAGGGAGGCCATGTTTGTTTCCCTGGACTAGGCCCGCATCCAGGCCCGACCGATGCAAGGAGGCCTCCGGAGCCAGGCTCGAGAGGAATGCGGGGGTTGATGTTCCCTCCCCGGCCTGCTCGCGCGCGTGCACCCCGCGGCCCATTCGGCTGCAGCCGCGGATACATGGTATAAAAAAGACGGCGCACGCGGAGCAAGCTAGGGTTACCGCTCCATTCCTCATTCGCGCCGCACTCTCACCACTGTCTCCTCTCCTCACCCACCTCACTCACCTCCCTCTCCTCCTCGCCGGCGGGTTGCAGGAGCCCGTCCTCCTCTCCGACGAGGTTCGAGAGCTCGTCCACCTGTCCGGCTACGGTAGATCCACGGATCTCTCACCTCCCCTGGCTACTTATTAAGATAGGGTTACAACTCCTCTGTTTTTGCTCGGATTTTGGATGAGATAGTTCGATTCTTCTTTCGTTTTATTAAATCCGGTTGGTCAGTTCGCTGGATCTTGCTCGGATTTTCGATTCGCCTTTGTTTCTTCTGGATCCGTTCGGATGAGGCTGCCTCCAGTGTACCTGCCCTTGTGCAGGTGCGGGCAACCAATCACGCCCTTGTATTTCACTCATTCTAGGTTTTATTTGGTCTGGAATCGTTGATTTTGAACAAGATCTACATAAACTTGTAGAACCCTACGTTTTTCTGAGGACAGGTGCATGATCGATGATGAGGCATGCCACTGGAGGAGCATCCTTTGGATGTGGCAGCCATGGCATGTCAAGAAACTTGTAAACAATGGTTAATGTGCTTCTTAACTGTATGTGTGCCTCGTACAAGTGAACTGATTGTTGTACATTTTGTTTGTTAGACATGGATCTTGAAGCTAGACGTCGTTCTGCTGCTGCCTTGGTTGTTGCTGTTGCTGCTTGGATGTTGCTGTGGTTTAGGCTTCGCATTGTTGAGTCTAGCAGTAGCTCCATTTCCTATGGTCCTATATTGGAGAGGGATATAGCTAGGCAGAGTAACTTGAGCTATATCTATAATTCTGATGATGTGCACTGTGTGAACTTGCTGCGTATGAGGAGGGCCCCTTTCTTTCGGCTATGTGACTTGTTTAGGGCCAGAGACATGCTTAGGGATACCATTCATGCATCTATAGAAGAACAAGTTGCCATGTTCTTGCATGTGGTTGGGCACAATGAAAGGTTTAGGGTTGTCAACCTCACCTTTAGGAGATCTGTTGAGACCACTAGCCGTTACTTTCAAGCTGTGTTGTATGCTGTTGGGGAGCTGAGGAATGAGATGATTGTTCCTCCATCGACTGATGTTCATCCTAAAATTCTGAATAGCACTCGCTGGTACCCATATTTCAAGGTTAGAATATGCTTTGTTGCTTTGATGTTGCCCTTTAGAGGATATTACATGGTTCATGCTTGACAGTGATATGTTGTTGTCTATTAGGATTGTATTGGGGCTATTGATGGCACACATGTTCTTGCTAGAGTTCCTGTGAGGATGCAAGCTGCATTTAGAGGTAGAAAGCACACAACAACTCAAAATGTGCTAGCTGCTGTGGATTGGGATCTGACATTTACATATGTTCTAGCTGGTTGGGAGGGTTCAACACATGATGCTAGAATCCTGGCCGATGCTCTTGAAAGAGCTGATGGCCTAAGGGTTCCACCAGGTACTTGTTACATGATTAGGTTCTGTTTGCCATGTTTAGGTACTGGTTCCATGTTTAGCTATACTGATTGCATCATGACGATTTTGGTAGGTAAATTCTATCTGGTCGATGCTGGATATGCTGTTCGACTTGGGTTCCTTCCTCCTTATCGTGGCACAAGATACCATCTGAGGGAATTTGGCAACAATAGGCCTAGGGATCAACGGGAGCTATTTAATCTGAGACATCTTCTCTGAGAACAACTGTGGAACGAGCATTTGGGGCACTGAAAAATAGGTTTAGGATCTTAGATAACAAACCTTTTCATCCCTATAAGACTCAAGTCAAACTAGTTCTTGCTTGCTGCATTCTGCACAATTGGATAATCAGGGATGGGGTTGATGAGCATGTTCCTTCTGAGGAGACCTGGGTGCCAAACAGTGGTGATGCAAATGCACCAAATGATGTTTTCCCTGACAACAATGCTTGGGCTGCTCAAAGGGATGTCTGGGCTGCCCAGATGTGGCAGAATAGAGGGTCTGCGCGTAATTAGTGACTTAGTAGTCCTTGTGGCTTCTATGGCTTGTATTCTGAACTTAGTAATCCTGTTTGTTGTATGGCTTGTATCCTGAACTTATCATTCCTGTGTGTGTACTGATGGTGCTGTACTGTTAACTGAAGCACAATGATTTGTAATGTATTAAGAACCTGAGATCATGTGCCTGTTCAATGATGATGTTTTCCTCTATCATTCTCCGATTTTGCTGATGGTTTCTCCTATTTTGGTTTTCATAACCTATCTGATGTTGCTTGGTGTTGTCCTATCTGATGTTGAATGATCTTGTCTTCTCTGATGTTGGTTGTTATTATCATGTATGGTGGCTGTTAGGCATGGATGAGGTTTAGGAGGCTGTGGGTGGGAATGGTGGGGAAGGTGGAAGGTCTGCACTGAGATGGACTGGTGTCATGTCTGGTTTTGTGCTGCGAAGGTTTCCTGAGCTTGTTGGCCAGGGTGTTAGGACTGACAAGGGCTTCAAAGAGGTGCATCGGAATCAAGTTGCTAGGCAACTAAATGAATCTGGTTTCAGTGCTCAAGAAGTCTCTGGGAATCAAGTTTACAACCATATGCACAAATGGTGCTCTATGTGGGTCAGGATATGCAAGCTGAAGGACTTGAGTGGGGCTCTCTGGGATGAGGAGAACTACATGATTAGCCTAGATGAGTCACACTACCTGGGGCATACCAAGGTCAGTACTAACAATACTGACTTTGCTGTTTCATAATTATTTTTGTTGATTAATGCTTTGCTAACTTGCCTTTTTTTTCTTACTGAATCATAGGATCATCCTAAAGATGCAGAATACCTCAATGTTCCCCTTGAGAACTACATGCCCATGCAGATAATCTTTGGCAGTGGACAGGCAACATGAAGGTTTGCCATGGGATCAAATGAACCACTTGGCCAGCCTGAGATCTTTGGAGAGGGTGAAGAAATAGCTGCTGCTACTGGGAAGTCTCAGCCTATCAACCTGGAAGCCGAGAGCTCCAAGACTGCCACCTCCAAGCTTGGTGATGATCCCAAAGATGCCACTGATAAGGGGAAGGGAGTGGTTAACAACCTGAAGAGGAAGAGGACATGTGAGGAAGAGTACTCTGTTATGATTGGCATGACTGAGGCTGTCACAAAGGTAGCAACAGCACTAGAGAGGCCGCAACACAATGAGGTGTATGATGAGCTTTATGACAGTGTCATGAACACTCCAGGGTTCACTGAAGAGGCACTGATGTTTGCTTTGTGCTACCTGCTCAAGAACAAAGCTGAAGGGCTTTGCTTTGTGCAGATGAAAGAAGCACATCGTGTGCTTTGGCTCAGGATGAACCTGGGCAAGAACTACTTCATGTAGTTCTGCACACTAACCCAAGGATAGCTGCTGTTTTTGTTGGTAGTTACCTGCTAACTACCTGGTAGTGAGGTGGATACAACAGAATCCCCTCCTGTCTGCCTCTAATGCTATGACTTGACTATGGTCTAACTATTTGGTGAGAACTTGGACACCATGAGCCCTGTGTGATGGTCTAACTATTTGTATAGCATAGGAGGCTGATGATGTGATGTGCTAGGTGCTTTGGTGAGAACTTGGACACCATGACCCTTGGCTTTGATGGTTGGCAGCTGGGTTGCAATATGATCTCATTTGGACTTCATTCTCTGTTGTTCTGAATTCGCAAATGTTTCTTTGGTTTCCATGTTTATTCGGTTGCTTCTTCGGTTTCTATACATATAATTATTATGCTATTTCTAACTTGTTTTGTTTTGTAGAAAATGAAATCATATGTCGTGTTCCGAGGCCGGGTTCCTGGTGTGTACGACTCTTGGGCAGTTTGCCAGCAGCAAGTCACGGGCTTCTCCAACTCCTGCTTTATGAGCTACCGGTCCAGGAAAGAAGCTGAAGATGCATTTTACGAATTTATGAATCCTAGTCCTAAATTTAGGCTGCCGGGGTGTAAAGATATAGTCATTGTGGTTCAGTTCATTGTCATCGTGTTCTTGATGTTTTTGGCCTTCAAATGTTAGGACGAGTTCATGAAAAGTGGCTACAATCTATGTATTTGTACTCTTGATGAAATTAATGAAATTTGGGAAAATGTTTGCATGCTAAATCTAGTACAAATTCTGGCAAAATACAATACACAATGGAGCAGTTTCCTCAACACTTGCGTGAAAAACTGGTCGGCCAGGAGGTGGCGCCAAACTTGGGCGGGAGCAATAGGCGCCAAAACTGGTGGGAAAAATTTGCAGGTAATCTCACCATTCTGGGCCAAGGTGACCGGACTCCTCTCAGATGCAGCCTACCAATCACGTGAACCCTGCACCCGCCCATGCAGCAAAGACCTACTACATCCAGGGAACCAATCAGCTGCACACTCGGGCCAGCCCAACACCAGTTCAGGCAACCAATCATGCCACCCTGCATCCACAGAGCCTGATTCGGCCCAGCCTGCATCCACCCCCTAGCCAGGCCCAGAGTGATGCGGGCAACCAATCACGCCGTCACGCACGCCGGCCTGCCCGCGGACCGGGATGGCACATGCCTAGGGGCTCCGTTTGTCTTTCGCGCTGGCCCGGCGCCGTTGGTGTCTTGCACGGGAGGCATTAGTTGGTACACGTTCTGAGGCTCGTGTCGTGGTCTGCCTCATCAGCACGTATCGGTTCGAATAGACTTTCGATTGCTATCCCAGGGGCGACTGGAATTGATCCTGCATCTCCACGCGAATGGAGACGAGAGCAATGCAACCCGTGATGGAACTGAAACTGATTTTTCAGAGGAGAGCAGACAGTACAAATAACATCAATTTTTGAAACATGTGAACAAAGTTTTTGACTATTTTAGTAATAGTAGTGGTAGTGGCTAGTAATTTCAAAACGGGAAAAATCCATTCTACTCCTAAGTGTAGGTAATTTCATTTTTCAAAACCACTTTGCGTATGCCTACATACCCATTTATCATGTTGAGTATGTCCACACAACTATTCTAACATACACTAAAGTGAACCACCGGAAAAATTATATGACAACTCATATTACTGGCACATGAAAATGGGTATGTCCCCTTTCTCTAAGTATGCAGACATACTCAACTGAAATATCACCTCGGATACCCTAGCCTTAACACATACACCATGTGATACTCTACATTGGGTGAGATACCCTCTAGATTGTGAGATACCAATGTGGAATTAGCCACATCTAGGAGAGTAGGAAAAAAGGCTTCCATTTAAACTATATGTGGGGGTATTGCACTATTTTTTTCATATTTTTTCTTTTTTTTTCTGATGAATGTTGTGTTGGGAGAGTAGCTGCGACTATAGAAGGCGAAGGGTCAAACAACACCAGGATAAACGGGATGACTAACAAGTCGAAGGCTCTCAGGACCACACCAAAGGCCTTCCAGCTCTAGCGAAGGGTATTGAGCATGGAACGAAGGTTTGGTTGGGATCCGGCAACAAGTATTAACCAGCGAAGGGTTACAACCAATAAGCGAAGGCCTTCCGCCTAGTAGCGAAGGCATCGAGACACATAGCGAAGGGTGTAACAACCAACGCCAAGTTGCGTAGCAAAAATGCCCAGTGGCATAACTGTAATATTGATCTCTCCCCCCTTATAAATATGGAGGGAAGGGTTCTTGTAATGACATCTGTTTTTCGGGCCACGAGCCAAAGAGACATCATTTACTCCGTCCATAATTCTCTATCGTGTTTCTACCCCTTCGCCCGGCATCGCGGACGACTGAGGGCTTCGGGTATTGAACAATGTAAGTATCATAGAACATTAACACTTCAGGAGGGCTTCGCTGAGCGCAGAAGAAGCCATCTGAGGAGCGACGAGGCTTCGCGAGGCTCTACTCCGAGAACGAGAACCTTCGGAGGGCTTCGCGAGGACCGGCTTCCACTACGACACTTGTTGGAGGGCTTCGCCGAGTCTCTCAAGACCTTCGATCCCCTAACATGTTGTAATTCTAACCTTGAAAGAGCGAACATTATACCCTTTTTTGTCAAATAATAATAATAATAATAATAATAATAATAATAATAATAATAATAGCTCTTTGAACATGTATAACAAAGAACCATGACTCTTTCGTTAAATTTTGTAAAAATTCAACTATTTGTATCCTTTTGTAACAAAGTGCAACAAGCACTACGTCGTGCAGTCCGACTAGAAGGCGCACTCCAAGACATGTGGCGCACACGAGTATCGTACCCTCTTCTCAAGTTCCATTCTTCATCATCGATCGAATCGATTTGCTTTGCTAGGACTATTCTCTTCATCACGCTTGCATCAATGTGGGCCCCATAGAACATTTTCTTTGGCGAGGGGAGTCGGGTGCAGTGGTACTGGTACAAAGGCCTAATATGACAGAACAAAAAGTACAGTAGCGGCGACATGTGACTACAAGCCCTGCGCCAGTTACTATAGCACGTAGAAGGTGGCAGACACGGTGTAATTGGAGCTATAGGAAGCAGAGCGCACACCAGTGGCGGGCAAAGTGATGTCATACACGTCCGCCGCTGGAAATAAACCAACAGTCGCAGACGATGAGCTGGCATCTCGCCCGCCCGCCACTACAATGCCAACCAGATGTGGCGGGCGAGGACGTGACTGCGCCCACCATTGAAAGTCAAGGCAACATTGGCGGACAGCAATGTCAGGCTACCTACCACGCTGATAGACCTCATCATAGGCGGACGCAGGTGACGTCACTACGTCCGCCACTGCTGGCCACGGCATATAAAAATGAGCTGTCTTCTTTCCCGAACACTATCAGGCTCACCTCGTTTTGGGTGTCCATACGGCGACCGAGAAAATTTAGAAAACAAGCCGGGACGATTTGAACTCGTTTTTTGGTGTATTTGATCTAGGCGGTAAATCCTTGCCCTCCATTGGACTTTTTTTTGGTTTTAGATGTCGATTTCATGGTCAATTTTGTAGATAAACTTTAATTATCTAGTTTTTCCATCCTTTTTTGCTTAAATTGAGATGACTCCTTTGTTTTACTTGTAGGGATTTAGTAGTTCCCATCTAATATGTTCACCTTCCATGTTCTAAGTTCTTTTTCCTATGGGTTTTTTAATTGAAAGATTGATCAAATTTTTTATGTATGCACCATATAATGTAAGAGAGAGGATGGAGAATTTAATTAAATTATAGTTTGAAAATAAATTATTTAAAGTGAAAAAAATCTTTTTCTATGGAGATTTGTGTATTGATTTTGAATGAAAGTCTTATTGAAAATTGATACATCGTATTTGTATTTATTTCATAATTCCTATCATTTGTTTCTTTAATATATATTTAGTTTATTCTTTATTTATTTCTTTTAGTAGTTATTTTCTATTTAAGTTTATTTAGTTAGTTAAGAAAGTGTTCATAGAAGTCTTGTTGTGGGATTTGTGATTGTGTCTAAATAGTACGAGAGAGGGCCTCCGTCGGTGATGGCGTCCGCGCTTGGTGAAATCTGTGCTATATTCTTAGATAGGCTGCTCCGTTGATCAAGAGTAATTCCTCTAGACGGGTTGTAGGTGTGCCGCTTAGAAGTTGGCCTATGCATGTTTGGCACCCAACCCACAGAGGATGGTAGCCGCGGGTTTATGTGACAGCTACACCGGTCTCTATAATCCACCACGTCCGGGTTTATGTGACAACTATACCGCGGGTGAACTAACTGTAGGAGTAAGTAAATATAGGATTAACACTTAGGACTCTTTGTCTCTATCTCGTTGTTCTCCCAATCAAACCTCTTCTTACTATTTATTTATGTTTCATTATATGGTGAGAGCCACCCATATCTATCATCTATCTTACCCCCGTCATAAGTAATGTTTTGTTATTTACATAATAAGTACTACACTTTGTTACTATTCAACCTCCTTTCACTCTACTTCCCTGCAGAAAAATAAATATGATAATCCTGGAATACTTCAAGGTGAAATGCTACCATGGTGTTCCGTGCGCTTGCAGAACTAATGAAATTTAATTAAACGCATAAGAACCGCCAACAATGACGATGGCAGTTTTCCCGTCAACAGCAAGAAAAATGTACGGAAGAGGAACCGATACGAGTAATCAGAACCAAGGAGAAGAAGATGAGGTTGATGGAAGAAAAATTCCAGCCTTGATGATGCGGTACCTACCGGTAGTAGATCGCTTGAAGCGCCTATTCTCAAACTCCAGAGATGCAAAACTCATGACTTGGCATGCCTCCTACGGTGGGTGGAAGAAGGACCAGAAGCTTTGTCTCCCTGCAGATGCCTCACAGTGGAAAACATTTGACATTGACAACATTGAGTTCTCAAAGAATCCGAGAAATGTGAGAGTTGGCTAGGAGTACCGATGGCATGAATTGTTTTGATCAAATGAGGAACCCACCACAGTACGTGGCCAGTGATTCTATACGTGTTCAGCCTTCCTTCATGGTTGTACCACAAAATAAAGTACCTCATATTGAGTATACTTATATCCGGCCCACAACAAACTGGCATTGATATAGACGTGTTTTTGGAACCTTTGATGGAGGATATGTAGAAGTTGTGGGAAGAGGCGGTCTGCACGTGGGATGCCTACCGACAGGAGCACTTCAACCTCAAAGCTATTATTTTAAAAAAACTCGACCTGCCGGGGGTAAGACCGCCCCCGACGGCATTTGCTTAAGGAGAAGAGCCTTCTCACGCAGGCCGAGAAAACCCCCGAACCCCCTCCCCGACCTTACACAGGGACTCAGCTGGCCGTTGTGAGCTCCGGCGCGAGTCTTTACCATGTGCTTTGATCCGGGGAGGGCGAGGGGATTTTTTTACACTGCAATGAACAGTACCATCTCTGGCACTGTTCACTGCAGCGCCCGTGCCGCAGCTGGGACTCGATCCCGGGCCGATAGGAGCGAAGCTCCCGGAGCCCTCCGGCTCTGGCCACTCGGGCGTCCCAGCGTTGGCCAAAGCTATTATTTTCATTACCATCAATGAAAATCTCGCTCGCCTAACCCAAACCAGGCAGGTCAAAGGGATGTCGGCATGTGTTGTTTGCGTGGACCAAACATCATTTGTGTACCTTCCAAATTTTTGTAAGCTAGTGTACAATGCGCCACCGATATTTCTTACCAAAAATCCACCAATATCGTTGAATGGATAAAGAATTTGATGGTACAGAGAAGAAAGATGTGAAACCGGTACTTTGCGATGGCAAATTTGTTTTTAAACTAGTGAAAAATTACAAGGTAGTTTTTGGTAAGCTGGTCAAGGGAAGAATGCGAAACAAGTCCAATCAGGTTCCAAAGGATGCAATATTTAAGAAACAATCTATTTTCTATAGGTATGTATCCTACTGGAAACAATTAGGAATTGGCCATGCAATTGACCTTATGCCTGTTATGTTTAAAAGATAGCACCTTTGGTCTCCTAGACATATCAGGTGAGGCAAAGGATGGGCTCATTGCTCGATAAGACCTACAAAAACAAGGAGTAAAGCCAGAGCAAATATGCAAGTGCCTACGCAGCATCAAGGTTCAGGAGTTGGACAATGGAAAGTATTACCTTCCACCAGCCAGTTTTAACCTGAAAGACAAGGAGAAAAAAACAATATGCACCCTACGTAGCATCAAGGTTCCTACTGGTTTCTCAACGAACGTAAAGAATCTGGTCTCAATGTTCGAGTTAAAGATAAGCGGCTACAACACACATAATTGCCATATGATGCTTTCGTTGTTCCTCACCATCGCTGCAAGTGCTATCAAAACACCCATATATCAGGACGGTCGTCACACAAATGTGCCATTTTTATAACGTTGTATCCAAGAAGGTTATCGACAATGAAAAATTGGAAAAGATATGTAAATCGATGCGGAAAACTATTTGCCAACTCGAAATGTGCTCCCCCCCCCCCCCCCCCCCCCCTCACTTTTTTTTGATACGATGGAGTACTATATGATCCACATATATAGCAGATCGGATACTTGTTCTTGTTGGGCCTTTTTACCTTCACTATATATTTACCCGTTAGAGCGTTATATGTACATTATGAAGAACTACATGTGCAGTCCAAAAAAAAACCCTTCAATGATGACACATACCAAAGAGTGAGTGAAGCATATTTCAGCATCCTGCATCAGTTAAAGGTTACCGCACACTATGTTGAGCAACACTTGCAACAACTTTGTAAAGAAAATCATGAGAGATAAGAGGATTGAAGAAACAAAACGTACCAAGTGGTGAAACAACATAGGAAAAAATGATGCATCTGTTGGCAGATCGTCCACTAAGTCTATCGTCCACTAAGTCTTGTCACATCTTGGCAAGCGTTTGACGTCAATGGGTTCACATTTTATACCAAGGCAAAGCACAATAAGAGTCAGTGCCAAAACAGCAGTGTAGTAACATGTGCAAAGGACAGTGAAGGAATCAAAAACACATATATAATCGATACATTGAAGAAATTTGGGAACTCAACTACATATAGAATGTCTTTACATATCCCCATATTCAAGTGCGTATGGGTCAAGCACCCAAAAGGGGTGCGAGTGGACGATTATGGCTTCACAATCCTTGGCTTGAACAATTTTGGTCACAAGAATGATCTCTCAAAATGTCGCACAAGTGTTTTATTCACCTAACCCCACAAACGAGAAGAAGCAGGCAGTTGTCTCGGGAAACAAAGAATCGTCAGAGTATTGAGATGTCACATATGAAGAAGAATACAACCAGTTTGATGAAGTGCCTTTCCTTGTAAATACAATCCGGATAAATCTACTTGAAGCAAAACTCACCTATTCATCTGTGACGTATCTGTGCACAGATTGCAAAGGGAAAGTAATTCAAGGCAAATATCATGTGGTTCTAATATTTTCAGTTAATATTAACTTGTGTGGTTGTAATATATATTTGGTACTAATGACATACACTATAATTGTTACTAATGATCTTATTTGAATTGATGCAAATTATGATGTGTACTATTTACTCATTCCAAATCAATTTATAGTTTTATAAATGTATTTCATTAATTAATGTTAAATTTATCTCATACTATTTTTGTTTAATGGTAAAAATGAGATTTTCTCAAATCAAAACTGAATTAAATAGGTTAAGAAAATGTTCAAATCTATGTCAAAACAAATTATTTTATTTGTGAAATACTATTTGTTAATATTTAATTAAATAGGTTAGGAAAATGTATAAAAGAAAAAAAATGTTTACAATCTATTTTAATGGGAAAATAATTTTCATTCAAACATATTCTAAAATAATATAGAAATTAAAAGAAAAATTAAGAAGACATTTGAAAAAAATAGTGATGGGATGGCTTAGTAAGCGGCTTCCTTAACCATTGGGAAATAAGTACGTTCATGAGGGAAAGGAGTCGCAAATATCAAGTAGTGTCAGGTGCTCTCCACTGCTAGACGTTTCAATTTCTAGTGGCGGGCGCGGTGGTGTCAGCATTGTCTGTTACTGATTGTTGGTTTCCAGTGGCGGGCACGGTGACATTACTCGCGCCCACCACTATTGCCTATTTCTATAGGGGCATTTGCATAACTGGACCTCTTTTAGATGCCAATTCTGACTTTGGACCTTTTTTTTTTTTTGAGACTTTGCAAAATCAGACCCTTTTTTTGAATCTGAAGCAATGAGTTGCCCCTATTCCATTAGGAGGTCTTAATGGTGTTAAATCCTCTGTCAAAAGATGATAGTACCCTTTTATTTACGATACTACAAGAAATGTTATGATAGGTGACATTTCATTTGTCACAAAAATTGAAAATTTTGTCATTTGCCACACTCTGTGACGATCCTGTGATGAAAATCAGATCATCACCTATCATGCGTGGTTAACTTGAAAATCTGCACTTGTTTTGACATGACCTATCATATATATGACATGAAATTCGAATATATTTTGAATCAATTTTGCAGCAAAATTTGATGAAAATGCATACAAATGATGAAAATTTGGGATAATTATTTTGGTAGGAACACGTGGCATTCATCTTGCACAATCGTTGTTACAGCAGACGTCATAGGGATCTCATGCGGCATTCACTCGTATCACACAATCATGCTCCCAGCACATGTTGGCACTGGCACGCACCCACGCCGCATTGCCGGGGAACACATCATCGCACCCCAGCCGCATATGCCCGCTGGCCCTTCACGAACGGGACGGATGAGTGGAGCGGATGTGAGAAAGAATCTCATTCGGATGAGGCAGCATAAGGGAGGGCAGGATGGTCCTTTTCTATTTTCCAAATCTTTTCTTATTTTTATTTTAGGCCTAAAAGAAGGGGCCAACTAACAGACTTCCAAAAGAGGGGTAAACGGACTGTTTAACTTTGAAAAAGAGGTCCGATTTTGCAAACTCTCAAAAAGAGGTCCGTTTTCAAAATTGGACTTCAAAATGGTCCTTTTTTGCAATTCCCCCGTCTCTATATATAGCAGCCTGGCGCCGCCGCGAAACCCTAACCCAGAGGATTTCGTGCGCGACGGCGTCAGGCTGCCCATTGTCGCGCCGCCGTCCTCCTCCCCGCCTTTCCTCGCCTTTCCTCGCCGCGCCCTCACCGCATCCCTCCCCGCCTTTCTTACCTTTCCGGAGCTCGTGCCGCCGTCCTTGACCTCACCATCCCGTTCCCTCTCCGCAGTCAGATGCATCCACCGCAGGTTCCCTCTCTGCAGCAGGAAAATTCCGCGGCCACTCCACATGCCGCCGCCGCTGCACCGAAGAAGAAGAGGAACCAACCGTGCAATCCAAGTAAGAATTTTCCTTCCTCTTCTGGTCAATAACCTTAGTACTTGCGCCTGTTCTCGTTTAATCGGAGGCGTGTGTTCAGTTCTGTCTACTGATCAGATTCTCGCATGTGTTCGCCCAGATCCCGATGCGGAAGTGATTGCACTGTCGCCGCGGACGCTGTTGGCGATGAACCGCTTCGTGTGCGAGGTGTGCAACAAGGGGTTCCAGCGCGAGCAGAACCTGCAACTGCACCGTTGCAGCCACAACCTCCCCTGGAAGCTGAAGCAGAAGAACCCCAACGAGAACAGGGGCAAGGTGTACCTGTGCCCGGTGACAACGTGCGTGCACCGCGACCCATCGCGTGCGTTGGGGGACCTTATGGGGATCAAGAAGCACTACTGCCGCAAGCACGGCGAGAAGAAGTGGAAGTGCAACAAGCACTACGCCGTGCAGTCCGATTGGAAGGCACACTCCAAGACGTGCGGCACGCGCGAGTACCGCTGTGACTGTGGCACACTCTTCTTAAGGTCTGTTCCATTCTTCTCCATCGACCGATTCGGTCGATCTGCTTTTTGCTAGTTTTACTGTTCTCGTTCATGTTTTTTCCTTGATCGATCATGCCTGATACGTACATATAGACGATTATTTCTTGTTGTTTCTTATTCCTTGGCTGACGTTTCTTTATGAAATTGTTGCAATGATTGTGTCATGATGAAACGTTTGACGAGCTCCTTGCAAAAAAAAAGTTTGTCGAGCGGTGATTTGATGAATATGCGCGCAGCACACTTCCTGACATGATCATTTGATCGTCAGTTCTTCCTTTTTCGCCTCGGAATCCACGCTCTCTTTGCATCCCCTCCTGTTCACGTGATGACATTGCACTCTAGCGCAAGCAGCCACACGGCCAGCAAGCTTCCTTCTCATGTGATCGATCCATGGCAGAACTGCGCGCGCACGCGATCTGCCACCGTGCGGGGGCTTGTTTAACCTGAACCCCTCCGGTTCCGCTTAACCATTTCAGCCTCGTTCGTTAGCGTGTCAAAAGGCTGTTGTATTTCTTCTGTTTCCCTTGTTATGTACTGTAGTGCGTAGCTCCATTGGTATGTCAGTTCTGTGTCATTGAGCTCCCTTTTGTTGTTTCGGCTTGTTTAGGGTTTACAGTGACGATACCGATTTTACATGTAATGTCGTTTTTTACTGTGCCAACAGTGTTGCTCCAGCAATTAATCAGCATATACACAGTTAGTGGATTTGATTCGCTAATTCAATGTAGTAATTAATACGAGCACACCTGTGGCAATCTTCTGCTCCATAAATAACTAGCTACCTGCCGCATGGAAAATTCTTACTCAATAATTAGTAGCCTTCCTGTAAATGCCAGTTAATTAATATTCTTCTGCTCCATCAATAAGTAGGAGTAGCCTTCCTGTCAATAAATGAGTAGCCTTTCTGTCAATAATACTAGGTGAATGGGATACCAGCTGTATATGGTGAATAAAAAATAATTTATGTAATTTAGAAACTGAATAGTATCTTTTACGAAAATGCTTCACACACGATCGAGTCTTCCGAACCGGTCTTGTGACCCATGTGTGCACCTCATCAAACGGCTGGATATTGTTCATGTTTTGCGATGATGGCTAATAATCCTGGTTGTTGATCGCTGCTGCATGCTGGTCGTACGACCGGGTCAGCCGATCTGGCCGTACCTATAACAACGTTCTATCTTTTATATATTTTTTAATTAAGTAATTTCTGATGACTTCTATTACCTTTTCATCCAGTATTTTAATTTTCTTATGACGATTTTCTTATATATGATTCTACTATTCCCGTTAATTTTCTAGTATTTTTTTCAGTTCAATTTGTATGCAACATTCTGTTGTCATGAGATTTGCGTATGCCTTTTGTACTGTACATGTTTTTGCAAAGAAAACACGTACATTAAGCGAAATATCTTTAGATTTTGAACTTTTTTTTTCACGTATGCATGCAGGAAGGACAGCTTCAACACCCCCGCGTTTTCTGTGAGAGGGCGCACATGCCACCTCTTGCTCCGTCCCAGGACTTCTCCGAGGACGGCGACCAGTCCCAGGGCAGCCAGCACCAGGCCACCAGCAGAGTTCTCTGCTTCATGGCAAGCCGCCGGCGTTCCACGGCCTGCTTCATGGCCAGCCGGGAAGCAGCAATGCCGCCAACAACGGCAACAACCTCCTGAACCTTGGCTTCTTCTCCGGCAACGGCGGTGGCGGCTCGGCCGCCGGCCAGGACGCGCGCCTCGTCATGCAAGACCACTTCAGCGGCGGCGGCGGCAGCAGCAACTCCGAGAAGCGCAGCATGATCGGGAATCACCTCGGCGGCAGCTTCGCTTCCCAGCTATACAACAACAACTCGTCGCCCGGCCTTGCGCAGAACTCGGCGACGGCGCTGCTGCTCAAGGCGGCCCAGATGGGGTCCACGTCGAGCAACCCCAACGGCCCAAGTGCATCGGTCCGCTTGGGCTCCACATCGGCTCACTCGATCCAGCACAGATGAAGTGATGGATCATGATCGATC
Source organism: Eragrostis curvula (assembly GCA_007726485.1). NCBI lineage: Eukaryota > Viridiplantae > Streptophyta > Magnoliopsida > Poales > Poaceae > Eragrostis > Eragrostis curvula. The sequence goes on along the minus strand of CM017441.1, from coordinate 26,042,805 downwards.
AGGGAATGAATGACCACCAACAAACAAAGCAGCAACATGATGCAACAAGGCGTAGTCAATAAACAGAAAACTTTATGGCATGCATTTTTCAATGCATGAAGGTAAGCTAGTGAGGGAGAGATGGAGAACGGTTATTAAGTACTTAAGTCTCTCTCTGGATCGAGTCAAGTGAACTTAAACTAGTTTGGGGTTGAAGCAACTGGATTATAATTAGTTTCCCTTTTCATGATTCTTGGTTACTAGTAGTGCTGTAGTGTCTCTGGCTAGCAGAGGTGCAGCTTAATTAGTTTTGTGATTCGAACAATTTCGTCATGTTCTCATGTGCTTAATTTTGGCTGGAAATCTGTGGTGGCCTACCTTGATGTGAAGCTCATCATGTGAAGGCCGGACCATACAAATTCATAGGCTGATCAGGACACGGGACAGCACAGGGACAGAATAGGAAGCTACAAGCAGATACACCCATACACTACGGAAACCGGTTCTTTGCTGGGTGCCCGAGGCTTTGCCGAGAGCAAATCGTCGGGCACTCGGCAAAAAACCGGTTTGCTGAGAGGCACTCTCGGCAAAAGTGGAGCACTCGGCGCCGTCACTCGTACCGAGAGCCAACCTTCGGCAAAGGTTAACACTCGGCAAAAAAAATTGTTTGCCGAGAGCCCTAGCCAAGACACTCGGCCAAATTGCAAAAAGCTCTCGGCAAACTGCAGACGCTCGGTAAAACTTGACGGCCGTCCGGAATTCGCCACGGCGTTAGGGATGTGGGCCCCGGCCCGCTGTTTGCCGAGAGCAATTTCCGGGCTCTCAGCAAAAAAAAATCTATTCACCGAGAATTTTTGCGCGGGCTCTCGGCAAAGCCGGCTCCCGGCAAAAAAAAATTGGCTTTGCCGAGAGCCACTCTCGGCAAAATAATTTTCATTGAATTATTTCATACGTTATATTTCTTCAAATCAAAAAGTTGTCAACTACAAAGTTGTCTATAATGTAGAGATCTACACTTTCTATTTTGGTCATTTGTTCATTCGACAAAGCGACAGTAAAGTTGTTCACAAGCCATAAAGGTCCCATGGAGTTCATAGAAGCATGAAGAGGTACATTTGAAATTTGTGAACAATGTAAGTACGTTTTTTCGGATAAAAAAAATACCAAAATAAAAGTGTTAGAGCTTCATAAGTGACACAACTTTGCTGTTGAACACTTTTAAATTTGAATATTTTATGTCAATAAAAAGTTCGTTTGTATTTCTCAAATTTGAAAATTTGAATTTTTCAAACGACCTCAGGTAGAGAAATTGTACAAATAAAAGTTGGAGCTCTCTCTCAACCAGTTACAAGACTTTGTAGTCGACAAACTTTTTATTTGAAATCAAATTGTCAATGAAAATACGAAAAAATTGCTCAAATTTGAAAATTTGAATTTTGAAAACACTATCGGAAGGCGAATTTGTTAAAATAAAAGTGGTGAAACTTTGTAGTTGAACATTTGTAGTTGAAAGATTTTTAAATTTGAAATCAAAATGTGAACAAAGAGTACGTTTGAAATGAAAGTTAAAAAAAAAAGATTTTTTTTTTGCCGAGCGCCTTTGTATGCAAGCTCTCGGCAAACAATAATTAATTTAAAAAAAAAGAAAAAAAATGTTTGCCGAGAGCCAGATCGCGGGCTCTCGGCAAACCTTGGCACCAGGACTTAGCCGCGCGGCCCCCTCTTCCCCCTTTCTTCCTCTCTTTCTTCCCCAATCTCCTCCACCGCCGCCGCTCGCCGCGCAGCTCATCCCGCGACGCCGCGCCTCCATCTCGCGCCTCCCCTCCCCACCCCGGTCCCCAATCGCCGCCACTCCTCGCCGCGCCGCGCCACCCGCCGCCGCCACCAGATCTGCGCCGCCACCGCCACTCCGCGCCGCGCCGCGCCACCCTCCACCGCCACCTGCCGCCTCCCCGTCGCACGGCCCCTCCCCGCCACCACTGCGCCCTCCTCCGCCGCCCGTCCCCGGCCTCAGCTCCCCGTCGCTCCGGGTCCCCGGCCTCCTCGTCGCCGCCACCCGCCACCGCCAATTGCCGCCTCCCCGTCGCACGGCCCCTCCCCGCCACAACTGCGCCCTCCTCCGCCGCCCGTCCCCAGCCTCAGCTCCCCGTCGCTCCAGGTCCCCGGCCTCCCCGTCGCCGCCACCCGCCACGACGTGCGCGCCGCCACCCACCTTGATGTCCGCGCCGCCACCCTCCTCCCCTACCCCAGTCTCCTCGTTGTCCTGCAGGTGAGCTGCTTTTTCATTTTTTTTTCTGTTTTTCTCTCCAAGTCCGATGCTTTTCTTGCGATGAGTTGGTTCCAAAATCGTTTAGGCATTCCTCTCCGACGCCGGCGACGTGCTGCCACCATCGACGTGCTGCCCCCGGCTTTCTGCTCCGCCGTGCTGCCCCCCTCGTCCTGCAGGTGAGCTGCCTTTTTTTTTTCTGTTTTGTCTAATGGAATTGAAAAGGAGTGATGCAAGAGTTGATGATAATGGGTCGGTGTTGCTTGTGTGATGCTTGAATGTGCGATGCAAGAATTGAAGCCATGTTTAATTGTTGATGAGGTCAAGTTATTGCTACATCAATTAGCAATGAAAATGTCCGCTGCTGAATTGATGATGAATTTCTATCGAAAATGTCTGCCGGCCATCGTGCCGTTGTTTTCTTGCAGGTTTTGGGAACCTGTCCGTACAGGGGAGGTTCTATCAAAATTTTGAATTGATGGCTTTATGTTTCATTCTTTGCAGGAGAGGAGAGGCTTTTCCGCCGTCTTCCACTCGGCACTTTTCAGACAGCAAGGTGAGACAAAAAAGCCCCTCCTTTTTCCATTCATGTCTGTAGTTAAAGCGTAACCTAGTTAGGCATCTCCCGTTCGAAATAGATACACAGTTGGAGATATGCCCGATGGTTGCATATCTTTGACCGTATCTATTTCGAATTGTCCACGTATTTGGACAGCCCGATGATGCGTAGATGGGGTTTGTTTCCATGGTTTACTCCGGTTTGAGACAGAGTTTCGGCATCATCTCCTTGTTGTTCTCCGGATACACAATCTCCTTTCCAGGACGTGTATTTGGAGAACAGCATGGAGGTGCTGCCGAAATTCTGTCTCGGACCGGAGTAAACCATGGAAACGAACCTCATCTACGCATCCTCGGGTGGGATTAGGACCTATCTTCACCTAGTAGACAGTTGGAACATCGTGTAGATGCAAATGATTTTTATACTACTCGCATATATGTTAGAGGATGGCGGACCGTCAGAGGATGTATACGGGCCGCTCAAGTCAGGGTGACTTGACACATGAATGGATTGACAAGACCGAAGCTTTCGTGGAACTAGCATTTGCGAAGGTTAAGAATAAGAATGTGACTTGGTGTCCCTGCAACCATTGTAACAACACGCGGCAACATACAAAGAGGATCATGGGTCAACATCTTATTAAGAATGGCTTTACGCCAAACTATACCCTTTGGACTTACCATGGTGAAGCCACACGGAGGAGAGACGAGGTCGTGAGACAACGCGTCCATGATCTTGATTCTGATGCCGGGGTAGGAGACATGTTAGATGACTGTCATGAAGCACAGGCCGGTGTTGATGAAGAACGTAGGCCGGAGGAGCCAGAGGAGACCACAAAGGCCTTTTACGACATGTTGTCTGCAGCACAACAACCTCTTCATGGGCATACTAAGGTTTCTAAACTGGATGCAATTGCACGCCTAATGGCCGTAAAGTCACAGTTCAGCTTGAGTCGGAACGCCTTCGATGTCATGTTGACCGTTGTTGGCACCCTCCTTCCGGAAGGTCATATTCTGCCAAAGGGCATGTATGAGGCACATAAACTCCTTCGTGCACTTAAGATGCCATATGAGCAGATACATATGTGCCCGAACGCATGCGTGCTATTCAGGAAAGAACATACGAAAGCAAAATACTGTCCAAAGTGTTCATCCTCTAGGTACCAGGAGGTAGACTGTGGTGATGGTCAAAAGAGGCAGCTCGTGGTCCCGATGAAAATCCTACGGTACCTCCCGTTCTTACCGAGGATTCAACGTCTTTACATGATCGAGGAGACCGCAAAACAGATGACATGGCACAAAGATGGTAAATGATACTCTCCTGATAAGCTTGTACATCCAGCCGATGCTCGGTCCTGGAAACGGTTTGATGAGATTCATGACATTAAAGCTCAAGAGGCTCGTAATGTACGTGTGGCACTGGCAATAGATGGGTTTAATCCTTATGGTATGGGGTCTGCCCCGTACAGTTGTTGGCCCGTTTTCGTCATACCCCTCAATCTCCCCCCCCCCCCCCCCCTGGCGTCCTTTTTCAACGACAGAACATTTTCTTGTCGCTGATAATTCCTGAGAACCCGGGGAATAATATGTCTGTTTACATGGAGCCTCTGATTGATGATTTGGAACTTGCTTGGAAGGAAGGGGTAGTGACATACGATCGAGCAACAAAGACAAATTTCAGAATGTATGTTTGGTACCAATACTCTCTGCATGACATGCCGGCGTATGGTTGTTTCTGTGGATGGGGCGTTCACTCGAAGTTTCTGTGCCCAGTATGCAAGCATCTTGTGAGGTTCATTTGGTTGAAGAAGGGTGGCAAGTTTTCTTCGTTCGACCAACACCGACAATTCCTCCCTCTTGACCATCCATTCAGAAGAGACAAAAAGAACTTTACAAAAGGTGTAGTAGTTCATGACCCTCCACCGCAGTTCTTGAAAGGTCCGCAGGTGCGTGCAATGTTAGATGCTCTCCAGGTTGATGAAACAAATGGTTGTTTTGTGGGATATGGTGAGCAGCATGCCTTCACTCAGATCATGGGCTTGTTTAGGCTTTCCTATATGGGTGACATTCTTCTTCCACATAACATCGATCTAATGCACACTGAACTTGGCATTGGCATTCCACTCTTCGGATCAATCATGGACATTGCTGATAAGACAAGGGACAACGTTAAGGCAAGAATTGATCAAGAAACATTATGTGATAGACCTAAGCTAAACATGATACCTCCTACCAAAGGCAAGGCATGGAAAAAGCCCAAGGCCGACTTCGTCCTGACGAGGCCACAAAGGAGGGAAGTACTAGAATGGTTCAAAACGTTAATGTTCCTTAATGGGTTTGCAGCGAATCTGAGTAGGGGAGTGAACTTGACTACTATGCGAATTAACGGGGCCAAGACTCATGACTACCACTTGTGGCTTGAGCGGCTTCTTCCAGTGATGGTTCGAGGCTATCTCCCTGATCATGTGTGGCTAGTGTTGGCAGAGTTGAGCTATTTCTTCCGCCAGCTTTGTGCTAAAGAGAAATCTGAGATCGTTATTAAGGACATGGAAAAAATGGCGCTAGTGCTCCTCTGTAAGTTGGAGAAGATCTTTCCACCTGGCTTGTTCACTCCGATGGTGCATATGATTTTGCACCTCCCGTCTGAGGCATGATTGGGGGGGCCTGCGCAGAATCGTTGGTGCTACCCAATTGAGAGGTGTCAGAAGGTTCTTCGAACGAAATGTAAAAATAAATGCAAAATTGAAGCTTCCATTGCAGAGGCATTCGTTTTGGAAGAGGTGTCAAACTTCACATCTAAGCGTGCATTATCCACCCTCTCGTTACAATATTGTCGAAAATGAATCGACCCTCAGCCTTTTCCAAGGGCAACAAGGAACTGGAAGTGAAGCGAGGCACAAGCAATTGACAAATGATGAGTGGCACATTATCATGCTATATGTGCTGACCAACCTTCGAGAAGTGGAGGCGTACATCAAGGAATTCCACTTGCAATTCTGGACTGCATCAAGGGAACCTACCCCATATGAATATGACACCCTTCTTAAAAAGGGTGCGGGAGCTGGAAAGCCCGATTTCATTTCTTGGTTCAAAACAAAGGTATTTAGCATTTTCTATCTGTCTTGCTCGTACGTGCGGATAATATAACTAACTGTCCTGCTTGCTTGCAGGCCCATACCGATGCGGCTATGAATCCCGAGCTGAGACAAATTGCCGATGGTTGTCACTATAAGGTCAAGTCATTTTCAAGCTATGACGTTAACGGGTACCGCTTTCACACGACAACCTATGAGCAAAATCGTCCCAATCGAAAAACCACCAATACCGGAGTTTTTACGCTCGGAGATGATGGGGTGGAGTATTACGGAAGAGTTGAAGAAATATACGAACTCTTCTTTGATGGTTACAAACCTCTTACTCTTGTAACATTCAAATGCCATTGGTTCGATCCTCAAGTAGTGAGACGGACTCCTAATATTGGGCTAGTCGAAATTCGACAGTCCTCCGTCTACATAGGAGACGATGTCTATATTGCGGGTCAAGATGCCAAGCAAGTTTACTATCTCCCATACCCGTGCCAAACCGACGACCGTCTAAAGGGTTGGGATGTTGTGTACAAGGTATCGCCACGCGGTAAACTACCTTTACCAAACAATGAAGATTACAATACAAAGCCAAACACAGATGCTGGAGAGTTCTTTCAAGAAGATGGGCTAGAAGGGGGTTTCGTGATAGATTTAACCGAAGAGGTCGGAATGGAAGTAGACAACGAAACAGTTGTTGAGGACGACGATGCTGGAGATGTGGTTTTCAATGTCAATGACTTGAAATTACTTGAGCGATTACAATTAGGCATCGACGACGATGAAGACATTCCCCCTTCGGTGCACCAGCAAGTTGATATCGACATTCGTGATAGTGACGATGAGGAATGTGAACAAGATAATCCAGATGATGATGATTATTTCTAATACATGTATGGTGCATCTATTTAATATTTGCAGTACTATGTTCTATTTCTGTTTTATTAATTTTGCATCTATTTACTATTTGCAATTGTATATTACTTTCTAATTAAGTACTGATGGATTTAATATTTTTAATTGCAGGTGATTGATTAAAGATGGTGGGCAGGGGTGTGGTGAGGTCGGTGGAGTCGATTTACGCAAGAGCCACTGGGAAGGGGACCGATGAAGCTGAGGGGTCCGGGGGCGGGAAGGGTCGAACGAAGAGTCGAGGTAGCAGAGGTGGCGGCAGGCGTCGAGGGAAGTCTGGGAGGGTTCCGTCGCCTTCTCCTTCTCCTTCCGTGCACGACTCTGGTGAGGAGGAGGAGGACGAGCGGGAGGTGGGGGAGGAGCGGGAGGTGGAGGAGGAGCTACCTTCCGTGAACGGCCCTGAGACTTCTGAGGACGAGGAAGGGGAGGCTCCCGAGGAGCCTTCCGGTGTCTTTTCTCGCGGTCCCGCACAACTCCCGAGCCGATCGATTCCTATGGATAGACGGCCTGTGATCCGACCTGTACTGCCTAGGTATGTAACTTTAAATGTTGTCGATAATTTCTCATTTTATTATATGTTCAAAATCACAATAGAAACTAACAATTTGTCCTTTTCACTTGGCAGGAGTTGGGATGTGATCACTCCAGGTGATCACGATCGCCCCCCCCCCCAATGGCATCCTCGGTATTTTGTGCAGGCAGTGGTACCCGGGCGTGGTGCAGTACAAAGGCAAGCAGGAGCCGGCCTTGACATGGGACCACTACAAAGTCGCTCAGGATTTGACAGATTCGGGTAGCAGGTGTTTTGCCCACAAGGCGGAGCAGGTGATGATGGAGCTCTGGGTAAGTCTTCGTTGCACTGCATTGTCAATACAACGCTTTTGTTGGATAATATTGAAGTAATGAAAATATGCATCGCGTCTTTATGCAGGATTTCTTCAGATGCGAGCCAGGCATGGAGGAGGTGGCGGCTCGTGTGGTGAACAAAGTGTGTCAGAAACTCGTTCCTGACATGTGGTATGAGGCGCGGATCCAGGCCGTCATAACCTACCACGCCCAGGTCCATAAGACGACGGTGAACAAAGTTCAGGCACGAACCATGCAGCTGACCCGAGCACAATACCTTCTGGTAAATATGAATACTCAATTCTTCTCAAATACGCTTAATTTGAACTTCTCATATTTATATATTTGATGATGTGTAGGTGCCTCCGTTGTGGTTGGCCACCCATCACGCCACATGGGAATTTATGGCGAGGAGGTGCTGCGACCCCGAGTGGTGGGAACAGACGCACAAGGCTGCCCGGGAGCGGCGTTTGAAGATGGCTGGGCCAGCACACAATCAAGGCAGCCAAAGCCTTAACCAATACGCTAAGAAATGGGTACGTGACTTCAATTCCTCATTATGACACTCTTCAAATCAACAAAATTTCTTATCATCTCTCTGTTTTCTTTGCAGTCGGTGGCACATGGTGGCCAGCCTTGCGGCCAGTTCATGGCATTTGCTTTGGCCCACAAGGGCAAGGCAGAGTCTGAGATCAGCTTCAACCCGGAGGACCCCCCCCCCCCCTCGGCGTACAGCAACGCAACCGTCCACAGTCGCATCAGTCAGTACACAGCAGCGGCAAGGCAGGTCCATGGGGAAGATTGGGACCCGAGCACCCACGACCTTGATGGATAGCTCGTGATGAGGGTGGGTGGAGGCAAGAAGCATGGTCGGTACTGGATTGGCGACAGCACAATCGACACGGCCTCCACTCCGACCCTCTCGCAGATCCGAGCAAGGAGCACGGACTCAGCCCCGCCGATACGCCCACGGCCGACCGCGACACAGATCCAGATTGAGCAAGTCCAGGTTATTTCTGTTTCATTCGACGTTCATTGATTTCGACATATGTTTGCTTTGCATTGTAACATTGGGATGTCATATTGCAGGCGTCGATGGAGGCGAAAATGGAGGTGAAGTTGCGGGAAGAGCGGGAGAGGTATGAGGCACTGATGAGGTCGCAAATGCAGGCGATGTTTACTTACATCCAGAGTACCGGGGCGCCGCTGCCACCTCCAGACTTGTTCCCGGGACTAGCCGGCGGCGTTCCTCCTCCCGGCGGCGTTACTCCTCCCAGCGGCGCTTCTCCAGCCGGCACTTCGGTGAGTCACTTGAGATAGTTCGACTTTCATTTTTTCCCTCGCAATAGGATATCCAATGTCTTAGTTTCTATGAATCTTGTGTCACATGCAATCTTTTGATTTTGCAGAACCAATCCGAGGCATCCAACTTTCTGATCTCACCTACAAGCCCTTGGACGGCGTGGCCACCTCAATGAACTTGTAGTTGTGTTTCTATTTCATGAACCTACTATCCTTTGCTTGCATTTCATAGACTTTTACTTGTCGTTGTCGAGCACTTGTATTTGAACTACGTGGACACTTCGTATTTGAACTATGTGACACTCTATGTGGACTTGAGGTGAATGTGATGTGGTTTAGTGTTTGTGGTCATTTTATTTGCTTGTGAATGTGATGGTGATGATAAACATGTGTATCAGATGATGCTGATAATATCTGTGTTGTTTATTTGTGATTTTGGTCCAGGTTGTAGTAAAAATAAACATTTTATTGCAACCTGGAAATTAATTTTGCCGAGTGTAACACATTTGCCGAGAGCCGTTTCCCTGGCTCTCGGCAAAGAGCCAATACTTTGCCGAGTGCCCGCGCTGAGGCGCTCGGCAAAGCACCAGGGTTTGCCGAGTGCCTGGCGTCAGGGGCACTCGGCAAACCCCCCTGACGGCCGTTTGGGGCCGTTACCCTCCCCGGGCTTTGCCGAGGGTCTTCGGGGCTCTCGGCAAAGGGTTTGCCGAGTGCCCGCATTTTGACTCTCGGCAAACCCCTCTTTGCCGACTGGATTTTGCCGAGAGGGGTTTGCCGAGAGTTACACTCGGCAAACCCTTTGCCGAGAGCTTAAGGGGCTTTGCCAAGTGTGCCCTGCACTCGGCAAACTCCCTGTTTCCCGTAGTGATAGCATGCATCCCGCAGCCTAATACGGCTGCTTTGCTTTCTTAACCCTGCTCTACAGTTTTGCATTCTCTCTCTCCCTCTCTCTCTCTCTCTCCCTCCCTCTCTCTCCCTCTCTCTCTCTCTCTCTCTCTCTTGCCCACATAAGGAAGGGATTTGTATGTACATATGCGGGCACACTGAATTATCCCGATTTCAAAATGTTGCAAAGCCAGGAGTAGAAAAAAAGGGCACTACCGGAAATCCCATTTTTCCTGTGCCGGCCCCTTTGCCGAGTGTATTTTATCGGGGACTCGGCAAAGGGGCCATTTGCCGAGTATCATGCTACGTACACTCGGCGAAATATAGACACTCGGCAAAGGAGCCCTTTGCCTAGTGTCCCAGCACCAATACACACGGCAAAACAGTGACACTCGGAAAAAAGGCCCTTTGCCGAGTGTCATGCATGTCGACACTCGGTAAAGGCAACACACATGCACATGTCTCCTAATGGACACTCGGCAAAAGACACATTTGCCGAGTGCTGAGGGTGGTGACACTCGGCAAACGTTTATTTTGCCGAGTGTCTGTGTCAGGCACTCGGTAAATTAATTTTTTTCAACGTTTTGCCAACCAAAATTTTTCCCTTGCCCTCATACGCTTGATTGTACCTCAAGTTAAAATTTGGAACATTTCATGATCCGTTTGCTAAATTTAGTTATTTATATTCATTAATTGTATTTTTTTGGTGATAAGTCAAAATTAAACTTCAAGTGACTCAAATAATGGAATCGAGGTAATGAAAAAATGATATTCATGTTGCGGAGTTGAACGTGACGCCGTATCCAGGAAATGTTGTGGTTACAGGATGAAATTTCATCTTCGAATAAACCTCGTAATCGTAAGAAAGTAGGTTTTTTAGCGCTGGGCCTAGCAAATGAGAAATCGTCGTATACTAGGTAGCTAGTAAACATTTGGAAGTAGCTAAATGCTACAGAACAAGCTAGGGTGTATGTCCGAACAATTGTAGTGGCGGACAGAACGGTCAACCGCCGCTATAACTGGCATTATTTGTAGCATGGTGGACCTCAACTTTAACTGCCTCTACAGATAGCATTTGTAGCGGCACATCACATTACGGTCCGCCGCTACTAATTTAGCATAAAAAATAAAAATATTGGCTTAAACTAAAACCTCTTTTGTGCCAATTTGGCCCACATCTCTTTGACATAGCTAGTCTCACTTGGGACTGTTGGCGTCTCTTACGGTCACGCGGGAAACACGCGACCGCGGGAGACGCCGGGGGTTATGGAATTGTTTACTTGCACTATTTAACCAAATAATCCACAACTAGTAACAAGTACTAGATATGAATTATAAGGTTTGTCATGTTAAATAGAATATCCGCAAGCGGACGGATAACCCGTTGTAGCATTTCACCCGAGAGTATTCCAGGGTATCGTATTTATATTTTCCAAAGGAAGACATGGTTGACAAGAGTACTTATGTTCATGGTGTTACAAACGATAGGTGATATAACCACATTCCAATGCAGGGGTAAGGTTTAATAATAATAAGGATAGTGCGACACACACGAAGGCATTCCACTCTCTCTAATAAAAGGCGAGAGACAATCCTAAGCAATGCTAAGTTAGACTAGCGAGCTACTACTCCAAAGGTACAACATTCATATAGCGTGCACAACCTCTACCTATCATCTAGCGTCATGCAAGCACAAGCAAGCGTCTAATGCCTAGGCAACATCGGGAGATCCGGCATACGCAAGGTCTGCCTCGCGACTCCGGCCTATTTACGTACTCCTATGCCGTGCCCGAACGTGGAGGGTTCCTTTGGATGGACAGGGCTGTCACTTCCTGCCACCTACCTCTACAAACCGTGGGACACGCACATACCCAAGGGTGGATAGACTACCCCGGCACCATGCCGGCGTTACTAACCACGACTCTAGATCCCTCGAGGCACCCCCAACCCTTCGGATCGACGGGGTGATAAATCTAGAGCACCTTTGCAGGACAATGAGCCCGATGCCTAAACATGAGAACAACTAGCCTAACTAGCATAAACTAGATAAAAGGGATCAAAGCTAGCACTAAGTCATGCATAAGCGTTCGTCGCTCAAGAACGAGCGACGAACGATGAACGATTAAGCAAGTTCAAGAATAATCGATGATCGAGTATGAACGAACGAAGAACGAATGATGAACGAGCATGAACGAACAACGAACGATCATACAAGATCATGATAGAACTAGCAAGCTCATAACAACTATATGAATACTTGTATTCCATAGATTAAATAACAAGTCTTACAAAGAGAGAGAAAGGATACAAGAGCGCTACCCAATTCTCCACAAGACTTTGGGAGCAATAGGGCAACCCACTACTCAGCCTAGCACTACCTAGAATTGCCTCTAGCTCTAGTGTGAGGAGGAGGGAATGATCCTTGTGTATTGTGTGTCTTGGAAGGAGGGGGGGTACCCCTCCTTATATAGTCCTTGAAGGTCGGCAACTTTGAGGCGGTTCCCGAGGTCGGTGGCATTTAATGCAGGGGGAACCGACCTCCAGAGGTCGGTTACAAACCGCCATAGAAAGATGGGCCCAGGGGGCCACCCTGCCAGGTCGGCCGACCTGGCCAGGGGGGGGGGTCGGCTGACCTGTGCCTGGCCCCTCCTGGGCTGGGCTTTGGCAGGTGGCTCCCCCTCTGGGTCTACTTCTCTGATCCAGGTGCATTTGGCCTTAGTTGTGTTGGACTTTGACGGGATTTGGCCTTTTGTCTTGGAATTGTATTCCCGCGGCGAACGTTGTTTTGTAGAAGTGTTGATTCGTCGCCTTGGGGCATGATTTCACCTGGATTTCTCCCTTATTCCACCTGCACACTAAAATCTAGAGGTACATGTGGAAATAGGTTATTCTTAAATAAAGTGCGTGTAAAGAATGTCCAATCCTTCTTGCTTATTGAGCTAGTTGACGGTCGAAATTGGTCCGTAACGACCGTCAACAACTCCCCCAAGCTTACCCCTTGCTCGTCCCGAGTAAGAAGTATGACTTTAGGTTGTTGATCAGGAGTTGCTACAATGCCTACTTCTCAAAGGTACCAAGTGTGTAACAAAGATACTCATCCTTGAGTTGAATAAGTTGGCCAAGGTAACTCACCCTTTTCCCTTAGTCCTTATGGGGCTTTTTGCTTTATACTTCACCTTGGGCGGTTGAGAGAGAGAACGGTGTACGAGCATTTGTTTTCTCATTCCTTGTCTTGCTTTTATTCTCCGGAGGTTTTCAAAAAGATTTTCAAAATAAAACCAAGTTCCTCAAGTGATACTCTCGAGTCACTCAAGTGGTGTTTTCATTCCTCACCAAGGCATGTGTGTTGCCTCATCCTACATCTAATAGGCTTTTTGTGGAGCTCAAGGTAGGATATGAAGAGAGGCATACTTGCATTCATATTTTGCAAAACCAAAAGAGTGGATCCACGGAGATAGCAACCATACAATCAAAGATCAAGATGTGCAAGTGTGTGAGTGGATGGTGGTGGTGTATGTGACTACTCCTCTTTTTGTTCACCTCTCTTTATTTTATATTTTGGGGCATGGCTATCTTTTCTTCTTTCTTTTTCCATGCTCAAGATGAGAGCAGATAAGTTTTCTTTTTCTTTTCATGCTCATCTTCTGTGAGCTTTATTTTCTTTCTTTCTTTTGCATAGCCATGCCTAATTTTGATATTTCAAGAGAGGTGATAAATTGTGAGGAGTGTCTTTATTTTGGTGGATGGTATGACATGTTGCTAACTTCCGGTGTAGAAGTTTAGCATATGAGGTGGAATGTGTACGTGATCTTGATCATGAGAGTATGGAGAGCATCTCACTAGGGTCACACAATTTTGATAAAGCTCAATGAAATGACAAGCAGCATATGTAAGGTTTTTCATTAAGTACTACATATGGCTTTGGTAGGAATTTATCATCACTGAGAAACTTATAATTTTTATGATTTTCAAAAACAAAATCTCCGGAGCTTTTCAAGCTTAATTTGGAACAAGATTGCATCAGCTCTTTTTACCATATCATCTCTCACAACAACTTAGGTTCAGTGCAAGCGTATGCTACCCACAAGTTTCAGGTTCTAAGCAAGTATTTTTCAGCCAACAAACTCAAAACTTGGAGAATACTAAGTTATAAACTAGGCACAAGAGAGAAATACGGCAGAGCAACTATTCATCATCTCAACATAGAAGGAAAAGAAACATTTTTACAGCACATAAAAAGAAACTACACTAATTATTTTTGTTCTTTTTAGTTTTGTTATTTTTATTTTGTTTTTCATATGAGAAGCAAGAACAAGTAAAAATGAAAGGAAAAGGATACAAGTTGCGATGCATGATACCTTAGCGGGGGGCATGGTGTCTCCCCCCCAAGCTTGTTCTTGCTCATGGGTTTGGTGGATTGAACCCCATGTGGCGAAAGTAAGCCGAAAGATCGGCTTGTCCCCGCTCCGTCATGTTGGTGAGGTTGGTGAGCTGGGTGTCGGAGCATTCTTGCCACTGATGGGTTTGTAGGATGTGTTGATTCAGCGCGTATTGAGTGTCTTCCGTCGTGGTCTCGAGCCTTCCCATTTGCTCGGAGAGGTTGTTCATTGCTTGCTCAAGGTGGAAACCTTGAGTCGCACCAGAGTCGGAGGAGTGTTCCTCCCATTGTTGTTGCGGAGTGAACATCCTTGGGTCATGCCCCGAGGTTTGCCACGCCGAGCCCCCGGCCATGTGCGGTGGCGGGGCTGAGTATACACCGGGAAAATACCCGGTGTGACCATACCCCGGGCCGCCATGAGCCATGGGCTGCGGTGTGGGTGCCTCGGAACTTGATGGCTGCTCCGACCTGCGCGTCCTCCTGCGAGAAGAAATACTCCTGCGCGCACTCTCCATTTCTTGGAGCTCAATGGTTAGATTTTTGCAAGTATACAAGCGAAGATCCGGGTTAGGTAACCGAAACTCGTTTGTATGCCCGACAAAATAAAATATGAGGGAATCATTTGGACCACGCTTAAGTGTATGACCGCGAATAAGATAATCTTTGTTTATGAGCATGCGAGGAGTATCAATAAATTCAACATTAGCATCATGCAAAGCACCTACTCCTGCAGCGATACGTGTAATCAATGAAGTGCACTCGATAGGTCCTATCATCCCAAAATTATCTAGCCATTGGTGAATCATGTATTGCACAGGAGAAATCTTAATTTTCTCAACCATAGCATAAAGAATTTTCATTTCATCCTCGCGCACAACTCTAATATCACTCCTAGGAAAAAGAGTGATGCCAATCCACATGTGCAAAAAGCGCAAAGTAGGGTGATGGATGTGATTAGTTCTAGGCTGCACACAAGTTGAAAAACCCGTAATCCTTTCCCAAAATGCAAGCTTTGAAAAATCAGGAAGGGCATTATCAATATCAACATTGCAGCGAGTATTAAAGCCGAGTATCATGCTAAGGTCCTTCCATTTCAAACGGTATTCTTCCCGGAAAAACCGAAAAGTAATACCTTCATCTACTACTCGTAGGGTGCATAAAAACTGAAGTGTAAGCAAGCGGGAACCCGGCTCATGTACACTAGCAAAATCTTTCCACCCTATAGCTTTGAATACTCGAGAAAATTCAGCATCCATACCTGTTTGTTGCAGCAGCTCCGTCTCAAATGCTCGCGTAGGAGCAAAGATACGGTTTTGAAGAAGTGCGTAGGCGTTCGTCTCGTGCTCGCCCACCAAGTCGAGGTCGGTGTCGGCGAGGAGATGATGCTCGTTGTTGCTCTCTTCTTCGGCTGCATGTGGTGGACTTGGCGGTGGTTCGACCACGGGGCGCGCGCGCGTGCTTCGGCGTGAAGAGCTTGGACTTGAGCTTGAGCTTAGGGACTTCTTCAACGATCCGTACAGCCGCTTCGCTCCCGACATGGCTGCAGCGAGGAGAGCAAGAACACAAGAACAAAAACTCCGAACGGGCTATGTTAGGGAAAATTGAATCGGCGAAACCGTCGGTTGTTCTTGTGAGCAAGAAAATCGCAACTCGAAAAAACAAACAAAAACAAATCAAAGCACAAACTGAAAGAACAGAGGGAGAGGAGTTTTTTATGCAGAATTTTGAGGCAAGCACAAAGTGAGAGCAAAGGAGAACCTTGTGTGCAAGAGAGTGAAGTGAATGAGGAATGAAATGAGTGTGTGTGAGGGGGAGAGAGCCTCTGGCCGGCCACTCCAACTTATAGCACGAATTGTAGCCGTTTTTGAACGTTGGAGGGGGCAGGTGACCGTTGGGAAAAAGATGGGGGGCAGCAGTGGCTGCCACAGGTCGGCCAACCTGAAAAATGGGGGTCGGCCGACCCCCTGTGGGGCCCGCTTGCTCCCCCTCTTGGCCCATGGCCTCCAACGGTCATATGATTCATGACCTTGGCTGCTATGTCCAGTAAATCCTCGGGAATATTGCTCAGAAAGATTTCCAAATAAAATCATGCCTCGAAATTCAAATGGTTTTCGGAAAAATTGAAACTAGAAGAGAAAAAGTGTCGGAAAAATCCCAACATGTGGAAAACTTATTGTAGTGGTACAGAGGTACTCCAAAACCTTGCACAAAAGAGTGAAAAAAGTTTTGAAGAACCAAATATTTTTGGAGATTAATTTTTGTATGCATGGCGAGATGAAAATAAGTATGCTGGCGGAAAAAAAAGAAAATCCAAATAAAACTTTGTGAGGGAAGAATAAAAATGCAAGGTGGTTTGGAAAAATGCAAATGGTGATTTTTTTTTCGGAAAAGTGTATAAAATTTTTAAAAAAAATCAAAAAGAAATGAAGAGAAAATGATAACGCCGATTAACCGGTCGGTCCAGGGCTTCGCCGTTTTAAGTCCGGCGAGCAAGGACTTCTCCATGCGTTTCATTCTTGAGGTGCCGGCCCCGTCCTTGGAGAAGAGGATGAAGATGGCTGCACCTTCTTTACTTGCCACATTTGTTTGATCTTGGGTTGTGTTGGTGGCTTCTCAATTTGAGGGGTCGATTTCTTGACCCATAACCCCGGCCTTGTTGTTGCGGGCTTCTTGGGTTGGTACCATGACGGGTTCTCACGTTTGTCAATTTGCTTCCAAAGAGCAATGAGACTATCCGTCTTTCTCGGGGTCACTTCAACTTCTTTGATGTTTGAGGGGTTTGGCCCATACTTGATCTTGATCATCGAGCATTGTTCTTTTCGGGGTTGGAACTCGAATTTCTCCTCCTTCTCATTGATGTAGAAACGGATTTCTCCGGCCCCAACATCAATTTGAGCCTTCGCGGTGCTAAGAAAGGGACGTCCCAAGATGAGGGGTGTCTCTTTATCAATGTCCATTTCCAGCACCACGAAGTCCACCGGAATGAAGTTACCACGGATTTTCACCGGAATGTCTTCGGCTATTCCCGCGGGGTAGCGGACTGATGAGTCCGCTAGTTGTAGCCTCATTGGTGTAGGAGTTAACTCCGTGTAGCTCAATCGATCGAAGACTTCTTTGGGCATAACGCTGACGCTTGCCCCAAGATCACATAAGGCGTGTTCGAAGTGATGTGCCCCAATGGAGCATGATATGGTGGGGCAACCAGGGTCCTTCTTCTTTTCTGGAAGCCGATTGAGTATAGCCGCGCTACACTCTTCGGTGAGCTTGACCATCTCTGTCTTCGGCAGTGGTCGCTTGTTATTGAGGATGTCTTTGAGGTAACGTGCATAGGTGGGTACTTGTACCATGTCCATCAAAGGCACGTTGACATGAATCTTTTGGATGACTTCCACAAAACGATCAAATTGTTCATCCACCTTTGGCTTCTTATTTCTGTGTGGGAATGGCATGAAACTAGTGTCTTGGAATTCTAGTGCCTCTTTCCCAGTGGTTGCCTTTGGTTCATCATTCTTTTTCTGGATGATAGAAGGGTCTTCTTCTTCTTGTTCAACCCTGTCCTTGTTACCTGCATGGTTAGGATATGGCGGGTCCCGAGTGGATTTTCCTCCCCTCGTGGTAACCGCATTAACATTTTCTAAAGAAGACTCGGGTTGCCCCGGGATCTTCCCAGAATTAGAGGTAGGAACAAGAGCAGCAAGCTGAGCAAGTTGGGTTTCTATCATTTTGTTAAAACTCAGCTGATTTTTGAAAGCGGAAGAAAAACCTTCTAGCTGTGAATTTATATTTTCTAAAACTTTATCGTTGGCAGCAAGCTTTTTGTTGATTGATTCATTAATTTTAGCTTGGCCAAGAACCAAATCTTTCAAAGAGGGCTGATTATTGTAAAAACCAGGAAAATTGTTACCTCTATTTTGATTTTGATTATATCCTTGACCTCCGTTTGGACGATACCCGTTGTTGTTGTTCATGTAGAACGCATCTTCTTGGGTGTGTGGGCAATTCTTCCCCATATGGCCCGTATCCCCGCATTCCTCACACGTCATGTGTGAGTCCAATGCACGAACACTACCACTTGAAGTGTGTTCATCCAAACGCTTCATGAGAAGGTCAAGTTTGGCGGACAACATGTCCACTTCCTTAACAGGGTGGATGCCTTTTGAGCGTGATTGGAGTCGATCATCGCTCCACCCTTGATTGGAGACCATCTTCTCTGTAAGATCTTTTGCTTGAGTAACGGTTTTGGAGAAGAAGGCTCCTCCAGCAGCGGCATCCATATGTCCACGGGCTGTTGGTGTTAACCCGTTGTAAAAGTGTTGAAGAATGAGCCATTCTTCCATCCCATGGTGTGGGCAGGCTGATGTGTATTCTTGGAGCCTTTCCCATGCCTCGGGTATGGATTCATTTGTTGCTTGCTGGAAGCTTGCAATTCTTCCACGAAGAGCATTGGTTTTGCCCATCGGGAAGAACTTAGCGAGGAACCCCGTAGAACATTTGTCCCAAGTGTCATTATTGGCGCGGGTTGCATAGAACCATTGTTTCGCTTTCCCAAGGAGGGAGAGCGGAAACAAACGGAGCTTGATAGCATCTTGATTGCCTTCTCCCGTGCCTGACGTGTTGCATATCTCTAGGAATTGTTGGAGATGAGAGTTGGCGTCCTCGGAAGCCTTCCCACAAAAGGGTATGGCTTGCACCATCGTGATGAGGCTGGACCTTATGTTAAGTCCGGCGTCACCAACGTCGACGTTGGGTCCAATGGGCACATTGGCGACGGTGGGCGCGGAGTATTCACGAAGGGTCTTTTCAGCCATGACGTTTGACGTAGATGGTGCGGAAGGTGCGGGTTCGCTTGTCGAGAGTACTTGAGGGGAGACGACGACGCGGTGTCGAGTCTTCCTCACAAGTGATTCGGGATTATCAACGAAGTTTTTCGACAAGTCGAATCCACGCATACACTATCCTGTTTTCACATCGAAGAGAAAACAGATCAAGGTTAGCCTGCATGGGCAATGGTTAAACCACATCAAGTGTAATCATGAACAATCATTGTATTCTTGTTAACCAATGTCTTCCCCGGCAACGGCGCCAGAAATGCTTGTTGGCGTCTCTTACGGTCACGCGGGAAACACGCGACCGCGGGAGACGCCGGGGGTTATGGAATTGTTTACTTGCACTATTTAACCAAATAATCCACAACTAGTAACAAGTACTAGATATGAATTATAAGGTTTGTCATGTTAAATAGAATATCCGCAAGCGGACGGATAACCCGTTGTAGCATTTCACCCGAGAGTATTCCAGGGTATCGTATTTATATTTTCCCAAAGGAAGACATGGTTGACAAGAGTACTTATGTTCATGGTGTTACAAACGATAGGTGATATAACCACATTCCAATGCAGGGGTAAGGTTTAATAATAATAAGGATAGTGCGACACACACGAAGGCATTCCACTCTCTCTAATAAAAGGCGAGAGACAATCCTAAGCAATGCTAAGTTAGACTAGCGAGCTACTACTCCAAAGGTACAACATTCATATAGTGTGCACAACCTCTACCTATCATCTAGCGTCATGCAAGCACAAGCAAGCGTCTAATGCCTAGGCAACATCGGGAGATCCGGCATACGCAAGGTCTGCCTCGCGACTCCGGCCTATTTACGTACTCCTATGCTGTGCCCGAACGTGGAGGGTTCCTTTGGATGGACAGGGCTGTCACTTCCTGCCACCTACCTCTACAAACCGTGGGACACGCACATACCCAAGGGTGGATAGACTACCCCGGCACCATGCCGGCGTTACTAACCACGACTCTAGATCCCTCGAGGCACCCCCAACCCTTCGGATCGACGGGGTGATAAATCTAGAGCACCTTTGCAGGACAATGAGCCCGATGCCTAAACATGAGAACAACTAGCCTAACTAGCATAAACTAGATAAAAGGGATCAAAGCTAGCACTAAGTCATGCATAAGCGTTCATCGCTCAAGAACGAGCGACGAACGATGAACGATTAAGCAAGTTCAAGAATAATCGATGATCGAGTATGAACGAACGAAGAACGAATGATGAACGAGCATGAGCGAACAACGAACGATCATACAAGATCATGATAGAACTAGCAAGCTCATAACAACTATATGAATACTTGTATTCCATAGATTAAATAACAAGTCTTACAAAGAGAGAGAAAGGATACAAGAGCGCTACCCAATTCTCCACAAGACTTTGGGAGCAATAGGGCAACCCACTACTCAGCCTAGCACTACCTAGAATTGCCTCTAGCTCTAGTGTGAGGAGGAGGGAATGATCCTTGTGTATTGTGTGTCTTGGAAGGAGGGGGGTACCCCTCCTTATATAGTCCTTGAAGGTCGGCAACTTTGAGGCGGTTCCCGAGGTCGGTGGCATTTAATGTAGGGGGAACCGACCTCCAGAGGTCGGTTACAAACCGCCATAGAAAGATGGGCCCAGGGGGCCACCCTGCCAGGTCGGCCGACCTGGCCAGGGGGGGGGGGGGGTCGGCCGACCTGTGCCTGGCCCCTCCTGGGCTGGGCTTTGGCAGGTGGCTCCCCCTCTGGGTCTACTTCTCTGGTCCAGGTGCATTTGGCCTTAGTTGTGTTGGACTTTGACGGGATTTGGCCTTTTGTCTTGGAATTGTATTCCCGCTGCGAACGTTGTTTTGTAGAAGTGTTGATTCGTCGCCTTGGGGCATGATTTCACCTGGATTTCTCCCTTATTCCACCTGCACACTAAAATCTAGAGGTACATGTGGAAATAGGTTATTCTTAAATAAAGTGCGTGTAAAGAATGTCCAATCCTTCTTGCTTATTGAGCTAGTTGACGGTCGAAATTGGTCCGTAACGACTGTCAACAGGGACAACGATGGCACACAAGGTATTAGAAGTTTTTTAGGTGGCATACAAGAGAATTCCCCTTTCGCATACTACATCCAGAACTCACAAAGATTCATCATATATCAAAATTACCAGACATCTCATCACATACCACCATATCATCACCATGGTCGGCAACACTAGTATATTCCTAATAGGATTCTTAGAGTTTATTCGGAGCCACATGATCTCTAGTTATATATGGACAAACAATGACGTACCAGGCATTATTGAACCTTTCAATGGCATAAATAATATCAGGTTCTATGCATGATTTTTTTCTAGAGATTAAGGGCCCCATCTGAAGAGAGATTCTTCTGGCTGTGCTGCCGCTGCGATTGGAGCAACTGTCGTGGCCATTTCATTGAAGTACAAATCTAGCATATTATCATTGTACACGCTGCATGACATTGAACAGTTTTTTATATTTTTTAAAATGCTGAACATAATATATTTTTCTAAGTATAACATTGGTCTCGTGAAAGTGATTATGTACGATGCTTGTGTGTGTGTGTGTGTGTGTGTGTGTGTGTGTGTGTGTTAACGACAGGACGCACACAATTTGTTTCATGTTTCCAATTGTTTTATTCTTGTTTTGATATTCAGGTTCTTCTGACTCCTGTATCAAGCCATCACTCAATATACACACTACTATATAAGAAAGGACACGTTTAGCATGTCGTATGTGGTCACTTGCAAGACTTTGACGAATGTTATACTTATAGAAAAATATATTATGTTCAACATTTCAAATATATAAATACCATCCAATTGCTTTGCAGTGTGTAAAATAATAATATGAAGGACCACGCCACTCGATCTGCACAAAAGAGGTCATTTCACTGTTCATGGTGATGACTTCCAATAAGTTAGGCCTAAATGGAAAATGAAAATATTTTCATGTGGTATACAATCTATATCGTCATAACTGATGAAGAAAATATCAAATTAATATATGAGTAAAAGATAAAAAATCAAGAAAAAAGTACCACTGATACACTACTAGCTAAGTAAGGGCGCAATTGAAAGAGACTTCTATGGCTGCAGCAGCAGCTTGTTGATGCCAGCGGTAGCCGCTGCAGACATAACGTCCAATTAGGGTAGGTGCTCTGGGCACACATGGCTCTTGTATGCATGATTTTCTAGAGATAATGCAGCAATTAATCGGAGCAATTGCTTCAATCGCAGTCAATGCAGCTGGAAGAATCACTATGCCAGAAACGTTGATTAGAGACGCGGCTCAAAGTCCATTAGAGACGTGGTTTTTTTTTTGCGTCTGAGAATTTTCGTCTCTAATGTGAGGATATCAGAGACACGTATTTTACGCGTCTCTAATGTAATCTTATCAGAGACGCGCTTTGCCAAAACGCGTCTCTGATGATGTAGCAATGGAGACGCGGTTGGGCTAAACGCGTCTCTGATGATACGACAACGGAGACGCAGACGAGCAAAATGCGTCTCTGATGACATGACAATGGAGACGCGGATCGGCAAAACGCGTCTCTGATGATAAATTGGAAAAAAAAAATACAGGTTTCATCCATTATATGAAATACAACCACACGGTAGACATCTCATTTTGTATGACATAAGCATCACATCACCATTGACATAAACAGCACATCACCAATTTATAGGTGTACAAACATGATCTTAGGTTTACAAGATAGTCATAGGCTACTTGTTCAAATTACATCACATGCAGAAATATAAACTGCACACCTCATTGTTGTCCTAATGTCCTAGGATTTTGGACTGCATGATTAGTCCCATGTGAACTCATGGTCATCACCAGATAATGAGTATTCATTGGAATGCACCTAACAATTAACAATCATGGGATTATGATAGAGTTGCAAAAACATTTCAATAGAAAGTTGGACACTTGATGTGATAAAATTAGGCCAGGAACATAATATCATTTTCAGTGGCACACTAGTATTTTTTTCAATAGAATCAAGCAATACTTCAATAGAAGTCTACAAATAATAACCAAATAGGCACAATCACGTAGGTGCTAGGTACTTTTACCATCTCATAGAATTTTCTAACACTTCACTATAATCGATAGCCTTTGGCAGTCATACAACATCACACACTTGATATCTAACTTTACTATAACAGAATAGTGAATATCTAGATGAAGTAAAGGAATATGCTGCCAAAACTCTTCCATTCCTAAAATAGAATTGATGCAGGTGGTTTGTTGTTCTTTACAAGGAAAAAGACAAGGCCAGACTAAAGTTCTACTATTGGCAACAGAAGTCTAGAAAACATTTGGTACTGCTACTGAAAATTCCTTGTAACAAAAGATTTTGCCAAAAGACTATGAACGCAGGAAAAATCGTATAGTATGAGATGAATTACCTCTTTGGATTGTAAAAGTGATAGTTTCAGTTTGCAGTAGCCTTCAGGTAAGCTGACCAGCAGCCTCCTCTTCAATCTCCACTGCTGGACTACAAACAAAGAAACACAAGTTCATATGCGACTATTCTCAGTCAAAGACGAACTAAGAAGTTGAGTGCATAAGGTAAACTAAACAATTTGAGTAAAATAAATGCAGCTATTATGATCTGAGGAGCAGCAAATCAGTGGAAGCATGGAGCTAGTTGATAGCCAAAACAGAACTAATAAAAAGATAACTGACAAGAATGAAGCAAAACAACTAGTTTAGCATACAAAAACAGGCAGGCACTTTTTTTTCTTTTTTTTTATAAGACTAACAGGAACTACTACTATGGAAGACAAACACTAATGATACAAGAAAAAGGGAAAAACTAAATCAGGTCTGCATGTGAGAGTTAACAGGTCAAACATTTCTACAAGAATGTGACAAGGAGAAAACTAAGCTCCTGCTAGTTTCAGTAAAAGAGACAAAGCAACAGGATTAGGACCATTGTAAAATAGGAAGGGGGATAATGTTTTTCTTCAGTTCTAAACTGATAGGAAGATAGGCAATCAGGAAAGGGAAATACTTGGATGAACACACAAGAAACAACACTTTGCCAACCTAAAGCTGAGAAAGAGACTGCAGATTGCTAACGCTTATGTTGTCAATTTTGTACCTGAGAATAAAATCAGTAACTCATCATGAACATGGTGAATAGCAAAGTAAGAATTAAGCATACTAGTAGCCTACTGCTAATTTTAACTAAGGTTATCCATGGATTTTCATCTATCATAATACTAATAGTAGCTTTCTGTGCATTCTGGAGTTACAGCAGAATATAGACTAATACTATTAGCTCATTATGATGAGTGCAGGGCTGCTGCAGGAATAAAGCAGAGTAGCCTGGACTAATCCTGGTTCTGTTTCAGTGGACAAATAAGTAGGCAATAAGTTGCGAAAATAATTCAAAATGACATTAGGCTACATTTCTGGCCGCAAAGTTTCAAGCAAGTTTAGTTCCATTCCTCCAGACTAAAGTTGTCCCATGTTATAGATGCAAAGTTACTTTATAGTTCATAAATGATTAGGTATCGGATCAAAATTTTATCCTATCAGGGAACAACATAGTTCCACACCAACTGCCAATGTGCTAGTTCCAGTAGCAATCTAGTATGATGCATAAACAACACTGGTAACATATTGTGGTGTGCTCAAACACTCGCCGGGAACAAGTTTCAGTCCATGAATTATCCCTTTCCTCTAATATTGAAATACGCATGTCAAAGCTTTCAAACAGAGTAAGCCTCAAGTATGATGAAGGACATCGTTACAACTGTGCAAAAGATTTATCTTGTATAATTTGATTAGGGGAAGTTCAGTAGCATATTCATACATACCATGATGTTCTTTCTCCATGTAGGATGCATTCACCATCCCTCCTGCAAATTTGCTTAGGGGAATAGCACTCAGATTTACTTGCATACCCTGAACAAATATGAACACATCTTAGCTATATGAACACTCCTTATTATGAAAACAGTCCATCAGTATACTGGATTAAATGAGTGCAACAAGATTGCACAAGCCACGAGTCAAAAGTTCCAGGGCAGATGATTGCTGTGACCTGTTGGTCTAATCGGACCAAATAAAGCTATAGGAGTTCAACTGGAACATGAATCAAACATATCGACAGATATGGACTCAACTGAACCAACCCATGTGTTGTTGGCTCCCAGATTTGACACTAACTCTTTGAATCCTAAGGAAAGTCCAACAAAATCACAGAGCACGGTTGACGGGAGAGATTGAATACCGTATAGAGAGTTGCAGTTCTCGGCCTCTTGTGGAAGACGTGGAGGATGGAGTCAACGAGCTCTGGGCCCTTTGTGTAGTGGCCCTTGACTCAGTTGTGGCCGGCGCCGGACTTGCCGAAGACGAAGTTGTCGGGGCAGAAGATCTGGCCGAAGGGGCAGAAGCGCACCAAGTCCATGGTCCCAAGCTCGAGGTCCATGAGCACAACACGTGGGATCCAGCAGCCGGACCGCACGATCGAAATTCAATCCCCAAATCTCGCCGCCGAAATCCAGCCCCAGATCTCGCCGCCCGCTGTAACTCCCTGGATCCCGCCGCCAATGCAACCTCCTGGATCCCGCCGCCGGCTACAACTCAGATCCCGCCGCCGGCTGCAACTCCCCGGATCCCGCCCCTGGCTACAACTCCCTGGACCCCGCCGTCGGCCGCAATCCGGACCATCCGGCATAGCAAACGCCGCTGCTCCGCCACCGAGGCCAGGGCGCCAACACTGCCGCATCTGGAAGTGGAGAGGACTAGGAGAGAGGGAAACGAGAGAGAGAGAGAGAGAGAGAGAGAGAGAGAGAGAGAGAGAGAGAGAGAGAGAGAGAGAGAGAGAGAGAGAGAGAGGGGCGTGGGGTGGGGGAATCCAGAGCGGACGACGGACGTGAGCTGGGTTTACTGAAAATTTCGGGTCCGGGTCCAGTTATTACTTGCGACGCGGGTTGACACAACGTGTCTCCAACTAGAAACGCGTGTTCTGCCTGAGTACACTGGAGACGCGTTTTGCTGAGAAGAGTCTTTAACATAAGTTACAGATTCAGGTATGTGACGCATTTCGTCCAGCCGCGTCTCATATAGACCATAAGAGACGCGTTTTAATTTTTCGTCTGTGATGAGATGTCTTGTTTATCCATTTTTGGCATAGTGAATCTCTTCAGACCAGAATATATGACTCTTTGTATGCATGATTTTTCTAGAGATTAAGGGTCCGATCTGAAGAAATTTGTTGAACTGCTCTGAGGCTGCGATCAGAGCAACTGCGTTGATTGCTCTGTTATGGCCGCAGCTGGCTGCTGCTGCAGCCCAACGGTAGCCACATCACCTGCCTTGATTTTTTGCGTTATGGCTGCAACGGTAGCTAGCTGCAGCCATAGCAATCTCTTCCGATCGCAACCTTAATTAGCTAGTATTGTGTGCGCAGAATATGTGTGTGTGTGTGCGTGTGTGTGTGTGTGTGTGTGTGTCAATATAATCACAACTATATAAAGAAATGACATGTTTAGCGCGTTGTACATAGTCACTTGCAAGACTTGGACCAATGTTATACTTACAGAAAAATATGTTATGTTCAAAATTTCAAAAATATAAATACCTTGTAATCTCATGTAGTGTGTAAAATAATAATATGTTAGATTTGTAATTTCTACAAAATGACCGCATCACTCCACATAAAAAAGGTCCTTTCTGACTTATCATAGTGACATGTAATAAGTTAGGTCTCCTTTTTGCTTAAGAAAAATTAATAATGAAAATACAAAAACGGATGGAGAAAATATCAAATTGTAATATATGTGTAAAGTATAAAAACATCGAGGAAAAAATACCATTTATACACTACCTAATTAAGGGCGCAATCCAAAGAGATTGCTATGGCTGCAACGTCGACAGCTGCTGGCAGTTGCTGCTGCAGCAACAATCAGGGAAATTACAGCTATCGCAACCACGGCGTAGCCAGGAGAATCTCTTCATATCCGAATATAAGGACTCTTATATGCATGATTTTACTCGAGATTAAGGGCTCGATCTGAACAGATTCTTCCGACGGTGCTGCCGGAGCAATTGGAGCAACTGCCCTGATTGTTGCGTTATGGCTGCAGCTAGCCATCGGTAGCGATAGCACCCTACCCTGATTGCTCCGTTCTACAACCATAACGCAGCAATCAACGCAGTTGTTCCCATCGCAATTGTAGCGCAGCAGAAAGAATCACTTCATAATAGGCCCTTAATCTCATGAAAACTCTTGCCTACAAGAGTCATGATATTCCTTGCCGAATTTGGTAAACACGAATTCGCAAAACAAAAAATATTTTGGAAACAAGAAATAAAAATGTGTGCGTCCAGAAATTAACGCAACGCACACACACGGACACGAGCGCGTGCGCACACACACACACACACAATTTTGCGCGCATGCACTCGCACTCCATGTGCGCACACACACAGAACGACAAGACACACAACATTTTATTTCTTGTTTCCAAATTCTTTTTTCTATTGTGGATTCCTGTTTCCAAATTATGCTTCTCCTGAGCCGTGATAACTATCACTCAAGATAATCACTATATAAAGAAAAGATAATGCCTCTAGCATGTTGCACTTGGGTCACTTGCAAGAAAAAAATATTTACAATCTATTTTAAATGGAAATACATTTTATTCATTCAAACATATTTTAAAATCATAGTACTGGGATGGGATTTGATCCATGCATCTCAAGTTTAACAATCGGTTGCCTTAACCACTGGGAAACACGTACGTTCAAAAGAGAAAGGAGTCATAAATGTTAATAAGTAGTGTCGTGTGCCCGCCACTCCTAGACCCTTCCGGTGGCGGATACGGTGATGTCAGCATCATCCGCCACTGATAGTATTTTTCCAATGGCGGACGCGGTGATGTCACTCGCGCCCACCACTACTGCCTCTTTCTATATATAGCAGCACAGCGACGCCGCGAAACCCTAACCTGGAGGATTACTCACGCGACACTGTCAGGCTGCCCAAATTTGTCACGTCGTCGTCCTCCTCGTTGCCTTTCCTAATCGTGCCCCCACCGTACCGCATCCCTCCCCGTCGTTCCTGCCTTCCTGGAGCTCATGCTGCTATCATCGACCTCCCTGTCCCGTTCCCTCTCTGCAGCAGCAAAACTCAGATACAGCCATTGCAGGTTCCCTCTTTGCAGCAGCAAAACTCCGCGGGGACTCCATATGCCATCGTCACCATGCCGAAGAAGGAGAGGAACCAGTCGGGCAATCCAAGTAAGAATTTTCCTTCCTCTTCTAGATCGATAACGTTAGCACATGCGCGTGTCCTCGTTCAATCGGAGGCGTGTTTTCACTTCTCGCATGTGTTGATCCAGATCATCATGTAGAGATGATTGCGTTGTCGCCGCCATCCTCGCCGTCCTGTTCCCTCTCTGCAGCAACAAAACTCAGATGCAGCCACCACAGTTTCCCACTCTACAGCAGCAAAATTCCGCGGCCACTGATCCACACATCGCCGCAACCGCGCCGAAGGAGAAGAGGAAAAAAGCCGCCAGGCAATCCAAGTAAGAATTTTCCTTCCTCTTCAAAATCGATAACCTTAGCACTTGATGATGCAAGCGCTTGTTCTCGTTAAATCGGAGGTGTGTTTTCAGTTCTTTGTCTGTTGATACGATTCCCGATTGTGTTGGTCCAGATACCAATGCGGAGGTGATTGCGCTGTCACCGCGCAGATGCTGTTGGCAAAGAACCTCTTCATGTGCAAGGTGTGCAACAAGGGGTTCCAGCACGAGCAGAACCTGCAACGGCACCGTCGCGGCCACGGCCTCCCTTGGAAGCTACTGAAGAACCCCAAAGAGAACAGGGGCAAGGGTGTGCCTATGCCCAGAGCCGACGTTCATTCACCACGATCCATGACGAGCGCTGGGGGACCTTATGGGGATGAAGAAGCATACTGCCGCAAGCACGGCGAGAAGAAGTGGAACTTCAACAAGTACAACAAGCGCTATGCCGTGCTGTCTGATTGGAAGGTGCACTCCAAGATGTGCGGCATGAGTGAGTACCGCTGCGACGGTACCCTCTTCTTAAGGTCCGTTCCGTTCTGTTCCATTGATTGATTCAATCAATCTGCTTTTTGCTGGTTTTAATGTTCTTGTTCATGTTGTCCTCGATCGATCATGCCTAATATAAGCATATAGACGATTATTCTTTTTATTTCTTATTCCTTTGTCATCGTTTCAAGGCAGTTGGTCCAGTCGCAGCTGTAGCGCAGCCAGAAGAATCTCTTCAGATCAGGCCCTTAATCTAAAAAAAAATCAGGCATACAAGGGTCATGATATTACATGCTGAATTCGGTGACATGAATTCGCAAAATAAAAAATATTTTGGAAACAAGAAACAAAATTTTGTGTGTTCGGTCAGTAACGCAACACACACATGGACACGCTCGCGTGGACACACACACATACACACTTTTGTAGGCATGCACTCGCACTCCATGCGCGCACACACACACATTTTGTTTCTTGTTTCCAAATTCTTTTTTCTATTGTGAATTCCTGTTTCCAAATTATGCTTCTCCTGAGCCGTGATAACCATCACCCAATATAATCACTATATAAAGAAAAGGTAATGCCTCTAGCGCGTTGCACTTGGGTCACTTGCAAGAAAAAATTGTTTGCAATCTGTTTTAAATGGGAAAACATTTTATTCATTCAAACATATTTTAAAATAATAGTGATGGGATGGGATTTGATCTAAGCACCTCAAGCTTAACAATCGGCTACCTTAACCACCTTGAAACACGAGTACGTTCAAAAGAGAAAGGAATCACAAATGTTAATAAGTAGTGTCGGGTGTCCGGCACTCCTAAACTCTTCCGGCGGCGGATGTGGTGATGTCACCATCGTCTGCCACTGATAGTAATTTTCCAGTGGCGGACGTGGTGACGTCACTCGCGCCCACCACTACTGCCTCTTTCTATATATAGCAGCCTAGTGCCTCCGCGAAACCCTAACCCAGAGGATTACTCGCGCGACGATGTCGGGCTGCCCAAATTTGTCATGTCGCCGTCCTCCTCCCTGCCTTTCCTAATCGTGCCCCCACCGCATCCCTCCCCGCCGTTCTTGCCTTCCCGGAGCTCGTGCCGCCATCCTCGACATCATTGTCCCGTTCCTTCTCAGCAACAGCAAAACTCCGATGCAGCCAGCGTACGTTCCCTCTCTGCAGCAGCAAAACTCCGCGGCCACTCCACATGCCGCCGTCGCCATGCCGAAGAAGGAGAGGAACCAGCCAGGCAATCCAAGTTAGAATTTTCCTTCCTCTTCTAGATCGATAACCTTAGCACTTGCGCGTGTTCTAATTGGAGGTGCGTTTTCAGTTCTTCGTCGGTGGTATGATTCCCAATTGTGTTGGTCCAGATCCCGATGTGGAGGTGATTGCGCTATCGCCGCGGATGCTGCTGGTAATAAGGAACCTCTTCATGTGAACGGTGTGCAATAAGGGGTTCTAGCGCGAGCAGAACCTGCAACTGCACCGTCGCGGCCATGACCTCCCTTGGAAGCTGCTGAAGAACCCCAAGGAGAACAGGGGCAAGGTGTACCTATGCCCAGTGCCGACGTTCATGCACCACGACCCGCCAGCGTTGGGGGACCTTATGGGGATGAAGAAGCACTACCGTCGCTAGCACGGCGAGAAGAAGTGGAACTTCGACAAGTACAACAAGCGCTATGCCGTGCTGTCCGATTGGAAGGCGCACTCAAAGATGTGTGGCACGAGCAAGTACCGCTGCGACGGCACACACTTCTTAAGGTCCGTTCCGTTCTTCTCCATTGATCGATTCGATCGATCTGCTTTTTGCTGGTTTTAATGTTCTTGTTCATGTTTTCCTCGATCGATCATGCCTAATTTGTGCATATAGACGATTATTCGTTTTATTTCTTATTCCTTTGTCGTCGTTTCAAGGCAGTTGGTCCAGTCGCAGCTGTAGCGCAGCCGGAAGAATCTCTTCAGATCAGGCCCTTAATCTCAAGAAAAATCATGCATACAAGAGTCATGATATTTCGTTCTGAATTCGGTGAACATGAATTCGCAAAACAAAAAAATATTTTAGAAACAAGAAACAAAAATTTGTGCGTTCGGTCATTAACACAACACACACACACACTTTCGCACGCATGCGCTCGCACTCCATGCGTGCACACACACACACAAAACGACAAGACGCACAATATTTTGTTTCTTGTTTCCAAATTCTTTTTTCTATTGTGAATTCCTGTTCTTCTTTGAGCCGTGATAACCATCACTCAATATAATCACAATCTAAATTAAAGATAATGCCTCTAGCGCGTTGCACTTGGGTCACTTGCAAGAAAAAAATGTTTACAATCTATTTTAAATGGGAAAAAATTATTCATTCAAACATATTTTAAAATAATAGTGATGGGATGGGATTTGATCCAAGCACCTCAAGCTTAACAATCGGCTGCCTTAGCCACTTGGAAACACGTATGATTAAAAGAGAAAGGAATCGCAAATGTTAATAAGTTGTGTTGGGTGCCCGGCACTCCTAAACGCTTCTGGCGGCGGATGTGGTGATGTCAGCATCGTCCGCCACTGATAGTATTTTTCTAGTGGCGGACGTGGTGACGTCACTCGCGCCCACCACTACTGCCTCTTTCTATATATAGCAGCCCAGTGCCTCCGCGAAACCCTAACCCAGAGGATCAGTCGCGCAACGACATCAGACTGCCCAAATTTGTCGCGTCGCCGTCTGTTGGGGGTCCAGCAAGAAGTACCTGACGAGCGAAGGGGCGAGAACAAGACGCGAAGGACAACGAGGCTAAGCGAAGGGTAACGAAGCAACAACTGAGCGAAGCTAACTGTAAAGCCTTAGACAGAGAGGCGTAATGGAATTGGCTAATGGCATAGCTGTAATAAAGATTTCTCCTTCCCCTATAAATATGGAGGGAGGAGACCCTGTAATGACATCTGTTTTTCGGGCCCTGAGCCAAGAGCACTTCATTTATTCTGTCTGCTCCCGACTGTTATCTCGCACCCCTTCTCATAACGGAAGATCATAAGAACTGCATGGGCAGGAGAACCTGATAACAAGGACGCTAACACTTTAGGAGGGCTTCGCCAAGGGTCCCAAGGTCGACAAGGAGTCCGAAGGGCTTCGCGAGGGAGATTATCAGACGCCAAGACGCGCAGAGGGCTTCGCTAGGACACATAACCTGTTGGAGGGCTTCGCTGAGTCCAACCGGGACCTTCGATACCCCAACATTTGGCGCCGTCCGTGGGCCGAACCCACGATGAAAAGGAGACAAGATCATCACCCAGCAAAGGCTGCGAGGGTAAGAACAGAACAATCAACATGGAAGCAATCAGTTATCCGATTCACGTCGGAAGAAATCAAAGTCACTGACTACCCGCACACAGATGTCTTCGTGATAAAAACAGACATCGAAGGATTCCTAGTACACAGAATCCTGATCGACAATGGAAGCCCGGCGAACATAATCTTCAAGGACACTCTAAGACGCATGAAGATTGACGGTTACACAAGTGCCAATAAATTGGTGTTAAAGGCCTTCGGCGAAGAAGAAACATGCTCAATAGGAACCATAAGAATGAAGATAACCTTCGAAGACGGAGAAAAAACAACAACTCAGGAAACAGATATCCTAATCATGGATTTGGAAAGTCAGTACAATGCCATGCTTGGAAGACAGTTCTTGACGGCCTTCGGAGCGGTAGTCCATCACAACTACCTAACAATGAAAATCCTTTCGGAGTTGGGTATCATAAATATATATTGCAATCCAATAAAACAACAAGCAAACGAAGCCAGTAAAGAAGCAGTAAAGAATGATGATCACGGAAACAATCAAGCGAAGGGCGAACAAGCAAAATTAGAACCTTCGAGTGAAATAGAGGAAGTCATTCTATGGCCCAAAAAGGCAGAAAAGACAGTAAAGATAGGCAAAAACCTCTCCCCAAACGAGAGATTACAGTTGATCAGATTCCTAAAAGACAATGCTGACGTCTTCGCATGGTCACCTCAAGACATCACGGGAATCAAAAGAGAAACAATACAGCACGAGTTAAAGGCAAACCCAAGGATAAGACCCTTCGTAGACAAAATCAGAAAGGTATCCGATGAAAAGTAAGCCGCTGCAAAGGTCGAAGTCAACAAAATGCTAAAATCCGGAGTAATAAGGCCAACAATCCATTCAAGTTGGCTCTCAAACGTTGTCCTGGTAAGAAAGAAAACAGGAGAATGGAGAATGTGCATCGATTTCACAAGGTTAAACAAGGCTTGCCCAAAGGATAACTTCCCTCTGGACCGCATTGACACAATAACAGACTCGGTAGCTGGGTGTCAATTGCTAAGCTTCTTGGATGCTTACTCAGGATATCATCAGATACACATGTCAAAGGAAGATGAGGAGAAAACAGCTTTCATCACGCACGATGGAACATTCTGTTTCATCAGAATGCCGTTCGGCCTTCGCAACGCAGGGGCGACGTTTGCGAGGTTGGTTAAAAAGATCTTCGAAGAACAACTGGGAAGAAACGCCGAAGCTTATGTGGATGACATAGTCATAAAGACAGTTGAAAGGGCTGACCACTTAAAAGATTTGGATGAAACCTTTAGAAATTTGAGGAAACATAATCTCAAGCTTAACCCAGCGAAGTGTGTATTCGCAGTCGAAGCTGGAAAGTTGTTGGGCTTCATGGTATCATAGCGAGGCATAGAGGCAAACAAGATAAAAATCAAAGCTGTCCAAGGTTTGGCACCCGCCAAGTGTCTGAAGGATGTCCAAAGGCTAGCAGGAAGGTTGAACTCCTTAAGCAGATTCATCCCGAAATTGGCAGAGCGAAGCGGCCCCATCTTCAGTGCACTTCGAGCGAAGGAAAAATTTCAATGGGGAAATGAACAACAAGAAGCCTTCGACAATATCAATAAAGCCCTCACTGAGCTCACCACCTTATCTAGCCCAAAAAAGGGCGAAGATCTATTTTTATACATTGCGGCCTCATCAACAGTAGTAAGCGCAGCACTGGTTCATGAAGTCATCGAAGATAAAAGTCAAAGACCGGTGTACTTCGTGTCCGAAGCTTTATCAGGAGCAAAGTTACTATATTCAGAGATAGAGAAAATGGCATACACAGTGGTCATGTCTTGAAGAAAATTGAAACATTACTTCAGCGACAGGAAGATAATAATACCAACTTCTTTTCCCCTTCGCGATACCTTGCGAAGCAAAGAAGCAATATGGCGAATTGGTAAATGGTCAGCAGAGCAAGCACCTTTTGATATTGAATTCAGAGCAAGAACAGCTATCAAGGCGGCCGCTCTGGCAGACTTCATAGCCGAGTGGACCCCTGCAACACCCGAAGCATCCATAACAATGACAGAGTTATTATGGACGATATTCACTGATGGGGCATGGGGTGCTAAAGGTGCCGGAGCATCTGCAATAATAACGTCACCATCGGGAATCAAACTGAGATATGCTGTCAAGTTAGAATTCCACTCAACTAACAACATAGCAGAATACGAAAGAGTACTACTTGGGCTTCACAAAGCGAAGGCTCTAGGTGCAAGAAGGGTCCTCATTAGTACAGACTCAGAAGTCGTAGCAAATCAAGTAGAAAACAATTATTAGGCGAGAGACCCAGAGCTTATCAAGTATCACGAGGCGGTGACCAAAATGCAAAAATATTTCAAAGGCTTCACTGTCAAAAGTTTAAAAAGAACTTTAAACAAAGAAGCAGATGCACTAGCGAAGGCTGCTGCAAAAGGCGAAGGCCTCCCTCCAGACGTTTTCTTCGTGATCTTGGATGGATCAACAGCCGAAGAATCCAGAAGAAAGGTTCATCATCTCTTTCAGTTATGGGAAGATTGGAGGGCTCCGATAATAGCTCACTTGAACAATCAGTACGAAGCTCAAGATGAAGTCGAAGAAAAAAGAATAGCACAAAAGGCAAGAAACTACAAGCTGATCGAAGGACAACTTTACAAGGGAGGAGTCTGTCAAGCATGGCTACGTTGCATCTTACCAGAAGATGGTAGACAAATGCTACAAGACATCCACTCGGGCATGTGCGGATCCCACATCGCATCAAGGCCTCTAGTAGCGAAGGTCTACAGAATGGGTTTTTATTGGCCAACAGCAGCAAAAGACGCCGAAGAAATAGAAAGAAAGTGTAATGAATGTCAGTTCTTTGCTAGACATCAGCGAAGCCTAGCAGCAGAAGTACAGCCAATGCAACCTATATGGCCTTTTTACCAATGGGGCATCGATATAGTTGGTAAGTTACCAGCAGCACCTGGGAACCTACAGTACACCTTCGTCGCAATGGACTATTTCTCGAAGTGGATCGAGTACAGGGCAGTAGCTTCGATCACTTCTGAAAACATGAAAAAATTAGTATGGGAAGCCATAATTTGCAGATACGGAGTCCCGAAGAAGCTAGTGGTAGACAATGGAAAACAATTCGACAGTCAGCTATTCATCGACTTCTGCGAATCAATGGGAATAAACCTACGCTTCGCATCCTTATACCACCCTCAATCAAATGGAGCAGTCGAAAGTGCGAACAAAAGAATATTCTTGGCAGTGGAGAAAAGGCTTTTCAACATCAAAAAGGAAAAATGGCCGAAAGAGCTCCATTCAGTTCTATGGTCATTAAGAACTACGCCATCAAGATCAACGGGTTTCAGCCCTGTAAAGTTACTCTTCGGAGAGGAGGCGATGACACCGGAAGAAATGGAAAACAAGTCTTTGCGAAGCCTAGCAGAAAATTCTGACGAAGCATCTCTGACTTCAAAAGAAAATCAGGGGGAATTTCGCAACGAAGCAGTACTCAACCTACAGAAATATGAAGAAGAAACCAAGAAATGGAAGAACAAAAATGTGAAGCCGAAGGGAATAAAGGATGCAGACATGGTCCTTAGGAGAAAGCCAAACGAAGGAATTGTAGAAAAGTTACAGAGCAAATGGGAAGGACCTTTCATAGCGAAGGCAACCATCAATGAAAGGGCTTTCAGGCTACTGACTTCCGAAGGAGAAGAAGTAAGTCATACCTGGAATGTAGAAAAATTGAAAAAGTACTATGTGTAAAAGACAAGCCGGCCTGTACTCTTTTCCTTGCAGAGGGAAACCCTTCGCAGGGTGCAAGGTTTTTAACGAGGCAGGACCGAGGAATAAAGCTTCTTTCCCCGAAAAAAGTTCAAAATTTTCCGTCCCTATGACACGAAGGAATATTCGTCCAAATAAGGACAGAAATAGAACATATGAAAAAACCTCGAATAATGGGAATCAGAGAGTCAATCGAAGGATTAATAAGAAGATCTTATAGCCCTTCGATATCGTCCAAAAGGACATAATCGGCAGAACTTTCTAAAAATGAAAGCTTCGACAAAAAAAGAGCGCTCCCAACAAAGGGAAGAAAAACGCGAAAATGAAATACTAAAAGAAACAGTATTTCAGACATCGCATAAAGACCAAAAAGGTCAATTAAGTACATTAATTGAAGGAACGCACTAATGAGACAAAGTAGCACCTTCGATTAAAATAAAATACATCGTATTACAAAAGCTCTCAACGAGAGCGAAGTCAATCCTCGGATGCATCATCCCCGGGTTCCTAAGAAGCCGTCGCGTCTTGGGTCTTTTTAAAAGATTCAACAAAAGCTGCAACGCGACAGGAACCCACTCCATGCTAGTGCGGAATCATCTTAAAAAGAGAGCTTTGCACCTCGTCAGGAACGGGATTTGGAAGCTCGATCAAAGGAGAAAAACCTTCATCTAAAATTGGGTCTACGCTCCCACGAGACAGACTAAGCTGAGCGAAGGCCTCCTCGATACTGGCAGCTCCAGCAAGGACATCGAAGTTTTGCGCCGTAGACTTCGCATGAGAAGAGTTTGCAGAAATCCATTCAGCAAACTCCCTATTCGAAGCGTTCAGCAAAGTAAAATCTTGCACCTTGCTCCCAAGATAAACGAGGCAATCCCTCAAGCTTTTACAAGCCTTAAAAAGGGGCGATGAAACCTCTCTCGCTTCATGTGTCTTCTCCCTGAGATCGCGCCTCGCATCGCGAAGCTTCTGTTTGGTAGACCGAAGACGACTCCGAATACAATAGAACTGATCTTCGATGGCACCTATAACAAGAAATGTCTGAAAAAAGAAAAGGTCAGTAAAAAAAAAGCTTCATCTAAAGCAAGAATCAAAACATAAAGAATAAAAGAGAGAGAGAGAGAGAGAGAGAGAGAGAGAGAGAGAGAGAGAGAGAGAAGGTTTTACCTTGACTTGGTTAGCATAAAGTGCCTGAAACAGAAGTTCATCATCAACTTCGGAAAGTTGCTTCCTCTCCTTAGCAAATAAGATGCTAGGCAGAACCTTGTCAACATCTTCCAAAACAGCAGCACTAGGGGAGATCTCCGAAGGGACTTATGAAGGAAGACCATGCCCCAAATACTCATTATGAGGCTCAAACTCAATAGGGTCGTCACATTCTGAAATACGAAAACGAGGTAGTTCATCGAAGGGGTCCTCCTCAGACGAAGAATCCTCGTCTGAACTGTCCTTTGAAGAACCTTCGCCCTCCACAGGACTCCGGGGAGGCGCGGAGCTAATAGGATTAATGTGTAAAACGGCCCCACGAAGGTGTGTACCAGGGAGAACCGGAGCTTTCCGATGACGGCATTTTTCCAAAGGTTCAGGATCCTCGGAAGTCGAAGCTCTTGAACGCTTTGTCCGCTTCGGAACAGGAGCACCATAATCTTCGTATGGTTGGTTCCGAGCTTCGAAGGACCGGTTGAAGCGAGCTGGAATACCAGCTTCTTGACGGCCAGCAAGCTCCTTTTCAATATAAGGTCCAACAACGGCCTTGGCTGATTCCTTGACTTCGGAAACAGAAAGAGCGTCGCCATCCAGCACGTATTTCCGAAGACCATTGGTATATAAATCCCCTGCGAACTCAAGATTCCAGTTGGGTCGAAGGGGATCGATGCCCACAGAAATGTATTCTTCCACAAGGTCTCTGCAGCTTAGAAGAGGCCTGATCTTACGAAGGGAATCAAGACAACCTTTGTAATCATCATCATGCTCAACTTGAACATTAATCAGCCACTCAGGAGGCTTCATAGAGCTGACAATCTCAGGGTCTTCGCTAAACTTTGCATAAACCATCTTTGTTTCCAGCAAGACGCGACCTTGTTTGCTTGACCAAATGAGGAAATATTCTTCGGGTTAACATGGACAAAGTTAATCACCCCGAAGCTATCAGACTTCACAGACGAGGTGGGCTGAAAATGAACCCGGTGAGTGAACGCGAAGGCAGATACGCTGGGGACAAAGCCTTTGGATTGACATGCCCAACCATAAATAGCAAGCTTTGCAATAGCGTTCGGGGTGAGCTGATGGATCTCCAATTGGAAGGCGTCCAAAACCTGAGCAATAAAAGGATGCGCAAGCACTCGAAGCCCATAGTTGAAAAAATCAAGGAAAACAACAGCTTCGCCAGGTAACGGCCTTGGAATAGTACTAGAACCAGGGGAATGAACTGAAGCCCTAGGACCAAACCTGGAAACGAAATTCTGATCAAGGTAAGCATCGGTGCATTCAGAATGACCGAAGGTATCATTCCAAACTCTTCCGGTCAGAGGCTTCTTGGGAGGCATCTTCGCAGGATCAAGTTGATCTCAGCGAAGGGGAGTAACAGATATAGCGAAGATACCAGCAAAAAAGAATCTGTCGCGGTAAAAAGAGAGGACTCAAAGACTTCAGTAAAACACCGAAGACGGCACTCCTTTTATAGGCAATATAACTGCCCCGGGAAACGAGCCACCGCGCATTCAACCAGTAAAAATCAAAGGGTCCAACCCTGAAATAAATGACGTAACGATTTGACTTGTTGCAGAACTACAGGAAACTGCTTCAGGACCTCGTTACACGGGTCACATCATCAGTTGAGGGCTAATGTTGGGGGTCCAGCAACAAATACCGGACGAGCGAAGGGGCGAGAACAAGACGCGAAGGACAACGAGGCTAAGCGAAGGGTAACGAAGCAACAACTGAGCGAAGCTAACTGTAAAGCCTTAGACAGAGAGGCATAATGGAATTGGCTAATGGTATAGCTGTAATAAAGATTTCTCCTTCCCCTATAAATATGGAGGGAGGAGACCCTGTAATGACATCTGTTTTTCGGGCCCCGAGCTAAGAGCACTTCATTTATTCTGTCCACTCTCGATTGTTATCTTGCAGCCCTTCGCCTGGCATCGCGGGCGATTGGGGGCTTCGCCACCACTCATAACGGAAGATCATAAGAACTGCCTTGGCAGGAGAACCTGATAACAAGGACGCTAACGCTTCAGGAGGGCTTCGCCAAGGGTCCCAAGGTCGACAAGGAGTCCGAAGGGCTTCGCGAGGGAGATTATCAGACGCCAAGACACGCAGAGGGCTTCGCTAGGACACATAACCTGTTGGAGGGCTTCGCTGAGTCCAACCAGGACCTTCGATACCCCAACACCGTCCTCCTCCCTGCCTTTCCTAATCGTGCCCTCACCGCATCCCTCCCCGTCGTTCTTGCCTTCCCGAAGCTCATGCCGCCATCCTCGACATCATTGTCCCGTTCCCTCTCTGCAATAGCAAAACTCAGATGCAGCCACCGTACGTTCCCTCTCTGCAACAGCAAAACTCCGCGGCCACTCCACTTGCTGTCGTCGCCACGCCGAAGAAGGAGAGGAACCAGCCGGGCAATCCAAGTAAGAATTTTCCTTCCTCTTCTAGATCGATAACCTTAGCACTTGCAAGTGTTCTAATCAGAGGTGTGTTTTCACTTCTCGCATGTGTTGGTCCAGATCATGACGTAGAGATGATTCCGTTGTCATTGCCGTCCTCGACCTCACCGTCCTGTTCCCTCTCTGCAGTAGCAAAACTCAAATGCAGGCACCACAGTTTCCCTCTCTACACCAGCAATACTTCGCGGCCACTGATCCACACGCTGTCGTAGCCGTGCCCAAGAAGAAGAGGAACCAGCCAGTCAATTCAAGTTAGAATTTTCCTTCCTGTTCAATATCGATAACCTTAGCACTTGATGATGCATGTGCTTGTTCACGTTAAATCGGAGGTGTGTTTTCAGCTCTTCGTCGGTGATATGATTCCCAATTGCGTTGGTCCAGATCCCGATGTGGAGGTGATTGCGCTATCGCCGCGGATGCTGCTGGTAAGGAACCTCTTCATGTGAACGGTGTGCAACAAGAGGTTCTAGCGTGAGCATAACCTGCAGCTGCACCGTCGCGGCCACGACCTCCCTTGGAAGCTGCTGAAGAACCCCAAGGAGAATAGGGGCAAGGTGTACCTATGCCCAGAGCCGACGTTTATGCACCACGACTCGTCACGAGCGCTGGGGGACCTTATGGGGATGAAGAAGCGCTACTGTCGCAAGCACGGCGAGAAGCAGTGAAACTTCGACAAGTACAACAAGCGCTATATCGTTCTGTCCGATTGGAAGGCCCACTCCAAGATGTGCGGCACGAGCAAGTACCGCTGCGACGGCACACTCTTCTCAAGGTCCGTTCTATTCTTCTCCATTGATCGATTTGATCGATCTGCTTTTTGCTAGTTTTAATGTTCTTGTTCATGTTTTCCTCGATCGATCATGCCTATTATGTGCATATAGACAATTATTCTTTTAATTTATTATTCCTTTATCGTCGTTTCAAGGCAGTTGCTCTAGTCGCAACTGTAGCGCAGCCAGAAAAATCTCTTCAGATCAAGCCCTTAATCTCAAGAAAAATCATGCATACAAGAGTCATGATATTTCGAGCTGAATTCGGTGAACACGAATTCGCAAAAAAAATATTTGGAATTAAGAAACAAAAATTTGTGCGTTCGGTCATTAACACAACACACACACGGACACGTGCGCGCGGACACACACACGCACACACACACACACACATACACACACACTTTCGCACGCATGCACTCGCACTCCATGCGTGCACACACACACACACACATAACGACAAGACGCACAATATTTTGTTTCTTGTTTCCAAATTCTTTTTTCTATTGTGAATTCCTGTTCACAAATCATGCTTCTTTGAGCCGTGATAATCATCACTCAATATAATCACAATCTAAATGAAAGGTAATGCCTCTAGCGCGTTGCACTTGGGTCACTTGCAAGAAAAAAAATGTTTACAATCTATTTTAAATGGGAAAAAATTTATTCATTCAAACATATTTTAAAATAATAGTGATGGGATGGGATTTGATCCAAGCACGTCAAGCTTAACAATCGGCTGCCTTAACCAGTTGGAAACACGTACGTTCAAGAGAGAAAGGAGTCAAAAATGTTAGTAAGTAGTGTAGGGTGCCCGCCACTCCTAAACGTTTCCGGCGGTGGATGCGGTGATGTTAGCATCGTCCGCCACTGATAGTATTTTTCCAATGGCGGATGCGGTGACGTCAATTGCACCCACCACTATTGTCTCTTTCTATATATAGCAGCCCGGCGCCTCCGCGAAACCCTAACCCAGAGGATTACTCGCGCGACGACGTCAGGCTGCCCAAATTTGTCGCGTCGCTGTCCTCCTCCCTCCCTTTCCTAATCGTGCCCTCACCACATCCCTCCCCGCCGTTCTCTCCTTCCCGGAGCTCGTGCCGCCATCCTCGACCTCGTCGTCTCGTTCCCTCTCTACAGCAGCAAAACTCAGCTGCAGCCACCTTAGGTTCCCTCTCTGCAGCAGCAAAACTCCACGGCCACTCCACATGCCGCCGTCGCCACGCCAAAGAAGGAGAGGAACCAGCCGGGTAATCTAAGTTAGAATTTTCCTTCCACTTCTAGATCGATAACCTTAGCACTTGCACGTGTTCTAATCGGAGGTGTGTAGTAACAGGTGCAAAGGACAGTGAAGGAATCAAAAACCCATATATTATCAATACATTGAAGAAATTTGGGAACTCAACTACATATAGAATGTCTTTACATATCCCCATATTCAAGTGCGTATGGGTCAAGCACCCAAAAGGGGTGCGAGTGGACGATTATGGCTTCACAATCGTTGGCTTGAACAATTTTGGTCACAAGAATGATCTCTCAAAATGTCGCACAAGTGTTTTATTCACCTAACCCCACAAACGAGAAGAAGCATGAAGTTGTCTCGGGAAACAAAGAATCGTCAGAGTATTGAGATGTCACATATGAAGAAGAATACAACCAGTTTGATGAAGTGCCTTTCTTTGTAAATAAAACCCGGATAAATCTACTTGAAGCAAAACTCACCTATTCATCTGTGACGTATCTGCGCACAGATTGCAAAGGGAAAGTAATTCAAGGCTAATATCATGTGGTTCTAATATTTTCAGTTAACATTAACTTGTGTGGTTGTAATATATATATTTGGTACTAATGACATACACTATAATTGTTACTTATGATCTTATTTGAATTGATGCAAATTATGATGTGTACTATTTACGCATTCCAAATCAGATTATACTTTTATAAATGTATTTCATTAACTAATGTTAAATTTATCTCATACTATTTTTGTTTAATGGTAAAAATGACATTTTCTCAAATCAAAACTGAATTAAATAGGTTAAGAAAATGTTCAAATCTATGTCAAAACAAATTATTTTATTTGTGAAATACTATTTGTGAATATTTAATTAAATAGGTTAGGAAAATGTATAAAAGAAAAAATGTTTACAATCTATTTTAATGGGAAAAGAATTTTCATTCAAACATATTCTAAAATAATATAGAAATTAAAAGAAAAATTAAG
This sequence comes from Eragrostis curvula, assembly GCA_007726485.1. NCBI lineage: Eukaryota > Viridiplantae > Streptophyta > Magnoliopsida > Poales > Poaceae > Eragrostis > Eragrostis curvula. The sequence continues at coordinate 25,999,959 of CM017441.1, read as the reverse complement.
AAGACATTTGAAAAAAATAGTGATGGGATGGGAATTGAACCAACACCTCAACTAGTAAGCGGCTTCCTTAACCATTGGGAAATAAGTACGTTCATGAGGGAAAGGAGTCGCAAATATTAAGTAGTGTCAGGTGCTCGCCACTGCTAGACGTTTCAATTTCTAGTGGCGGGCGCGGTGGTGTCAGCATTGTCCGTTACTGATTGTTGGTTTCCAATGGCGGGCACGGTGACATTACTCGCGCCCACCACTATTGCCTATTTCTATAGGGGCATTTGCATAACTGGACCTCTTTTAGATGCCAATTCTGACTTTGGACCTTTTTTTTTGAGACTTTGCAAAATCAGACCCGTTTTTTGAATCTGAAGCAATGAGTTGCCCCTATTCCGTTAGGAGGTCTTAACGGTGTTAAATCCTCAGTCATAAGATGATAGTACCCTTTTATTTACGACACTACAAGAAATGTTATGATAGGTGACATTTCATTTAAGTCACAAAAATTGAAAATTTTGTCATTTGCCACACTCTGTGACGATCCTGTGACGAAAATCAGATCGTCACCTATCATGCGTGTTTAACTTGAAAATCTGCACTTGTTTCGACATGACCTATCATATATATGACATGAAATTCGAATATATTTTGAATCAATTTTGCAGCAAAATTTGATGAAAATGCATACAAATGATGAAAATTTGGGATAACTATTTTGGTAGGAACACGTGGCATTCATCTTGCACAATCGTTGTTGAAGCAGACGCCATAGGGATCTCATGTGGCATTCACTCGTATTGCACAATCATGCTCCCAGCACATGTTGGCACTGGCACGCACCCACGCCGCATTGCCGGGGAACACACCATCGCACCCCAGCCGCATATGCCCGCTGGCCCTTCACGAACGGGACGGACGAGTGGAGCGGATGTGAGAAAGAATCTCGTTCGGATGAGGCAGCATAAGGGAGGGCAGGATGGTCCTTTTCTATTTTCCAAATCTTTTCTTATTTTTATTTTAGGCCTAAAAGAAGGGGCCAACTAACAGACTTCCAAAAGAGGGGTAAACGGAGTCTTTAACTTTGAAAAAGAGGTCCGATTTTGCAAACTCTCAAAAAGAGGTCCGTTTTCAAAATTGGACTTCAAAACGGTCCTTTTTTGCAATTCCCCCAACTCTATTTATAGCAGCCTGGCGCCGCCGCGAAACCCTAACCCAGAGGATTTCATGCGCGACGTCGTCAGGCTGCCCATTGTCACGCCGCCGTCCTCCTCCCCGCCTTTCCTCGCCTTTCCTCGCCGCGCCCTCACCGCATCCCTCCCCGCCTTTTTTACCTTCCCGGAGCTCGTGCCGCCGTCCTTGACCTCACCATCCCGTTCCCTCTCCGCAGTCAGATGCATCCACCGCAGGTTCCCTCTCAGCAGCAGGAAAACTCTGCGGCCACTCCACATGCCGCCGCCGCTGCGCCGAAGAAGAAGAGGAATCAATCGGGCAATCCAAGTAGGAATTTTCCTTCCTATTCTGGTCAATAACCATAGTACTTGCGCCTGTTCTCGTTTAATCGGAGGCGTGTGTTCAGTTTTTTGTCTACTGATCAGATTCTCGCATGTGTTCGTCCAGATCCCGATGCGGAAGTGATTGCACTGTCGCCGCGGACGCTGTTGGCGACGAACTGCTTCGTGTGCGAGGTGTGCAACAAGGGGTTCCAGCGCGAGCAGAACCTGCAACTGCACCGTCGCGGCCACAACCTCCCCTGGAAGCTGAAGCAGAAGAACCCCAACGAGAACAGGGGCAAGGTGTACCTGTGCCCGGTGACAACGTGCGTACACCATGACCCGTCGCGTGCGTTGGGGGACCTTACGGGGATCAAGAAGCACTACTGCCGCAAGCACGGCGAGAAGAAGTGGAAGTGCAACAAGCACTACGCCGTGGAGTCCGATTGGAAGGCGCACTCCAAGACGTGCGGCACGCGCGAGTACCGCTGTGACTGTGGCACACTCTTCTTAAGGTCTGTTCCATTCTTCTCCATCGACCGATTCGGTCGATCTGCTTTTTGCTAGTTTTACTGTTCTCGTTCATGTTTTTTCCTTGATCGATCATGCCTGATATGTACATATAGACGATTATTTCTTGTTGTTTCTTATTCCTTGGCTGACGTTTCTTTATGAAATTGTTGCAATGATTGTGTCATGATGAAACGTTTGACGAGCTCCTTGCAAAAAAAAAAAAGTTTGTCGAGCGGTGATTTGATGAATATGCGCGCAGCACATTTCCTGACATGATCATTTGATCGGCAGTTCTTCCTTTTTCGCCTCGGAATCCACGCTCTCTTTGCATCCCCACCTGTTCACGTGATGACATTGCACTCTAGCGCAAGCAGCCACACGGCCAGCAAGCTTCCTTCCTTCTCATGTGATCGAGCCATGGCAGAACTGCGCGCGCACGCGATCTGCCACCGTGCGGGGGCTTGTTTAACCTGACCCCCTCCGGTTCCGGTTAACCATTTCAGCCTTGTTCGTTAGCGTGTCAAAAGGCTGTTGTATTTCTTCTGTTTCCCTTGTTATGTACTGTAGTGCGTAGCTCCATTGGTATGTCAGTTCTGTGTCATTGAGCTCCCTTTTGTTGTTTCGGCTTGTTTAGGGTTTACAGTGACGATACCGATTTTACATGCAATGTTGTTTTTTACTGTGCTAACAGTGTTGCTCCAGCAATTAATCAGCATATACACAGTTAGTGGATTTGATTCGCTAATTCAATGTAGTAATTAATACGAGCACACCTGTGGCAATCTTCTGCTCCATAAATAACTAGCTACCTGCCGCATGGAAAATTCTTACTCAATAATTTGTAGCCTTCCTGTAAATGCCAGTTAATTAATATTCTTCTGCTCCATCAATAAGTAGGAGTAGCCTTCCTGTCAATAAATGAGTAGCCTTTCTGTCAATAATACTAGGTGAATGGGATACCAGCTGTATATGGTGAATAAAAAATAATTTATGTAATTTAGAAACTGAATAGTATCTTTTACGAAAATGCTTCACACACGATCGCGTCTTCCGAACCGGTCTTGCGACCCATGTGTGCACCTCATCAAACGGCTGGATATTGCTCATGTTTTGCGATGATGGCTAATAATCCTGGTTGTTGATCGCTGCTGCATGCTGGTCGTACGACCGGGTCAGCCGATCTGGCCGTACCTATATATAACAGCATTCTATCTTTTATATGATTTGATTTTTTAATTAAGTAATTTCTGATGACTTCTATTACCTTTTCATCCAGTATTTTAATTTTCTTATGACGATTTTCTTATATATGATTCTACTATTCCCGTTAATTTTCTAGTATTTTTTTCAGTTCAATTTGTATGCAACATTCTGTTGTCATGAGATTTGCGTATGCCTTTTGTACCGTACATGTTTTGCAAAGAAAACACGTACACTAAGTGAAATATCTTTAGATTTTGAACTTTTTTTTTTCACGTATGCATGCAGGAAGGACAGCTTCAACACCCACCGCGCTTTCTGCGAGAGCGCGCACATGCCACCTCTTGCTCCGTCCCAGGACTTCTCCGAGGACGGCGACCAGTCCCAGGGCAGCCAGCACCAGCAGAGCTCTGTGCTTCATGGCAAGCCGCCGGCGTTCCACGGCCTGCTCTATGGCCAACCGGGAAGCAGCAACGCCGCCAACAACGGCAACAACTTCCTGAACCTTGGCTTCTTCTCCGGCAACGGCGGTGGCGGCTCGGCCGCCGGCCAGGACGGGCGCCTCGTCATGCAAGACCAGTTCGGCGGCGGCGGCAGCAGCAACGCCGAGCAGCGCAGCATGATAAGGAACCACCTCGGCGGCAGCTTCGCTTCCCACCTCTACAACAACAACAACTCGTCGACCAGCCTGCCGCAGAACTCAGCGACGGCGCTGCTGCTCAAGGCGGCCCAGATGGGGTCCACGTCGAGCGACCCCAACGGCCCAAGCGCGCTGCTCCGCGCGGCCGGGTTTGGCGGCAACAACGGGCAGCAGAAGAGTAACAGGGCTGCAGGAGGAGAAGGCTCATCGGCGCATGGGTTCCACTTCCATGATCTCATCATGAACTCCCTTGCCGGTGGCGGCACGGGGTTCGCGGGCGTGGACGACGGCAAGCTGAGCACCAGGGACTTCCTCGACGTGGGCGGCAGGGGTTTGATGGCGCCTCTTGGGCTCCACATCGGCTCACTTGATCCAACACAGATGAAGTGATGGATCATGATCGAACAAGGCATATTCAATAAACAGAAGAGTTTCAGGCATCCATTTTTCAGTGCATGCAAGGTAAGCTAGTGAGGGAGAGACGGAGAATGGTTATTAAGTACTTAAGTCTCTCTCTGGATCGAGTCAAGTGAACTTAAACTAGTTTGGGGTTGAAGCAACTGGATTATAATTAATTTCCCTTTTCATGATTCTTGGTTACTAGTAGTGCTGTAGTGTCTCTGGCTAGCAGAGGTGCAGCTTAATTAGTTTTGTGATTCGAACAATTTCGTCATGTTCTCATGTGCTTAATTTTGGCTGGAAATCTGTGGTGGCCTTCCTTGATGTGAAGGCCGGACCATACAATTTCATAGGCTGATCATCCCGCAGCCAATTACGGCTGCTTTGCTTTCTTAACCCTGCTCTACAGTTCTGCACTCTCTCTCTCTCTCTCTCTCTCTCTCTCTCTCTCTCTCTCTCTCTCTCTCTCTCTCTCGCCCACATAAGGAAGGGATTTGCATGTACATATGTGGGCACACTGAATTATCCCGATTTCGAAATGTTGCAAAGCTAGGAGTAGAAAAAAAGGGCACTACCGGAAATCCCATTTTTTCTGAGTGCTGGTCCCTTTGCCGAGTGTATTTTATCGGGCACTCGGCAAAGGGGCCATTTGCGAAGTGTCACGCTACGTACACTTGGCGAAATATAGACACTCGGCAAAGGAGCCCTTTGCCTAGTGTCCCAGCACCAATACACACGGCAAAACAATGACACTCGGAAAAAAGGCCCTTTGCCGAGTGCCATGCATGTCGACACTCGGCAAAGGCAACGCACGTGCACGTGTCTCCTAACGGACACTCGACAAAAGACACATTTGCCGAGTGTTAAAGGTGGTGACACTTGGCAAACGTTTATTTTGCCGAGTGTCTGTGTCAGGCACTCGGTAAATTAATTTTTTTTTTCAACGTTTTGCCAACCAAAATTTTTCCCTTAACTGTGTTAAATCATCTGGCAAAAGAATTCAGATGCTCGTGCCGCCTTTCTCTCCTTCCCGGAGCTCGTGCCGCCTTTCTCTCCTTCCCGGAGCTCGTGCCGCCTTTCTCTCCTCCCCGCCTTTCCTCGCCGCGCCCTCACCGCATCCCTCCCCGCCTTTCTCTCCTTCCCGGAGCTCGTGCCGCCGTCCTTGACCTCACCATCCCGTTCCCTCTCCGCAGCAGAAAAATTCAGATGCATCAACCGCAGGTTCCCTCTCTGCAGCAGGAAAACTTCGCGGCCACTCCACACGCCGCCGCCGCCGCGCCGAAGAAGAAGAGGAACCAGTCAGGCAATCCAAGTAAGAATTTTCCTTCCTCTTCTGGTCGATAACCTTAGTACTTGCGCCTATTCTCGTTCAATCGGAGGCATGTGTTCAGTTCTTTGTCTACTGATCAGATTCTCGCATGTATTCGTCCAGATCCCAATGCGGAAGTGATTGCACTGTCGCCGCGGACGCTGTTAGCGACGAACCGCTTCGTGTGCGAGGTGTGCAACAAGGGGTTCCAGTGCGAGCAGAACCTGCAACTGCACCGTCGCGGTCACAACCTTCCCTGGAAGCTGAAGTAGAAGAACCCCAACGAGAACAGGGGCAAGGTGTACCTGTGCCCGGTGCCAACGTGCGTGCACCACGACCCGTCGCGTGCGTTGGGGACCTTACGGGGATCAAGAAGCACTATTGCCACAAGCACGGCGAGAAGAAGTGGAAGTGCAACAAGCACTACGCCGTGCAGTCTGATTGGAAGGCGCACTAAAAGACGTGCGGCACACGCGAGTACCGCTGTGACAACGGCCCACTCTTCTTAAGGTATGTTCCGTTCTTCTCCATCAACCGGCTAGTTTTACTATTCTCGTTTATGTTTTTTTCTTGATCGATCATGCCTGATACGTACATATAGACAGATAGCATTTGTAGCGGCACATTACATTACGGTCCGCCGCTACTAATTTACCATAAAAAATAAAAAATATTGGCTTAAACTAAAACCTCTTTTTTGCCATTTTGGCCCACATGTCTTTGACATAGCTAGTCTCACTTGGGACAACGATGGCACACTAGGTATTAGAAGTTTTTTAGGTGGCATACAAGAGAATTCCCCTTTCGCATACTACATCCAGAACTCACAAAGATTCATCATATATCAAAATTACCAGAAATCTCATCACATACCACCATATCATCACCATGGTCGGCAACACTAGTATATTCCTAATAGGATTCTTAGAGTTTATTCAGAGCCACATGACCTCCAGTTATATATGGACAAACAATGATGTGCCAGGGATTATTGAACTTTACAATGGCATAAAGAATATCAGGTTCTATGCATGATTTTTTTCTAGAGATTAAGGGCCCCATCTGAAGAGAGATTCTTCTGGCTGCGCTGCCGCTGCGATTGAATCAACTGTCGTGGACATTTCATTGAAGTATAAATCTAGCATATTATCATTGTACGCGCTGCATGACATTGAACAGTTTTTTATATTTTTTAAAATGTTGAACATAATATATTTTTCTAAGTATAACATTGGTCTTGTGAAAGTGATTATGTACGATGCTTGTGTGTGTGTGTGTGTGTGTGTGTGTGTGTGTGTGTGTGTGTGTGTGTGTGTGTGTGTGTGTGTTAACAACAGGACGCACACAATTTTTGTTTCATGTTTCCATTTTTTTATTCTTGTTTTGATATTCAGGTTCTTCTGACTCCTGTATCAAGCCATCGCTCAATATACACACTACTATATATAAGAAGGGACACGTTTAGCATGTCGTATGTGGTCACTTGCAAGACTTTGACGAATGTTATACTTATAGAAAAATATATTATGTTCAACATTTCAAAAATATAAATACCATCCAATTGCTATGCAGTGTGTAAAATAATAATATGAAGGACCACGCCACTCGATCTGCCCAAAAGAGGTCATTTCACTTTTCATGGTGATGACTTGCAATAAGTTAGGCCTAAATGGAAAATGGAAATATTTTCATGTGGTATACAATCTATATCGTCATAACTGATGAAGAAAATATCAAATTAATATATGAGTAAAACATAAAAAATCAAGAAAAAAGTACCACTGATACACTACTAGCTAAGTAAGGGCGCAATTTAAAGAGACTGCTATGGCTGCAGCGGCAGCTTGTTGATGCCAGCGGTAGCCGCTGCAGACATAACGTCCAATTAGGGCAGGTGCTCTGGGCACACATGGCTCTTGTATGCATGATTTTTCTAGAGATAATGCAGCAATTAATCGGAGCAATTGCTCCAATCGCAGTCAATGCAGCCGGAAGAATCTCTTTAGACCAGAATATATGACTCTTGTATGCATGATTTTTCTAGAAATTAAGGGTCCGATCTGAAGAAATTTGTTGAACTGCTCTGAGGCTGCGATCAGAGCAACTGCGTTGATTGCTCTGTTATGGCCGCAGCTGGCTGCTGCTGCAGCCCAACGGTAGCCACATCACCTGCCTTGAATTTTTGCGATATGGCTGCAACGGTAGCTGCAGCCATAGCAATCTCTTCCGATCGCTCCCTTAATTAGCTAGTATTGTGTCCGCAGTATATGTGTGTGTGTGTGTGTTATCGACAGGATGCACAACAATTGTTTCCTGTTCTGAAAAAAAAAATTCGATTCATGTTTCCAAATTCAGCTTCTCATGACTCCTTTATCCGGCCATCAGTCAATATTGTTGTAAAACTCTTAATGGGCCAGGCCCAACTTCTAGAAGAAGCTGTCCTGGTTCATGTGAGCTACTTTATCGAATTGGAGCCCAACACGAAGTTAGGGTTCCCCCCTTATAAATAGTTGAGGAGACCCCCCCTGTGTACTCTGACATCAGAATTTCGCAATAAAGAATTTCGTCTCCTCTATTCCAGTTTTACTTTTTGTTATCTGTCGTGATCTACGTGCCTTCGTTCCGCCGATAACCGAACACGTTATCAGCACGACTATATAAAGAAATGACATGTTTAGCGCGTTGTACATAGTCACTTGCAAGACTTGGACCAATGTTATACTTACAGAAAAATATGTTATGTTCAAAATTTCAAAAATATAAATACCTTCTAATGTCATGTAGTGTGTAAAATAATAATATGATGGATTTGTAATTTCTACAAAATGGCTGCATCACTCCACCTAAAATTTCTGTGTTCGGTCATTAACACAACACACACATGGACGCGCGCGCGGGACAGTCACATATGTGCATATATACGATTATTCTTTTTATTTCTTATTCCTTTGTCGTCGTTTCAAGGCAGGTGCTCCAGTCGCTGCTGTAGCGCAGCCAGAAGAATCTCTTCAGATCAGGCCCTTAATGTCAAGAAAAAACAGGCATACAAGGGTCATGATATTACATGCTGAATTCGATGAACACGAATTTGCAAAATAAAAATATTTTGGAAACAAGAAACAAAATTTTGTGTGTTCGGTCATTAACACAACACACAAAGACACACACACACACTTTCGCACGCATGCACTCGCACTTCATACGCGCGCCGCACACACATAAAAACATTTTGTTTCTTGTTTCCAAATTAAGCTTCTCCTGAGCCGTGAATACCATCACCCAATATAATCACTATATAAAGAAAACGTAATGCCTCTAGCGCGTTGCACTTGGGTCATTTCCAAGAAAAAAATGTTTACAATCTATTTTAAATCGGAAAACATTTTATTCATTCAAACATATTTTAAAATAATAGTGATGGGATGGGATTTGATCCAAGCACCTCAAGCTTAACAATCGGCTTCCTTAACCACTTGGAAACACGTACGTTCAAAAGATAAAGGAGTCGCAAATGTAAGTGTCGGGTCCCCGCCACTCCTACACGCTTCCGGCGGCAGATGCGGTGATGTCAGCATCATCCACCACTGATAGTATTTTTCCAGTGGCGGACGCGTTGATGTCACTCGCGCCGACCACTACTGCCTCTTTCTATATATAGCAGCCCAGCGCCGCCGTGAAACCCTAACCCAGAGGATTACTAGCACGATGACGTCAGGGTGCCCAAATTTGTCGCGACGCCGTCCTCCTCCCTGCCCTTCCTAATCGTCCCCTCACCGCATCCCTCCCCGCCGTTCTTGCCTTCCCGGAGCTCGTGCCACCATCCTCGATGTCACCGTCCTATTCCCTCTCTGCAGCAGGAAAACTCAGATGCGGCCACCGCAGGTTCCCTCTCTGCAGCAGCAAAAGTCCGCGACCACTCCACATGCCGCTGTCGCCACGCCGAAGGAGAGGAACCAGCCGGAGAATCCAAGTAAGAATATTCCTTCCTCTTCTAGATCGATAACCTTAGCACTTGCGCATGTTCTAATCGGAGGCGTGTTTTCACTTCTCGCATGTGTTGGTCCAGATCATGATGTAGAGGTGATTCCGTCGCCGCCGTCCTCGACCTCACCGTCCTGTTCCCTCTCTGCAGCAGCAAAACTCAGATGAAGCCACTGCAGTTTCCCTCTCTCCACTAGCAAAACTCCGCGGCCACTGATCCACACGTCGTCGAAGCCGCGCCGAAGAAGAAGAGGAAGAACCAGCCAGGGCAATCCAAGTTAGAATTTTCCTTCCTCTTCAAGATTGATAACCTTTGCACTTGATGATGCATGCGCTTGTTCTCGTTAAATCGGACGTGTGTTTTCAGTTCTTGGTCAATTGATATGATTCCCGATTGTGTTGGTCCAGATCCCAATGCGGAGGTGATTGCGCTGTCATCGTGAATGCTGCTGGTAACGAACCTCTTCATGTGAAAGGTAGGGGTGGGCACAAAAACCGATACCCAAACACCGAAACCGAAAAACCCGAGACCGAGACCGTAAAAACCGGAATTCCGGTCTTCGGATAGTTGTTTGGGTACTAGACTTAGATGACCGAATTTTATTTTTAAAATTCGGGTAGTACCCTTGGGTACCCGAACTACCTAAAATACCTGAATTAGTAAGATATGTGTAAAATTTAGCACATAGACTTATGCCATGGTCACATAGCATCCTTTGTTACTCATTCATCATAGTACCATATTTATATTTCTTCTATGGTATAATGGTAACGCATTAATTATCAAGTTGATTGCATAGTGTATTTTGGGTACTATCAAGTTGATTTCATGTTTTTTTCTGAAAATTAGTGCTAAATTTGGGTAGTTTGGGTATAACCAAAGACCGAACCGAAATTTAGGTACCCAAAGTTGTCGGGTACCTAATTATTTATTGTCATTTCGGGTAGCAATTCTAGATAACCGAAAATTCAAAAGACCGAAAAAACTGGACCGAAACATCGGGTATGACCGAACGCCCACCCATAGTGAAAGGTGTGCAACAAGGGGTTCCAGCGCGAGCAGAACCTGCATCTACACCGTCGCGGCCACGATCTCTTTTGGAAGCTGCTGAAGAACCCCAAGGAGAACAGGGGCAAGATGTACCTATGCCCAGAGCCGACATTCATGCACCATGACCCGTCACGAGAACTTGGGGACCTTATGGGGATGATGAAGCACTGCTGTCGCAAGCACGGCGAGAAGAAGTGGAACTTCGACAAATACAACAAGCACTATGCCGTGCTGTCCGATTGGAAGGCGCACTCCAAGATGTGCGGCACGAGCAAGTACCGCTGCGACGGCACACTCTTCTCAAGGTCTGTTCCGTTCTTCTCCATTGATCAATTTGATCGATCTGCTTTTTGCTGGTTTTAATGTCCTTGTTCAAATTTTCCTCGATCGATCATGCCTAATATGTGCATATATAGATTATTCTTTTTGGGCGTGATTGGTACGCTGCATTTCACCCAACCAGGCTCGCGAGATGCAAGATGACCTTGATTGGTAGCCTGGAGTAACGCCTGAGCCTGTCTCAACTGGTGCAAAAGCACTGGTCCAGACTGGTTCCACAGATACGAATTAAATCTGCATTTCTACGGGGCCTGGCTGGCTTTGTGCAGCGGGAGCAAGCAGGTTGAGCCGAGTAAGAGAGCGGGCATGCAGGTACACTGTCCAACCAATCACCATCCGTCCATGTCCTGGCTGGACGCAGATGGAAGCCAAACAAACTGGTGTGGATGTACCGATCCTGGCCAACAAGAGCCTGGAGCTGATGGTGCGAGCCAGGCTACAATGGGCAAGGAACCAATCGCGCCCTTTATTTCTTAGTCCTTTGTCGTCGTTTCAAGGCAGTTGCTCCAGTCGCAGCTGTAGCGCAGCCAGAAGAATCTCTTCAGATCAGGCCCTTAATCTCAAGAAACATCAGGCATACAAGGGTCATGATATTTCGTGCTGAATTAGGTGTACGAATTCGCAAAACAAAAAATATTTTGGAAACAAGATACAGAAATTTGTGCGTTCGGTCATTAACACAACACACACACGGACACGCGCGGCAGACACACACACACACACACACACACACGCACGCACGCGCGCGCGCACGCGCACACTCACACACACACACACACTTTCGCACGCATGCACTCGCACTCCATGCGCACGCAGGCACACACATAACGACAAGATGCACAACATTTTGTTTCTTGTTTCCAAATTCTTTTTTCTATTGTGAATTCTTGTTTCCAAATTATGGTTCTCCTGACCCGTGATAACCATCACTCAATATAATCACTATATAAAGAAAAGGTAATGCCTCTAGCGCGTTGCACTTGGGTCACTTGCAAGAAACAAATGTTTACAATCTATTTTAAATGGGAAAAAATTATTCATTCAAACATATTTTGAAATAATAGTGACGGATGGAATTTGATCCAAGCACCTCAAGCTTAACAATCGGCTGCCTTAACCACTTGGAAACACGAACGTTCAAAAGAGAAAGAAATCGCAAATGTTAATAAGTAGTGTCGGGTGCCCGCCACTCCTAAACGCTTTTGGCGGCGGATGCGGTGATGTCAGCATCGACCGCCACTGATAGTATTTTTCCAGTGGCAGACGCGGTGACGTCACTCGTACCCACCACTACTGCCTCTTTCTATATATAGCAGCCGAGTGCCTCCGCGAAACCCTAACCCAGAGGATTACTCGCGCGACGACCTCAGGCTGCCCAAATTTGTCGCGTCGCCGTCCTCCTCCGTGCCTTTCGTAATCGTGCCCTCACCACATCCCTCTCCGTCGTTCTTGCCTTCCCGGAGCTCGTGTCGCCATCCTTGACCTCACTGTCCCGTTCCCTCTCTCCAGCAGCAAAACTCAGATGCAGCCACCGTAGGTTCCATCTCTGAGCAGCAAAACTCAGCGGCCACTCCACATGCCGCCGTCGCCACGCCGAAGAAGGAGAGGAACCAGCCGGGCAATCCAAGTAAGAATTTTCCTTCCTCTTCTAGATCGATAACCTTAGCACTTGCGCGTGTTCTAATCGGAGGTGTGTTTTCACTTCTCGCATGTGTTGGTCCAGATCATGATGTAGAGGTGATTCCGTTATCGCCGCCGTCCTCGACCTCACCATCCTGTTCCCTCTCGGCAGCAGCAAAATTCAGATGCAGCCACCGCAGTTTCCCTCTCTACAGCAGCAAAACTCCGCGGCCACTGATCCACACGCCATCGCAGCCGCGCCAAAAAAGAAGAGGAACCAGCCAGGCAATCCAAGTTAGAAATTTCCTTCCTCTTCAAGATCGATAACCTTAGCACTTGATGATGCATGCGCTTGTTCACGTTAAATCAGAGGTATGTTTTCAGTTCTTCGTCGGTTGATATGATTCCCGATTGTGTTGGTCCAGATCCCGATGCGGAGGTGATTGCCCTATCGCCAAGGATGCGGCTGGTAAGGAAACTCTTCATGTGAAAGGTGTGCAACAAGGGGTTCTAGCACGAGCAGAACCTGCAACTGCACTGTCTCGGCCACGACCTCCCTTGGAAGCTGCTGAAGAACCACAAGAAGAACAGGGGCAAGGTGTACCTATGCCCAAAGCCGACGTTCATGCACCACGACCCATCACGAGCGCTGGGGGACCTTATGGGGATGAAGAAGCCCTAATGTTGCTAGCACGGCGAGAAGAAGTGGAACTTCGACAAGTACGACAAGTGCTATGTCGTGCTGTCCGATTGAAGGCACACTCCAAGATGTGTGGCACTAGCAAGTACCGCTGCGACGGCACACTCTTCTCAAGGTCCGTTCCGTTCTTCTCCATTGATCGATTCGATCGATCTACTTTTTGCTGGTTTTAATGTTCTTGTTCATGTTTTCCTCGATCGATCATGCCTAATATGTGCATATAGACGATTATTCTTTTTATTTCTTATTCCTTTGTCGTCGTTCAAGGTAGTTGCTCCAGTCGCAGCTGTAGCACAGCCGGAAGAGTCTCTTCAGATCAGGCCCTTAATCTCAAGAAAATTCATGCATACAAGAGTCATGATATTTCGTGCTGAATTCGGTGAACGCGAATTTGCAAAACAAAAAAAAATATTTTGGAAACAAGAAATAAAAATTTGTGCGTTCAGTCATTAACACAACACACACACAGACACGTGCGTGCAGAAACACACACACACACACACACACACACTTTTGCACGTATGCACTTGCACTCCATGCGCGCACACGCACACACATAACGACAAGATGCACAACATTTTGTTTCTTGTTTCCAAATTCTTTTTTCTATTGTGAATTCTTGTTTCCAAATTATGCTTCTCCTAAGCCGTGATAACCACCACTCAATATAATCACTATATAAAGAAAAGGTAATGCCTCTAGCGCGTTGCACTTGGGTCACTTGCAAGAGAAAAAATGTTTACAATCTATTTTAAATGGGATAAAAATTTATTCATTCAAACATATTTTAAATTAATAGTGATGGGATGGGATTTGATCCAAGCACCTCAAGCTTAACAATCGGCTGCCTTAACCACTTGGAAACACGTACGTTCAAAAGACAATGGAATCGCAAATGTTAATAAGTAGTGTCTGGTGCCCGCCACTCCTAAACGCTTCCGGCGGCGGATGCGGTGATGTCATCATCATCCGCCACTAATAGTATTTTTCCAGTGGTGGTGATGTCACTCCGCCCACCACTACTGCCTCTTTCAATATATAGCAGCCTAGCGCCTCTGTGAAACCCTAACCGAGAGGATTACTCGCGCGACGATGTCAGGCTGCCCAAATTTGTCGCGTCGCCGTCCTCCTCCCTACCTTTCCTAATCGTGCCCTCACCGCATCCCTCCCCGCCGTTCTTGCCTGCCCGGAGCTCGTGATGCCATCCTCGACATCACTATCCCGTTCCCTCTCTGCAACAGCAAAACTCAGATGCAGCCATCGTACGTTCCCTCTCTGCAGCAGCAAAACTCCGCGGCCACTCCACATGCCTTCGTCGCCATGCCGAAGTAGGAGAGGAACCAGACGGGCAATCCAAGTAAGAATTTTCCTTCCTCTTCTAGATCGATATCCTTAGCACTTGCGCGTGTTCTAATCGGAGATGCGTTTTCACTTCACGCATATGTTGGTCCAGATCATGATGTAGAGGTGATTCCGTTGTCGCCGCCATCCCCGACCTCACCGTCATGTTCCCTTTCTGCGGTAGCAAAACTCAAATGCAGGCACCGCGGTTTCCCTCTCTACACCAGCAATACTCCGTGGCCACTGATCCACACGCCATCGCAGCCACGCCGAAGAAGAAGAGGAACCAACCAGGCAATCCAAGTTAGAATTTTTCTTCCTCTTCAAGATCGATAACCTTAGCACTTGATGATGCGTGCGCTTGTTAAATCGGAGGTGTGTTTTCATTTCTTCATCGGTTGATATGATTCCCTATTGTGTTGGTCCCAATCCCAATGCGAAGGTGATTGCGTTGTCGCCGCGGATGCTGCTGGTAACGAACCTCTTCATGTCAAAGATGTGCAACAAGGGGTTCCAGCATTAGCAGAACCTGCAACTGCACCGTCGCGGCCACGACCTCCCTTGGAAGCTGCTGAAGAACCACAAGGAGAATAGGGGCAAGGTGTACTTATGCCCAGAGCCAACTTTCATGCACCACGACCCGTCACGAGCGTTGGGGGACCTTATGGGGATGAAGAAGCACTACTGTCGCAAGGACGGCGAGAAGAAGTGGAACCTCGACAAGTACAACAAGCGCTATGTCGCGGTGTCCGATTGGAAGGCACAATCCAAGATGTGTGGCACGAGCAAGTACCGCTGCGACGGCACACTCTTCTCAAGGTTCCTTCCATTCTTCTCCATTGATCGATTCGATCGATCTGCTTTTTGCTGGTTTTAATGTTCTTGTTCATGTTTTCCTCAATCGATCATGCCTAATATGTGCATATAGACAATTATTCTTTTTATTTCTTATTCCTTTATCATCGTTTCATGGCAGTTGCTCCAGTCGCAACTGTAGCGCAGCCAGAAAAATCTGTTCAGATCAAGCCCTTAATCTCCAGAAAAATCATGCATACAAGAGTCATGATATTTCGGGCGTGTTTGTTTCGTTTAGGACTAAAGTTTAGTCCAAAGTTCTTGCTATTTAAAGGTATTAAATAATATGTAATTACAAAACTTGTTGCAGAAACCTGGGCTACTTTGCGAGACGAATCTAATGAGGGTAATTAAACTGTGATTAGAAGATGGTTACTGTAGCATCACTGTAAAAAAGTTTTGTAATTAAACTTTATTTAATACCTTTAAATAGCAAGATTCTCTGGACTAAACTTTAGGACTAAAGGAAACGAACACGCCCTTCGTGCTGAATTCGGTGAACACAAATTCGCCATACACACAAATCACACACACACACACACACACACACACACACACACACACACACACTTTCGCACGCATGCACTCGCACTCCATGCGCGCACACGCACACACATAACGACAAGACGCACAACATTTTGTTTCTTGTTTCCAAATTCTTTTTTCTATTGTGAATTCTTGTTTCAAAATTATGCTTCTCCTGACCCGTGATAACCATCACTCAATATAATCACTATATAAAGAAAAGGTAATGCCTCTACCGCGTTGCACTTGGGTCACTTGCAAGAAAAAAATGTTTACAATCTATTTTAAATGGGAAAAAATATTCATTCAAACATATTTTAAAATAATAGTGATGGGATGGGATTTGATCCAAGCACCTCAAGCTTAACAATGGGCTGCCTTAAGCACTTGGAATCAGGTACGTTCAAAAGAGAAAGGAGCCACAAATGTTAATAAGTAGTGCCGGGTGCCCTGCCACTCCTAAACGCTTCCGGCAGTGATGTCAGCATCGTTCGCCACTGATAGTATTTTTCCAGTGGCGGACGCGGTGACGTCACTCGCGCCCACCACTACTGCCTCTTTCTATATATAGCAGCCCAGTGCCGCTGCAAAACCCTAACCGAGAGGATTACTCGAGCGATGATGACTGGCTGCCCAAATTTGTCACGTCGCCGTCCTCCTCCCTGCCTGTTCTAATCGTGCCCTCACCGCATCCCTCCCTGCCGTTCTTGCCTTCCCGGAGCTCGTGCCGTCATCCTCGACCTTACCATCTCGTTCCCTCTCTGCAGTAGCAAAATTCAGTTCCAGCCACCGCAGGTTCCCTCTCCGCAACAGCAAAACTCCATGGCCACTCCACATGCCGCCGTCGCCACTCCGAAGAAGGAGAGGAACCAGCCGGGCAATCCAAGTAAGAATTTTCCTTCTTCTTTTATATCGATAACCTTAGCACGCGTGTTCTAATCGGAGGCGTGTTTTCACTTCTCGCATGTGTTGGTCTAGATCATGATGTAGAGGTGATTGCGTTGTCGCAGCGTCCTTGACCTCACCGTCTTGTTCCCTCTCTACAGCAGCAAAACTCAGATGCGGCCACCGCAACTTCCCTCTCTACAGCAGCAAAACTCCGCGGCCACTGATCCACACGCCGCCGCAGCCGCGCTGAAGAAGAAGAGGAACCAGCCAGGCAATCCAGGTAAGAATTTTCCTTCCTCTTCAAGATCGATAACCTTAGCACTTGATGATGCATGCGCTTGTCCTCGTTAAATCAGAGGTGTGTTTTCAGTTGTTTATCTGTTGATACGATTCTCGATCGTGTTGGTCTAGATCCCGATGTGGAGGTGATTGCGCTGTCGCTGCGGATGTTGCTGGCGACGAACCTCTTCATGTGCAAGGTGTGCAACAAGGGGTTTCGGCATGAGCAGAACCTGCAACTGCACCGTCGCGGCCACGACCTCCCTTGGAAGCTGCTAAAGAACCCCAAGGAGAACAAGGGCAAGGTGTACCTATGCCCAGAGCTGATGTTTGTGCACCACGACCTGTCGTGTGGGCTGGGGGACCTTATGGGGATGAAGAAGCACTACTGCCGCAAGCACGGCGAGAAGAAGTGGAACTTCGACAAGTACAACAAGCGCTATGCATGCTTTCCAATTGGAAGGCGCACTCCAAGATGTGTGGCATGAGACTGTACCGCTGCGACAGCACACTCTTCTCAAGGTCCGTTCCGTTCTTCTCCATTGATCGATTCGATCGATCTACTTTTTGCTGGTTTTAATGTTCTTGTTCATGTTTTCCTCGATCGATCATGCTTAATATGTGCATATAGACGATTATTCTTTTTATTTCTTATTCATTTGTCGTCGTTTCAAGGTAGTTGCTCCAGTCGCAGCTGGCGCAGCCGGAAGAATCTCTTCAGACCAGGCCCTTAATTTCAAGAAAAATCATGCATACACAAGAGTCATGATATTTCGTGCTGAATTTGGTAAACATGTATTCAAAAAATAAAAAAATATTTTGGAAACAAGAAACAAAAAATTGTGTGTCCGGTCATTCACACAACACAACACACACACACACGAACACGCGCCCGCGCACACACACTTTCGCACTCATGCACTCGCACTCGATGTTCACACGCGCGCACACATAACGACAAGACGCACAACATATTGTTTCCTGTTTCCAAATTCTTTTTTCTATTCTCAATTCCTGTTTCCAAATTATGCTTCTCTTGACCCCTGATAACCATCACTCAATATAATCACTATATAAAGAAAAGGTAATGTCTCTAGCGCGTTGCACGTGGGTCACTTGCAAGACTTTGACCAATGTTATATGTTATAAAAAATATATTTTGTTCAAAATTTCAAATATATAAATACCGTCCAATTTCATGTAGTATGTAAAATAATAATGTGCTAGATTTGTACTTAATTTCTACGAAATGACCACATCTCCACGCATAAAAAAGGTGCTTTCTGACTTGTCATGGTGACTTGCAATGCGTTTTTCTTTAACAAAATTTAATATAAACATGAAAAATCTAAATGGATTAATAAAAATATTTTTTGTGGTATACAATATATGTCGTCATAAAAAATTGATGTAGAAATATCAAATTAATATATGAGAAAACATAAAATAATCAAGGAAAAATACCATTGATACACTACTAGCTAATTAGGGCTGCTATCAAAGGAGATTGTCATATGACTGCAGCGGTAGCTAGCTGCAGCCCGCGGTAGCCGCTGCAGCCGCCCTGATGTCTGTATTACTGCTGCAGCCAAGTTTTGACCTTGCTGGCCCTAATTTCTATCGAGTGATGAATTGCGTCAATGTTTTCTGAACTTGTCCCCCGTTCTCAAATAGGTCTTCGTACAAATTTAAATGGGTACTTCATGTCCCATAACTTCTCTTCCATTCTCAATAGGTCACATTACTCTCCAAATGAGTATTTTGGTCCCCAAACTTGTCCCTCACTCTTAAATAGGTCCAACTTTTGAAATGGCTCTGGTTGACTTGAGTCGACGTGTTGTTGATCACGTCCTAGAAATTTGATTAATCGATTGGAGCTATAGGAGGCATGACGTAGGCACAACCAGGCGCTAAGACTGACTCCAAGGGATGACCCATTGGGTCACTTACATCCAAAATGGGTCCTAAAACATAGAAAAATTGTTTCCAATGGAAGATGCAAACTGCCCATCTATTTTCGGAGCCGCGCGACCCGCAACGCAGATATGCGGCTCCTCACGCCGCGCCCCAATCTCTTCCGTCGCCGCACACGTCCCCTCCTCCCCGCGCCAGTCGCGCGCCGCCGGCGCTGAGCTCCTCCACCGCCGCGCGTCCGCTTCTCCTCCTCCGTCGCGCGTCACCTGGATCTGCCTTGAGAAGCGAAGCAGCAGCAGGCGACGGCTCTCAGCTTCTTCTCCCCGACGCGATTGGGGTCGGAGGTGACGGAGGAGATGGCCATGGGCGAGATTTGGTGATGGGACTGGTCGCCGCCTCCGCCACGGCGAGGCAGCAGCACGACGGCGTGAAGGTCAAGTTCATCGAGACGCAGTTCATCAGCTCCAACGCCGCCAGCTTCAAGGCCATCGTGCAGTGCCTCACCGGCAAGTCTTCTTCTCCCACCTCGTCGTCGGTGCCGTCGCAGCCGCAGAGGCCGCGTCCGTGCTGGTCGGCGTCCAGCAGCAGCAGGTCGGGTAGGCGCAACACGATCAGGCGGCAGGCCACGGCCACCACTTCACCATGCCAGCGCCGAAGCAGGAGCCGCAGCAGCGGCTGGAGGATCAATTGTACGAGCTCTGCGACTTGGGCGACCTGCTCTACGCCACCATCGTACGAGGCCGCCCCTACCGCACGACCAGCACCCCTCCTCTCCTTTTGCCTCTCCACGGCGACGGCAGCGCAAGGCAGTGGCTGGAGCTGCTTGGCGAGCGACTGACGCTCAAGACCCAGTTACGGAAGTCCGTTGGAGAAGCACAATTTTTGGTTTCGTATCTTCAAGGCTTTCAAGACATATTTGGCGTTTTGGTCTTCGATTTTACGTCCTGTTCATTGGAGATAGTCTAAATGATGATTAAAACACCATGTTTGGGGCCTAGGTGGCAACATCGTCATGCAGGCCTACAGTGGCAGCGAGGCATTCATGATGCCTATCTAGCGGTCCCATTTCCGTCCACCCAATCAACAAGTTGTTTATCGCAATCACGTGCCTTGAGTCTTACGTAGAAATGCAAGCGACAATTATGGGACTCAATGTACTCATTTGTATATTCCCGAGATCTATTTAAGAGACAAGTGTCGGTACCCAAAACACTCATTTAGAGAATACCGGGACCTATTTGAGATCAGCGGACAAGTTTCAAGACCCAAAGTATCCAATTTAAAAGTACCGGGACTTATTTTAGAAAGGGGGACAAGTTCAGAGAGCTGTGAAGCAATTCACTCAGTTCTATTCTTCAGACCTCAAGCTGCAGTCTCGTCGTGTTCGCGCCGGCCGATGAGCCTGCCCGTGGCTCCCTTGCTGCTCAGCGTTGTTTGGTGACCTGGCCGCGATTCACCGCGGCAGCTTTGCCGTGGAGTTTGAACTATTGCTAGATTCTCACACAGTTAAACGACACGCTGGCACGACGAGCGCTGCCGCCTTCTGCCTCTGCTCTGCTCCGGCTGCGTGCATGGGCACGCTATGCCATGCTGGCCGTAGGAATTTTGCGGCGTAGCATCTGCCGGCGTATGGGCTCCACAACGACATACTACGACGGCAAGAACTGTTGACTTCCGATGATGTCTGTCACGAATCACGAGGCACGCTGGTCGTCTTCCAAATAAAGTTTGATCCTCGAGACCATGCAGTACGTACGTGTGGATCTTCTGCTAACTTTCTTGACCCTTGCCCTTTGCATCCATAAGCAAAAGGCTCGGTAAAGAGATCTGCACCGCACATGTACGTGTTCCTCCTCTTTTTCCCTCTCTGATCCCTGCCACTGCAACCGATGCTTTGTTGAAAACCCTGGGACAAAAGGAAGTACTGCTACAACATCCTTTTCTCTGGAAATTATTGGCGGCGACGGCTTGGCCTTGGCGGCTTGCTGTCCCATCCGAATCTCCGGCTGCGCCCCGACACCAGTTTGCCCAATCCATCCGTCCGTCCATCATTCCACCGGTTGACCAAACCTCACACACGTACGCTTGCTTGGAAAAGGGAATTTCCGCATGTGTGCTGCGTCAAGCGAGCACAGTGCCGCGCGGCCCAACGCAAGTCCCTCGATCGCCGCATGCGTCCGCGCGGCTCCTCACGTATACTCGTATATGTGGTGTGCCACGCCACGCGCTTGCGAACATACATATTCACCGACCGGCTTGTTGCGCAGAGCGCGCCTGGCTGGGATCAGATTGCATCGGCGCGCGGTGCTGTACATCATGCACGCCGGCACGCGCACGGATTGGGATGGCACATGCCTGGGCTGGGGGCTCGGTTTGTCTTTGGCGAACGGCGGCTTGCACCGGGAGGCATTAGTTGGTACACCCTCTGGGCCTCTGGCCACGCGCTCGCGTCGTGGTCTGCCTCATGCGTTCGAACCAGTAGCCTTTCGATCGATCGCTGTCCCAGGGGCGATGGAGCTCTTGGCTCCATCACTCGATGGAATCTGTGCCGTCGTACGTGTTCTTGAGGCTTTATGGAGTTTTAGTTTTCCGAATGCGGCTTCATCCCACTACGACGCCATGTGGTGCTTATCCTGGAATGTTTTTTTCCTTGATTACACAGTATCACTTAAAGACTCATAACGCATGCACACTTACAACACACTCCATGTGATACCCTACGTTAAGTAGTGTTGGGTCGGGTACTCTAAGTATGCAGACATACTCAACTCAACTGAAATACCACCTCAGATACTCTAGCAATATCACCCTATTATCTTTCATGTTTTCCTAGATTGATGGATCATCCTCGTACCTGGTTGAGAAGGGATGGTGTTCGGTTGCCTGCTCACGGTGAGATGAAATGGAAGTGCAACAAGCGCTACATCATGCAGTCCAACCGGAAGGCGCCCTCCAAGACGTGTGGCACATGCAAGCACCGCTGCAACTATGGAACCCTCTTCTCAAGGTCCGTTTTTCACCCTTGATAGATTCATCTTCTTTGCCAGCACTATTCTCTTTCATGAATGCATGCAACCAAAACAAAAAGTACTACTGCCCGCAACCTCTTCTGGATCGATAACCTTAATTAGCACTTGATGATGCATGCGCTTGTTCTTGTTCAATCAGAGGTGTGTTTTTAGTTCTTCGTATGCTGATACGATTCTCACTTGTGTTAGTACAAATCCCAATGCGGATAAGGTGATTGCCCTATCGCCACGGACGTTGCTGGCGGCGAACCGCTTTTGTGTGTGAGGTGTGCAACAAGGGGGTTCTAGCGTGAGTAGAACCTGTAGCTCCACCGTCAAAGCCACAACCTCCCCTGGTAGCTAAAGCAGATCAAGAACCCCAAAGAGCACCGGTGCACGGTGTACCTGTGCATGCACCACGACCCCTCGCGGGCGCTGGGAGACCTCACGGGAATCAAGAAGTACTACTGTTGCAAGCACGACAAGAAGAAGTGGAAGTGTGACAAGTGTAACAAGCGTAACATCGTGCAATAGGCGCACTCCAAGATGTGTGGCACACGCGTATGACTAGGGAACCCTCTTCTCAAGGTCAGTTCTTCACCATTGATTGATTCAATTTGCTTTGCTAGTACTATTATCTTTCATGTTTTTCTGCTTTTTTTGTTTGGATGCATGATATACTACTTAATTATCATCGCATGCTTAGATTAATTGCAGAAAGAGTGCATCTTGGGGATTATTGTTGCCTGCATGACCCAACCTGCTGGCTCGTATCTTGTAAGTCAGGATCCTTGTGGGCATAGAACAAAGTTTCTTTGTTTGGTTGGTTGCACATGAGAAGGGATTGTGTTTGGTGCCAGCACAAGTATATAATACATAAGATTAGTAACTAATAAATGATATTGTCGTCACCCAATTGAACGGGGTTGTTCGGCAGATATTTGGATCGTGGGAGCAACGTGGTTAGCGAGATCAATCTAAGAACACGCAGAGGGTTTATACTGGTTCAGGCCTCCCGAAGGATAAAAACCCTACGTCCAGTGCGATCTTGTATAATGTGGCAGCCTTTGCGTTAGGGTTTCGCAAGGTGCCAAATAGATTTCACCGTAGGGGTTACATGAGTATTTATAGGCTAGTTACCGCCTATCAGATTCCTTCCTAAACTACAATGTTCCTTCTCCGAATCTACCAAGGAGATCGTAACCTTCCCGTACACCATGCCGTGCAAGACAAGTCTTCGGAAAAATCTTAAAATAGGGTTCGGAATATCTGGAAACTAAGGCTACGACATAAGCCCCTGAACATGTCACTTGGCATCCTCATTCTCAGATGAGAACATGACGAGGGATATGTTCTGCCGTCAACCTAGGATCCAGACGTACCGAATTGTCTTCACTTGTTAACCGCCATCTTCGGAAAATAAGAGCTTCGGAACAAGTGTCTTCGGAATAAATGTCTTCGGAATTCTGAACACCAAAATCTCGGTCCATCTTCTCTTACTCTCTCTGAAGAATCTTCCAACAATATAAAAAAGGATCTTGACTTGACAAGTCAAAATTTGTCTTTAGTATCTGATCAATCTGACGGAATCTTCAGCGATGCGTCACCTCGTCTTCCTGTATCCTTGGAAACTCGCAAAATAATAATTTTCTCACTTGACTTTTCGAGCAACTGAAACGCCACTCCTCAAGGCTATAAATTCGGAGGTTCCAGCTGCTCCAAACATTATCCTCTCCACCAGTTCCACCATGGGGCGCAAGAGATGCGTCAACCCTAGGTTTTCCCGGTGGCTCAACACCAATTTCACCGGCGCATCTGGTTCTTCTTCCTCTGCTCCCTCTCACGAGAGCCGGGCGAGTAACCCTCCTAAGCTTGCTGATCCATCAGCCCCTCTTCCTCCTCCTCCAACAGAGGCGGTAGATTACAGGCTTCCTCCTCCAAATCCAGCAGACATTATCGATTTGGAGGAGGACATCGACGATGAAGAGTACGCAAGGCGTCTTCACGTGGCCTTGAACAAGGGGTCACGTGACATCCCCACCGATGCCGACATCGTCTCCATCGACGACTCCAGCGACGACGATTCTAGTGGCGGCGACTCAATGGACATGGATGCTCCTGCAGATCCCAGCCCTGCAGGTTCTCCAGCTCCCGTTATTCCTCCAAACGACGATGTGGTTTTGCCTTCTACCGGGTTTGCAAACCCGGTCCTTGACTCTAACATGGGGGGCACCCATATCTCCTCTCATGTGTCCCTCATCAACAGCGCAAGCAGTGGGGGCACAGAGAACACTTCCTCCAATGTCGTCGGAGCCCCTTCTGAGGACGCTGATGAGCGGCGGAACTAGGGATACAAGATATCCCCGTGCTGCTCATACCTGAGCCCAGCATCTCCCTCAACCTTGTCTTCAACCTTTCTGTTAGGCTCAGGTGCTTCCCAGAGCTTCAGATGTAACTTAGATCTTGTAATAGGACCTTCGGATTAATGAATAAAAAGCTGCCTTCAATCCCAAATATATATGTGTGTTCAGTCTCATCTTCATGTTTTTGCAATGATGTATATCTTCTGGGAATGTCTCTTCCATAAATAAGTCCTTCGGTAAAGAACCTCTTCACAATATAACCACAATAATGAAATAATCCCTTCGGAGAATACCTTCTTCGGGAAACACTGCTTCAACAACCAACTCTCTTCGGAGAACAACTCTCTTCGGAGAATATGCCTCTTCAAGAAATAACTCTCTTCGGAGAATAACAATCTTCAAAGAATGGTATAATTTCCGGCGGCAATAATTTTATGCACACTTAACGGAAATATTCCCAAACTTGCTATAACAAATCCTCCAAATCTTGGCAACAAAATCCGAATAACTTTTAAATTAACGGGAATATCGCGCGGAGTTGCACCGCCAAGCGCATTCACCGGGCAAGGTTGCCTTCTCTGAGAAACCAAACAGTTGCGAGAGCCCATAAAACCCAATCGCCACAGTTGTCTTCCCCATTTCGCATCACCTTTGCTGTTGCTTAAACCCTAGCTCCACTTCCTCCGCGCACAAACCCTAGATCAATCCTCATGGCCTCCAACTCACCCAATAGGGCCGCTGCCGCTGCTCAGCAAGATCTTGAGCACCAAGATGACGCCACCAGCTCCAACGGCTCCCCCACCAAAGCCCAACGGATGATGGACGCCGGCGAGATTCCGGAGTCCATCGATCACTGGAAGCCCGGGAAGATCGATGAAGCCTACATCCTGAAGCTGCGGAAGACCGGGTGGATCTTCGATTTCGTCATCACCAAGGAGAATAAGGGCGAGATGTGCTTCAGCTTCGACACTACCAAAATCCCGGTATTCGAATCTCACATGATCTTTGGCTTCAATCTTCCGCCTTCCAAATTTCTCGAGCATGTTTGCAAGTTCTACAAGATAGAACTTATTCATTTGAAACCTCAAGCCGTTTCCTTGTTGAGTCTTTTCTCCACTCTCTGTGAATGTTGGTTGGGTACTGCACCTTCTTTGGACTTGTGGCGGGTTTATCATGAACCTTGCTACTATTCTTCTGGATTAGTGGGTTGCGTGTCCTTCAATCGCCGAAGGAACATTGTATATCCTCCTTTTGCCTACCGGCGGTCTTGGAGCGGCTACCGGTGGAAATACTTCCTCATGGACGACTCCCACAAGCACGACATCAAGGGCAAAGGAACACTGCCCTATCACCAAGGATGGATCAAAGCTGCACCAGTCAGGGACGAGCGACTCAAGCGGATGGTCGCCAAGGTTACGGAGCTGGTCACCAATGGACTGAGGGGTGAACACATCGTGGAGGAGTATGTCCGTAGGTGCTTCTTCCCCCTTCAACATCGGGAGCCCCTAGCCATGTTCGGAGACGGGCCCGAAATCCGAAGTGGCTTCCTTCCGAAGGTTAAAATTTGATCCTTGTTTTCATCTTCACATCTTCATTTTGATAAATCATCTTTACTTATTGCCTTGAATCTTCTTACAGTCAACAAAATACCTGAAGAGGAGGTCAAGAGGCGCGTGTACACCATTCTCGAGTCTGATCTTCAGCCCAGACCCGAAGGCTTCCCAGAACCATACAGCGCCACGAACCCGGCTGCCGAGGTAGGTATCTTCATATTTGCTCTGTTATCTTGGCATATGAATCACGCATCACTTCCTATGCTTCTAGGACATCTTCGGACCTGACCCATCCGAAGGGGGTGCGGAAAGCACCATGGTGCTGGACAGCAGCAGCAGTGAGAAAGAGCCCAGCGTAGCTCCGAAGAAGAGATCAGCTGAAGAATTTGCGGACGACATTCTCATTGTCCCCGAAGGCCAGGTAAGAATTATTCCTTCAATCTTGGTATCTTCAATTCACCTTGACTTCACCTAATTGTCTACTTGCATTTGTCTTCAGGAACATGATGTAGACCAACAGATTTTGGAGGAAAAGGTGGCAACAGTGAAGGCCACATTGATGTCTGACGCGCCTCCGAAGTCTTCTGTTCCGAAGCCTCCGTCTCCTCCGAAGCCTCGGACCTCTCAGAAACTTCGATCGTCCAAGCCCAGCACTTCGGAAGAAGTTGCTGTACCACAAGTACAGCCACTCCGTCCGAGGAAGAGGAGAGGTCGAACCCCGCTGCTTGCTCAAGTACCTCCTCCAGCAGACTCTGTACCAGAAATGCCGGCTGCTCGAGGAACTATTGACCCAGGCAACCAGGTACCTTTATCAATTGTGTTTGGTACCCTCTTCCATGGATTCTCGCGTATTTCTCAGATTCGTGAATCCCAGGCCAGAGGAAACCTGGTGCCAAGAGGCTTCGGGTGTTAGCTGGGGAACTGATGATGTTGTTGCGACTTCAACTTCTGCTGTGGCGATGCCAGCAGTTGAGCTTTTGGGTCCTTCTCCAGGGCCTGCGATGTTTAGCAAAATCAAGGCAGAAGTTGAAGCAGCAGAAACTTGGACTTTGAAAACCTGCAAAGCTTTCAGCACCAAGGTTCGAGATCTTCGGCAAGAGAACGAACAACTGAAGCTCAAAATTTCTGAAGCAGCCCCCAGCTCACTATTGGCAGACAAGGAGGCCAAAATAACTAAACTGGAAGCGGCCCTGACTGGAGTCAACAAAGCTTTGGCTGATCTCAAGACTGCCCATGCTTCAGAAGTGAAGAGCTTACAGGACACCAACGCCACCTTTACTGCTTCAGTTGAGAGTAAGTATCTTTGCACTAGTTCTTCATGGACATCTCTTAATCAACAATCTAACTCTTATATCTCTTTCTTCGTCAACTTTAAAGGACGAATCTAAGGCCTTGAAAGAGAAACTGGAGCTCAAAGACAAGGATGTGCAACTTCTTCAACAGCAAGTATCAACCCTTGAAGCTGAGCAACGCAGACTGAAGTTAGAGAAAGACGATGCTGTTGAAGTAGAGTATGCTCGGTGTATTTCTGGCAGTGACTATACCATAGCCCTGTTTCGGCATCATATTCCAACCTTAGACCTCAGCCTCCTGGATCAAGGTTTCAAGTGTGATGCAACTCAGCGTGATGATTTGATGAATCAAGCCTATGCTGCCGCCGACACCTTCGTGACTTCCTTGAACCTGATCCCCGAAGCTGCTCTGGCTGAAGAAGAATCTGCTGAAGATGACGCGCCTGGTGATGACCAGGAATAATTTGGCTCTTCTGTAAAGAGCTTGTAATAAAACAGTAGTCTTCTGTAATGATGGGGCGAAAGCCCGATTTTTTTGAACAATGGGGCGAAGGCCTTTCTTTTAATTAATGTTTTAATGATAATTAGGCAAAAGCCCGGACAATGCTTTAATGCCTGTATGATCCCCTCCTGCTTTTCAGTACACAGTTTTAAGTGTGTACAGAAAAGTAGCAACTCAGTAAGGCATGTAGATTGTTCTATTTTATACACATTTTAAGTGTTTTTGGGTCAAACGTGCGACCTGTTTGGGGAGATTCAGCTTATAAAACCAGCATGGGGCTAAGGGTCTCTCCCCAAACCTTTACACAAGGGGGTCATATAACTTATCAAACCACCATTGTGGCTAAGTCTTACGACACTTTGGTGCCTGAAAAGACTGTTTATATCGCGCCTGCAAACCAAACGTGTGGCCAGGACAGCGACCAAACTTAATAGACTAGCCGAAGGGCTTGGCCTTTGTGTCCGAAGGGACAACTTTGATAGGTCCGAAGGGACAGATTTTATAGGTCCGAAGGGACAATCTTATTTCAGTTGAACATTGCACTTTATTGATCTTACATAAAAAATCTTTACACATAGAACCGACGTAACTGATCAGTATTCCAAGTTCCTGGCAATATGCCTCCATTGACTTCTGCTAAAACATATGCTCCTAAGCCAGCATCTTCAACCACTAAGAACGGACCTTCCCACGGAGAAGACAACTTATGCTTGTCTTTAGTGGTGATGTCCTTCTTGATAACCATATCTCCCACGCTTAAAGTTCTTCCAACCACTTTTCTCTGATACTGCTTCTTTAGCTTCTTTTGGTACTGCTTCACGTGTTCTAATGCTGTATCACGCTCTTCTTCAAGCAATATCAGATTAACTTCTCGAGCATCAGGCTGTACATCTTCATAAAAATTTGTCACGCGATGAGCCTCCGGGTGTATCTCAGGTGGCAACACTGCATCAGCACCATACACCAGATAGAACGGTGTGTCTCTCGTCGCGCGGCTTGTTGATGTTCGGGCAGACCACAACACGGTTGGCAGTTCTTCAATCCAATTCTTTCCCTTAGCAGACAGCTTGTCGAATACTCGTGTCTTCATACCACTCATGATGATGTCATTGGCTCTTTCAACTGCTCCATTGGTTTGCGCATGTGCCACCGAAGAGGTGGGATGCATGATCCGTGATCGGCACAAAATCTTTCAAACTTACTGCCCACAAATTGCCTTCCATTGTCGATGATCAACTTCTTCGGAACTCCGAACCTTGTTACCACGCTTCTCATGAACTTCACCGACGCCTCTTGAGTAGTGCGCGTCATCGCTTCCGCTTCAATCCACTTCGTGAACGTGTCAATGGCCATGTACAAGAATTTGTATCCTCCTTTGGCCTTCGGAAAAGGTCCCAAAATATCGATACCCTAGATGGCGAACGGCCATGACAGAGGTATGGTGTGCAATTCCTCGGCGTGCCGCGTGCTTTGCTTGCTGAAGAACTGGCAGTTGGCACATGTTTGACCAGGATGATCGCATCTTGCTTTGCCGTGTTCTAATAGAACCCATGACGAAAAGATTTGCCCA
This sequence comes from Eragrostis curvula, assembly GCA_007726485.1. NCBI lineage: Eukaryota > Viridiplantae > Streptophyta > Magnoliopsida > Poales > Poaceae > Eragrostis > Eragrostis curvula. The sequence goes on along the minus strand of CM017441.1, from coordinate 25,970,636 downwards.
CAAGGGAGCGGTATGCGGTATGAGCGCCGCAAATTCCCCCATGTATATCATGCAGCAACCTAACTCCTTCTTCTCTGGATACACATCGCAGTAAAATCCCATTACGCGCTCTTCGGTACGATACTCCATCAGCCATTGCGTACAGCTTGGTCTTCCGAGCAACACGCTCCGTAGCAACATCATCATCCAGGATAGGGTTGTTTTCTAAGAACTATATGATCGGAACTCTCCAGTCTTCAACATGCCTTTCTCCAGAGTCAAGCACCATCACGTCCTCTTCGGGTGTAATTTTCGACACCGAAGGCTTCGTGAGCTTCTCCAGAATCACATCATCAGGGACTGCAGATCGAGACGAGGCAATCCAAGCCAAGTGATCAGCATCCCGATTGTCCAAGCGTGGTATATACCGCACTTCGAATCCATCGAACCCTTTCTCAAGTTTCTGAACTTCCTCCAGATAGTCAGCCATCTTCTGATCCGAGCATTGGTACTCTTTCTGTACTTGTCTGGCGACCAATTGTGAATCCCCTTTCACAAGCAGCCGATCAATTCCAAGTGACACTATTTTAAAGGGGTGAGCGAGGAAGTAATGCTTCAACTTTCTTGATGTCATCAGGATGGCGTAGAGCAGCTTCTGTACCATCGGATACCTCGTCTGAGCATCTTTCAGAATCTCGCTGACGAAGTACACCACGTGTTGTCTGGTTTCGCCTTCAACTTCTCTTTCCACCGTCAGTGCTGCACTAACCACAGCATCTGTTGCAGCAACGTACAAGAGCAGCGGCTCCTCAGGCTGCGGCGGTATCAGGGTAGGCATTTGCTTGAGATAAGCCTTCAACTCATGGAACGCCTTTTCTGCTTGATCATCCCAGTCAAAGCCTTCCTTTTGTCTTAGCAACTTATAAAATGGCATACCTCTATCTCCCGATCTCGAGATGAATCTGTTCAGCGCCGTCATCATGCCGGCCAGCTTCTGAACTTTTCTTCTGGTCTGGGGAGGCTTCAATTTCTCGATCGCCGCCATCTTGACTGGATTAGCATCGATGCCACGTTCGGAGATCATGTATCCCAGGAGTTTGCCCGAAGTAACTCCGAAGACACACTTCTTTGGGTTAAGCTTCATCTTGTACTTGCGCAAATTGTCGAATGTCTGCTTCAAGTTATCGAGGAGATTCTCTTTCTTCTTCGTCTTGACGACGATGTCATCGATGTAAACTTCGATCTTCTTCCCGATCTGCTCCTCGAAGACAAGGTTTACACACTTTTGATATGTGCAACCTGCATTCTTCAGCCCGAAAGGCATGGTCACATAACAAAAGATTCCGAAGGGCGTGATGAATGCCGTCTTCTCTTGATCATCAACATTGAGACTAATTTGGTGATACCCAGAGTAAGCATCCAAAAAACTCAATAATTCACTAGTAGAAGTGGAGTCTACAATCTGATCTATCCTCGGAAGAGGGTACTCGTCTTTCGGACAAGCTTTATTCATACTAGTGTAATCGACGCACATGCGCCATGAGCCATCAAGCTTCGGAACTAATACAGGATTGGCTAGCCATTCAGGATAGTCGACCGTTCTAATGAACCCGGCTTGAAGAAGCCTAGTCACTTTCTCATGTATGGCGTCGCGTTTATCTGGAGTATATCTTCTTTGCTTCTGCTTCACCGGTTTGAAAGCCGGATCAATCCCTAATTTGTGCTCGATGACCTCCCTGGGGATCCCGGGCATATCAGACGGTTTCCATGCAAACACGTCGATATTTTCCCGGAGGAAGGCCACGAGCTCGCGTTCCTATTTGTCGGGGAGGCCCTCGCCAACGTACGTCGTCTTGGCAGGATCCGCGTCACTGAGTCCAACATCCTTCTTCTCAACATTGCCCTCCTTCGCGGCTACACTAGGTGTCAAAGCTAACGCCAAGGTTTGACTGTTCAGGGTCGCCGGAGGAGGTGTGTCCTTGCCCTTCGGAGTCTGCGATGTATCTCCCTTCTGGGTTTTGGCTTGAGGTTCCTCCTTCGGGGACTCGTCCTTGAAATGTCCAGCTAACATGAGAGCATCAAGGTCGCACTTCACCGCCTCTGATTGATCCGCACTAATGGTGATCACACCGTTCGGGCCAGGAATCTTCAGCTGGGCATATGCGAAGTGTGCCGCTGCCATGAACTTGAACAGGAAAGGCCTTCCTAGGATGCAGTTGTAGGCAGAGTCAAAATCAGCCACTTCGAAGGTAAGGACCTCCGACCTCCTGTTCTCCTTGGGCCCCACAGACACCTCCAGATGAACTTTCCCTAGGGGTCGAGATGACACCCCTGGAACTATCCCATGAAACGATCCTTCAACCGGAGTAAGCATGGTGAGCGGCAGACCCATTCGCAGGAAGGTCTTCTTCATCAGGAGATTCAATCCACTCCCATTGCGATCAAGGCCTTCGCAATCTTGTTTCGATGCACAATGATCTTGGCAACGAACGGCAATTCAGGACCACTTATCAGGCTCTTCGGATGATCTTCAGTGCCGAAAGTGATCGGAGTATCCGACCTTTCTAGCTTCTTGGAGCAAGGCTCAGCCATCAACACCTCACGCTGGATCTTCTTGTACTGTGTTCGGGACGTCAAGGCCGAACTCTCCCCGAAGATCATGTGGATCTCGGGGTATCTCTCTTCATCCTCGTCACGATCTTGCCTTTCAGCCCGACTTGGACCATTGTTCCTGTGATTCCCCCGATCTTCATCATGGAGCTTGATCTTCCCTTCTGCCAGGTGTTTTCGCTCTATCTCCTTGTACTTGTAGCAGTCATCGAAGTCATGGGAGGTGCGCCTATGAATGGGGCACCACTTCTCAACTCCTTCGGGGCGGTCGTGATCACGACCCCGCTTTCGGGGAAAGCGACCCTCCCCTTTTTCTTTCTGCTCAACGGCCATGACTTCACAATCATCCGCCTTCTTCTTCGGACCTTTACCCTTGCCATCATTGAGACGAGCTCGGGCATCCGCCGCTTTAGCGCAAGATTCTGCAATGTCGAAGAGCTCAGCGACCGTAGTCGGCTCTTTTTCGGCGATCGTTTCCACGGTCTTCACATCCAAGCACCCATCTCGGTAGGCTCCGATGACCTCCACGTCATGGATCTTCGGAATGGTGTTTCTCATCTGGCAGAAGCGCTTCGTGTAGTCCCGAAGTGACTCGTCCGACTACTGCCTTATGTTCTTCAGTTGGTCCACCGTGCCATGGCGAGTGTAGGAGCCTTAGAAAATTCCTCTGAAGGTCTTCGTCAGCTCAACCCAAGAATCAAAGGAATAGGGCGGCAGATTCATCAACCATGTCCGCGCAGCACCGGTGAGGACGGTGGGTAGATAGCAGCACTTGACCCTTTCATCACCTCCAGCTACATCGATCACCGTGGAGTAGATGGACAGGAACTCCCCGGGATCAGTGCTACCATCGTACTTCTCCACTATGTTTGGCTTAAACTTCTCGGGCCATCGCACTGATCGGAGATAGGGACCAATGGCTTGGTAAGCAGGTGGCCTTGTTTCAGATGCTAGGCGAGGAGTGCCTGTGGACTCAGAATGCTGTCTTGGTGCTTGTGAAGGTCGTCCTCCCAGGCGCTGGTGGATGGAGGGAGCCCCACGCTGTCGATTCAAGACATGACGGGCATCAGATGGCGCCAGGGGTTGACCTTGTCATCTTTGACGATCAGAAGATGACGCATGCTCAGATGCGGCAGGCCTTTCATTGTTGACCGGTCCGAGCCTTCCCTGGAGGTTGGTGACAGGAGCGGCTGGAGCAGCTACATTGTTCGCGGGCGGCGTCGTATTGATGCGACCTACGATCTCGGTGACTTGTTGTACCAATGGGGCCAAGGGAGAACCATCGGGAGCCAGCCGGTTCAGCGACTCCAGCGCTGTCTGAAGCCGGATGGCGTCAAACTCTAGACCAAGGTTGCGCGGTGTGACATTGGACGGAGCTTGAGATTGAGATCTGATAGATCTGATGGTGGGTGCGCTGCTGGAGGACGTCTCCGAAGCCCGCCCGGCCATGTACACTTGGCGAGCGGGTTCGATGCCTTCATCTTCGGAATCGCCTACAACTTCGGGGCAGTCTTCACTGTTCCATGATTCATCATCACTATCCAGGCTCCCGATCTCGAAGCCCAGAAAGTAACGTCCTTCCAGTATTGCCTGGACGACTTGCGCTTCTAGGGCAGAGCCAGAGATCGGATCCGAAGAGGATTCCGCCTCCGGTAGGGTTCCCGAAGGAGAGCCCCATACCCCTGTCGCAGCCTCCCGGAACGCACCCGCCGAGTTCACGAACCCGAACGGCATACGCGCTCCCGAAGACATCGTCTCTTGCTTTTTCTGGGCGGCTCCATCGTTGAGGTTGATCGAGGCCACCAATTCCGCCAGAAGCGCCTCCTGCGCCTCTGGCGGGTTGACTTGCTGAAGATCTCCGTTCCCGTCGGCGACGAAAGCCAAAGATCCGAAGCGGAACTCAGCGCCGGCGGGAAACTTCGTGTTGTTCGCGGATCCCATCTGATGCTCTTGACGGAATCTCGACGCTGCCCCCCTACCTGGCGCGCATCTGTCGTCACCCGATTGAACGGGGTTGTTCGGCAGATATTTGGATCGTGGGAGCAACGTGGTTAGCGAGATCAATCTAAGAACACGCAGAGGGTTTATACTGGTTCAGGCCTCCCGAAGGATAAAAACCCTACATTCAGTGCGATCTTGTATAATGTGGCAGCCTTTGCATTAGGGTTTCGTAAGGTGCCAGATAGATTTCCTCGTAGGGGTTACATGAGTATTTATAGGCTAGTTACCGCCTATCAGAGTCCTTCCTAAACTACAATGTTCTTTCTCCGAATCTACCAAGGAGATCGTAACCTTTCCGTACACCACGCCGTGCAAGACAAATCTTCGAAAAATCTTAAAATAGGGTTCGGAATATCTGGAAACTAAGACTACGATAGATACTTTTTAATACCACTGTTAATCGTTGCATGCCACGAGCGTGGCTCTTTATAAATAGCTTCGTTTTAGTTTCTCCAGAGCCTGGCTGGCTGGTTGATGCAGGCAACCGATGGCAGGGTTGCTTCACACGTGAGCCCCACCCAAACAGGAAACTATACCACACGTATGTGAACACCACACCAGTCGATCGATAGATTGACAATGGACGGTCTCGTCCCTAGCCCCCACCCCCCGGGAATGTTTCCTTCAGCAAGAACATTTATGTTTTTTTCCTCTTTTAAAATATGCAAAACCTTACAAGGGGAATCAAACTTACAATGTGGCATTGACACACGCATGCTTCCAATAGGAACACACATCGATCAATGAGCCTAGATGAAATGTGTAAAATAACATTCAATTTAGGGTGTGGTGGGTTGAGAATTTTACTGTTGGTTGTGGTTGTCATTTTTGCGGATGGCTGTTTTGCAGTTGGGTATTGGTTGCTGCAGCCGCAAAAGTCTCGACCGATCACGTGCTTAGATTGGAGATATAGTGCATCTTGAGGGTGATTGCAACCAAGAGATATAGTGCATCTTGACCGATCAGTTCTTCACCATTGATCGATTCAATTTGCTTTGCTAGTACTATTCTCTTTCATGTTTTTTCTGACTTTTTTTGTTTGGATGCATGGTATACTACTTATGATCACATAAACCTTAATCAACTACCGAGAAGAAATGGAAGTGCGACAAGTGGGTGACGTGGGAGGCCAAGTCAAAATGTTGCCATTTTGTGTTGTCTAGCACAAATAATCGTTGTTTTTCAAATTAGACTCTAAAGCCATTATGTTTTCTTACTCTAGTGCAAATAACCGCAGTTTGCATCAAATTTTAGAAACTATGATCATCTGTGCCTCTTCTACCACAATTTTACGATATTTAACCTAACATCACGCATCAGTCATTACATTCTAGCAAAATGAAAATGTGTGGCTAACACGCGGGGCAAATCAAAACGATGTATTTTTTATTAGCACAATTAGTCATTATTTTCTAGAATTGGACTCAAAAGTCGGAACCTTTTGTTACTCAAGTGTAAACAGTCCTAATTGCCTAAAATTTCATAAAACCATGAGTATTTATACCCATTGTTGTACCGTAAAACTACGACGTTTTAACCTAGTCCCACCCTTCAGCCATAAATTCTACTCCCTTCGTCCCGAAATAATTGACATTTTAGCTCTTTACCAGGTTCACAGAAGATTCTATGAATCTGGACAAAACATCTGTCCAGATTCATAGAAGATGCTTTGAACCTGGACATAGAAAAAAAAGGTGCTAAAATGATAAATAAACTGGGACAGAGAGAGTAGTAAAATGGAAATGTGTAGCTGATGTGGGAATGGCCAGGTCCAAAGTTTTTTGTGTTATATTGGCCTAATTAGCCATAGGTTTTCGGAATTGATTCAAAAGTCATATTTTTATCTAATGGAATAGTCATAGGTTTTAATTTACTTTTTTCTTTTAAAATAAATTGTGACTGGGAGAGGCCGAAATTAGACTACAGGCCACCAGTTCTAGTCGCGCAGGCCCAAGATGTTTGTGATCTTACGGACTCATTGTTCAACTGATCTAGGCCCGAAACAGTATTAGGCTCAAATAGAATACTCAGATCACAGCCCAATACCGTTCCATGGCCCGTCCTTGCAAGTTGCAGGCTTCGCCTCTCGCTCGCCGCCTCCGGCAGAGGCTGACGGGTCGGCAACACGCCCGTAACAGCACGGCGGACTCACTCACTGCCAGTGCCGCCCACACATCCTCGTCGCCCATGGCGGCTTCCGTACGGGGGCTCGCGCTCCCGCCGCCCCTCGCCTCCCCCTGCACATCGTCACGCCGCCATGCTCCGGTCCCGCGGGGACGCAGCAGCCGCAACCGGCGCTGCGTACTGGAAGTCCGTGCGGCGGTGGTGGAGGCGGAGGGTGGTTCGCGGCAGCCGGAACCCGTGGAGGTGGTCGGCGTCGGGAGCCGGAAGGACGCCATCATCGACTTCTGCTTGGGCTCCCGCACGCTCTCCTCTACCCCCATCCGGTTCTGGTACGAAACGACATTGGAATCCTCACGGGCGCCCGTGTGAGTACGCGATGCGGAGCTCGTTTTCACCGTTTTGTGCGCAATGTAGGTCAAGGGGGTTGTGATTTATAGAACTGAAAACCCAGCTGGATTGCTCAGGTTAATTTAGCATGCGGCCTTGTTTCTCCCGTTGTGAAATTTTCTGTTAGCAAATCCTTAAATTGAGTGCTTCACGTTTTCCATGATGCTGTTCTTGGTATACCATCGTTTGTTTTGATGCGGGTGATTTTTTTTTCTGGACTATTAGGTGAAAATTTCATCATAACCGTCAGTATCCAAACTTTGCATAACCTTATGTTAAACCAATAAGTTATTTGGCACTCTGAACAGAAGCTTTTCTGTTTACAATGCCAAAATTCAGAGACGAGCTAACTGTTACAAGATTGAATTGGCTGGACTTTCGTTGAGCAATCTGTTAATAGGTTATGGCGAGATCCATTCGCTGGTACATTGTTAGTCGATTCATTGGGTGTGCTGGTATATAGTATAGCACAAAATGTTGAAGGAGCCGCTTCAACTTGCTACTAGATAATGCTCTAAGGGCAGTCCGAGTCCACAGACAGCAAGAGCTCAATTCAAAGCTCTAAATAGAGATCTAATCCAAGATCTGAAATAGGAACATTAAGTTCTATTGATAGGGTACTGGGTATGAGTGGGTTATAATGCTTGAGGTCAAGGACTCTATTTATTGGCCTCGTGGCCTTACAGGCTTACACAACTCATATACAACTAATATGACAACAGCTCATATGATATACTACTCAATACACCTAGTAAACAGCTCATGGGACAGCTAGTGACTTATAGTGAAATCACAACACTTCTTGATCTAGATAGCCCTTCATGAGTGTGCATTAGTGGTGAAAGCCAAACTGACTTCTTATTAGTAGCGAAGTCCGAATTTACTTCTAACAATTGGATACTTTGAGAACTAGCTAGATTGGTCGCTCATCAGTGAAACCAACTATCATATATGTTCGCTGAAAGAAATCCCTTTAGGGGCTTCAACTCGAGCCTTGACCATGTCTCCCGAAACAATTTCAGTACGTATGACATCCTTTAAATTAAGAACAACTGAGCTAACCTAATTTCAAATGGTGTTGGGTTACTGTATCATGGGAACTAAATCCTGCATTTTTACAAAGATTATAGTTTAAGTGGAAATAAAGTGATGAATAATCATAATATGTTCGCTGAAAGAAATCCCTTTAGGGGCTTCAACCCGGGCCTTGACCATGTCTCCCGAAACAATTTCAGTACGTATGGCACAAGATGATTCCATATATATGTCGAGGTTGGACTGGGATCGGGTGATTTTGCATCTTTCTTTCAACTTATGGTCTATCTATCTTTACTACAAACTAAAATTGTGCTATGACAAATCATCAAAGTAGATGGTGCAGTTTCTCTTTTGCAATATATATTAACTAAATTAATTATATTTTTTTGTTTTGTTGAATATAGGAGCATATGAAAGCACCTCTGAAGTTTCATGCATGTGTACTATTGTCATAGTAGTTTTCACTTTCACATCCCGAATTCTTTCTTTAAAAATCTTGACTATCTCAGTATTTCGTTTCGTTTCAGGACAGTAAATGTCATGGATAATTCTAAAGTACAGTTGCTACAGAAGGGTCATGGAACTGGTACTGAACCTTTATTAATTGCAATCTCTTCAGTTGATTCTGTGTCACTTACTTGCATATGTTTACTCTGGGTTTCATTCTCTTTCTACTGTCTTTTGTCCTGAATTTGGCATCTCTGTATTTTTTTTTTTCAGAATCAGTATTCAGAGACCTGGAAGGCCCCTTATTTTTTAATCCCTGCCCACCTGCTGTTATTCTGGTTTGTACACTTAGCTTTCTTTTTGACACTATATGTTTTTTTAATATTGTTTCACAGTAAAATATTGAGCAATGAGCATGCATCAGGTTCAGTTGTTCTGTAGATATCAGGCTATATCCCTTATTTTTCTGTTGAATGGTGTTTATATGAACAGATCGTACTTTTCTATTTTTATAAGCTGAGATCGATATCAGATCATCTATGTCACAGTGTATTTGCTTTTAGGTATCGAGTGCAGGACAGGATGCTGATCATATTACTGCAATGAAGCTTCTCAATGCTGTTAAATCTGCTGGGAAACTGGCTGCGTCAATATTTTTGAAGCCCTTTTGCTTTGAGGGACAAAGACGGCAACTTGAGGTAAAAGGTTCTGCAATAACTCTCCCTTTTCACGAACAGTGAACTTATGCATACAGCTTGCTTAAAAGATGCTTACAGTTTATATTAATCACTGTGATCTCGCAGGCATCTGATTTGATTGGCAAACTTCAAACATGCTCAAATTTTCATATTGGTAAACCATTTCTAGCCTCCCTTCAACTCTTTATACACCATGCATTGACATTTTGCACTACAGAATGATGAAGTTAAAAGATGTAATCTCACGTTATTCTATTTGGACTTTACCTTATTTGCTTGTTATGAAACCAGGGACGTTGATGTAGTTCTAGCTATGACTTACAATCAGAGAACAAATTTAAGATTTTTTTTGTCACAAGCTAAGTAACTTTTTATGCATTACATAATATGATGGTTGCTTCTTTTGGTGGTATGCATGCTAATGATTGGTATTGTTTAATTGTACTGATGTATTATGGAATCCGATGCAGTTCATTTTGTTCTCGATGCAATAGTGGCCACAGCCAAGAACAATGATATGTAGTTTAATAAATAATTAGAAATTTTACCTCTACTGGTGCAGTTATAGAAGCTGATTCGCTGCTTGAGACGGAAGTGGAAACTCTTGCAGAAGCGTTGGAAAGTGCCAATAATGCTGTCCTGTCAACTATTAGCATGATATCTATCATGATGTCTGTGAGTTCTAAAGCCTTTTTATGCTGTCCTTTGGTATGAAATATTTCTTTTGTACTGTTCTGATCCCATTCTTGAAATATCAGGGCTATAATCAGATGTTCTGGAGTTCCCTTAGTGCGCAAATTAGGGAAGTTGATCCTGAGGAAGTAGGCAAGGTAATCTACTATATTTCTTTCCTGCTTAGTTGTACATCTTGAAATGATTTTGGTAAATGATTCTTACTGCTGACAGCTGTAACAGCTACTCAGAAGCTATGGGGAAGCTAGAGTTGGATTTGGTGCTGGTTATAACATCCAGTCAGCAATTAAGCAGGCTGTCTTCCACTGCCCATTTCTTCGTGGTGGCATAAAAGTAACATGATTGTTTTTTCTTTAAATTGTTCGTGATCATACTATATCTACCATTAGAAATATTAAAAACACTCGTTCAAATTGACATTCTAAATCCCAGAGTGCGTGTGCAAAAAAGCTAACATATGCTGTAACTGGCACTAATGCAAAGGTTGTATAGCTGATAAAACTTGAAAACATGAATTCTTAGATTCTGTTTTCTGCATACTCGCCACTGTTTGGAAGGATGGCTTGGGATCCAAATCCTTGGGTTCCAGGCAAGGTTTCAAATCTCTGGCTATAGCTGCAATTATAGCCTACTATAGCTGCTAGAAAGAACTGCCGCTATGTCATTTTTAGTGCTAAATCGGTAAATCCATCTAATAGCCAGCCAATGATGCTATAGCCTTATTTTTTAAGGCTCCCGCTAAATGGCTTAACCGGAGATTTTAAACCATTTTTTTCTCAAATACGCAGGAGAGCTCCATATCATTGTATTAAGAGAGGAAAAAATGGTCCCTTACAAAACTTCGCCACCTCACTCTGGAGTCTGGACCGAGCCATGAGGGGCTGTGTCACATGGTCAGTTTACTCTAAAGATAAAAACCAGAAAGACTTGACCAACAAGCCTAGGATCTAAGCCTAGACAGTACCTTGACCAAGAGCTCTCACCCCACGTGCACCGGCCAAGCACCATAGATGTTTTTCTTCCTCAAATTGCCTAGCCAGAACACTTAAACCATGGTTCCAGGGCAATCCTCCTCCAAAGCTTCGCGATCTTTAGTTGATCTTAGGTAGGCGTAACCCTGTTCTTTTAGTCTCTCACAGTAGATTAGTAAGAACCATGCATTATTCGCACTTGTTGTGTTGAGCGTAATTTTTATGTGCTCTTAAAGTGGGAAAGTATGTTCTCACTCATAATTTCTCTTTGTATAACTTTGTTATGGTTTTTCTTTACTGGTCAGTTTGTATACTATTTTTTGTAGGATTTGAACAATGTGGTCTTTCTCTCTCTTACAACTGCTCGGATATTGTCTGAAAGTGACATGACCTCTACTTTGCACATCTTTCGCCGAGTTACGGGGTTCACCAAAGATATCATATTTTCTAGAAATTCTGAACCTGATTTAGAGCCAAAGCTGATAGTAGTCTCCCTGTTAACTATACGGTAAGTCATTGCTGTTAATATTTGATTTGCGATTACACTGGATCATAATGCAGTACATGCCTTGAAGTTAAATTACAATACATCTTATACTGCAGTTTTGCTTTGCTAGCCAATTGGTGATGACTGTTGACATTAGTGATTGATAATGTACTACAATATGTATCTACAGAAACCACCATGATGAAAATGTTGCTCCAGTGAAGGAGGGCTTTCTTTCAAGCTTGGCTTCGCATTTTCCTTTTATATCCTCTCTAATGGGAGGAGATATTCCTGAACAGGAACAAGCTAGGTCAAAACTTTCATATTATCAACTCTCTGATAACGAATCAAGTTCTGCAGAGCGGAACTTTTCACAGCTTTCTAATGATTCCGCTGATGCTACTGTTTCTAGATCAGTTCCTAGAGAAATGGAAGACGTGAAATCCGATAGGTACAGACACTGCTTGGCTTGTTTCTTTTCACTCCCGGAAAGCTTGTTCTTCTTTTATTTTAAGTACCACTTTTGGTTGTGATGGCCAAGCTTGTTGATTGGAATTCTTTCTTTGAGGGTCGAATAACAGGAATGGGAGAATACAACCAGAATCCCTAGAAACTAATTTTTTAGTTGCTGAGGAGATTTGCCAGGATGACAACAGAGGTAATGTTTCTTGCACATATCATTCTGCTTTGTTTGCGTGGGCTTTTCTAATTTAACCTTCATTGACAGAGCATTTAGGTTCGCAACAGGAGCATAATTTCTGGAGTGACTCACCTGGTTTTGGCATTGCACAGTTGTGGGCTAAAGAGCGTACAACAGCAAAAGGAAGCAGTCAAAACCATGAGATTGATATAATCACTCATCCTGTTGGTGTAAAATCTAGTGAAGTTCAAGATGATAATGCTCCAAATACACAGCCTGTAACTCCTGATACTGGCACAACTGTAGCTACTGGAAATCCTGCCTTTGGGGTATCATTTTCCGATGTTCATTTCGAGAAAGTAATGGACATGTGTAGTTCTGCAGTTACATTTCTGAGGGGTAGAATGGATAAGTCTCGAAAGCGTGGTACAATTGCCAGCCGGGCTGCACTGATGCTCGTTAGTTTCTAGCTCTCTTCCTCTGCATATTGGTTTATCATATTTCCATTGCCGCGACTTGTCTTGGATGTGACACTAACAAAAGGGTGGTATAAACACCATTTCTTTGAGCACATAGAATTGTTTGCTTTCCTGGTCAAATCATGTTGGAAGAGTGCAATGCAGTGACTTGTGTTGACTGCATTGTTGCTGTTTAGTTTTGATTTGAGTTTTCATATTGGTTGAGGAAACTGTTAGCCAGATGCATTATTAGAGAATAATTGCTCATCAAAGCTGTTGCCCTCATCAAATTTTGCAGCCTCGTATAAAAATATTTTGTCTCATTGTTTCTTGTGTAACTGCCTAAGTAGTTCCTTTTTCTTGAGGTCCTACTATGGGCTCTTGTCTTCTCACGCTCAAAACCTAACATGGTGCCTGAGAAAATTACAGTTCAACATGTTTTTTGTCTCTGGTGCTGTTTCCTGTTTTAAATTTTCTTGAGGAAAAAATGGTTTCATTTCAGCCAATTTATACCGCACTTCTTTTCTGCTAGGAACATACAGTATCTTAATATTTCGCTAGATATTACATTTGGCCAATCCATTATTTTTCTGTGTAGGATGCAGAAAGAGAAGCAGAAAAGACATGGAGTCCCATAGTCGAGATACGGTATGGAGGAGGAACTTATAGAGGGAGATGCCAAGAAGGTGTCCCCGAAGGAAAGGTGAAAATGGAGCTACATGCTCTTTTGGGACGGCTTGACAGATCCAGCAATCTTACCATGTTAACTGTTACAGGGACGTTTAACCTTCAGTGATGGGAGCTTTTATGATGGACTGTGGAGGTATGGCAAGAGATCCGGTTTGGGGACTCTCTTTCACAGTAATGGTGATGTATACCACGGAACATGGAGGGATGACCTTATTCATGGAAAGGTATTGCAGCACAGTGCATTTTTTGAATATGATGCATGGCAATGTGAAAGGGAAATATGAACTAGCAAATGCAACAAAGATTCACATTTAGCAGTTATTTTTCATGCCTTTTGATCATTATTTAGTACCATATGCTTCAAGTAATTACGCCAAGATTAATTCATTATCTTTTATGTCGAAACCATTTTCTTGAATTTTTATTGTAAAAATGCAAGCTCAACTTATTCAAGCTGCAAATTATGAACGTATACTTCTATACCAGATTGAATAACACACAATCCTGTTGACACTCCATGGAACTTACTGAGTTTCCTCCTTTTATCTAGGGATGGTACTATTTTCACAGTGGTGACCGTTGGTTTGCGAATTTTTGGAAAGGAAAGGCTAATGGTGAGGGTCGATTTTATGCCAAGGATGGGAGTATCTTCTTTGGCCATTTCCAAAACGGATGGCGCCATGGAGAGACTCTGTTGGTAGATGCAAACGGATCAAGGTTTCTCACTTGCTCTCGTCTAATTTATGTTTAGTTTTGTTGCAAAAAGAGTACATCTGCATTTATTTATTTATTTTTGAACAGGAGGGGGGCTAACTTTCCTATCAATTATTGGGTGCAGGTGGATTGAAGTTTGGGATGAGGGTGTACTTATTCACAGAACTAAAATGAAGAAATAGGATTTGGATCTAACTATATTTGTCAGATGTTGGTGGCGAAACTTTGCTTCTCGGATGCTTGAAGGCTGTATTTCGAAATCTCAAAGGGCATTCTGGTACGAGCATCTTCATTTTACATGAAGTGATTCTATATTTAGTCTTGAAGGTCGTAAATAGGTGTATCTTGGAAGTGCTTTTTGTTGTTGCCTAGTTTTCCAAAACTGTGGACCATATTCGTTTTCTTCTTTGGTATATATCCGTAGAAGTATGGGAAGAGGCCTTCTTCATACTGCTGATGTAGCAGGCTGGGAGCCACACCACTACACCTGTACATGAATTGTGTTTGATTAATTTGATTGATTGCCGCTAGATTTTGTTATCTGGTATGGATGTCCTGCACATGAGGAATATTTGAGTGTTCATAGATCTGGGGCCCAAACCAGACACTTTCGCCTTTTTCATGTTTCTATCAGCATCATATATCGGCAATGATAGTTTGAACTTAGTCAAGTTATTTATTTCACATGGCTCAATCAGTAGGTGCCCAATATCTTGAAACTTGTCGTAAAATTTATCAGAAAAAAATATGGCACGATAGGAAGTCCATGAGAGGTTATCCATTGCTTACATAGAGTGCTATTGTTTTTGTTTCAATTTGGGCTTGTAGTTCATCAGGGTTTGGATGACCGGAATCAGATGAATGTTAATGGAATTGTGAAGAACATTTTACATATATAGTAATAAGATTCAGAGTTCCTAACTCTTGTAGTACATATGCTGAGTTAGTGGTTCCTAACTCTTGTACACTTGCTGATGCCTGACGGCATTTCGATGAGCTCAGGTTATCAGCTACAGGATGTACAGTTGCTGATACTAGTAATTGGCAAATTGGTGAATAAAACGACACTGCCTTCCTTTGGTACGAGGGTATTTTTGACTGCAACGGACTTTGTAGGAGGTCAAGTGCAAGTCGCCTTCTTGAACTGGTTGGCACCTGCGTGTACCAGACAGATTCCATCCATTTGCCTTGCTGTTTCAGTATCTGAGTAGGCAACTCGAGGTTAGGTTAGCCTAGTTCCCGAGATATGCTTATCATGGCGCAGAAGAAAATGGACCTGTCTGATTATCTGTAGTCACGTCGGATCAAAAGTGGCTCGAGTGTCTCTCTTGCGTGTCATTGCTCTCCAGGTCCGCTGTGTTTTTTTTTCTTTTTTTGGTTGGAGTCATCCATGTCCACTGGTTGGCGGTTGCCACCACTGTCCGTGTTTCAAATCGGAAGCAACTGAGGTTAAAAAAAAAAAATGGACGCAACAAGAGGTTGCCGACTGACGTCGCGCACCATGTACAACCTAGCGCTTCGTCAACCGTCAAAAAGGGATGGAGGCGCTATGGGCTGCTCGGCGTTTCATTCTCCTGCCAATCCGGACATGTCATGCGTCAAACCCTCAATTGTCAGCGTAGAACGAACGAAGGCCTGTAAAAGTCAGACCCTTCGTTTGTCGTCGCTGCTCCGAGGCAAACGTTCTACTACTACTATGCAGGTATGGCCGGTCTGGCGTAAACAAAAGAGGCACGTGAATTTTGGCGAGTGGCGCACCACGGCGGCGTCGTCGGCACCCCAACGCCGTCCCGACGCGTGGGTGCGCCTTCGGCGTGTGGACGGATAGAAAGCGGCGTCCGCGCAAAATGGCAGCTCGCCACTGGAGTGGTGCCGTCTAATGGAGCTGCCTTTTCTAGCATGGCCTCGTGGTCCACCCGAACATCCATCGCTCGCGCCCAGCACGAACACCATATCGTGCCTGCCTGCGGTGCAAATTAAGTCGCGGTCGCACTCACGTTATCCTGCCGCCGCTGACGAGTGCCCGACCGATGTCGACTGCCCGACGCGGGTCGCCGTCCCGTCCCGCCGGCCAAGTGGAGGGCCCGGTACGCCCAAACAACTGGTTGCTCCCCGCTCGCTCGCGCCCGCATTGCCGCGCGGCCGGCGGACACGCGGCCCGGCTGGGCGGTGGTGCCCCGACGCCATCACGCACGCCAACAGCAGCAGCCGCAGCGAGAGGCAACCGGAACGCAACAACGACGGGCACCATCCATCAGCAGGGGGCAGACTTCGGTGAACGAGAGACCGGGCGGGCCCACTTGGTTCAGACATACCGACAGGTCGATAGCAAAGGCCACGATCGCGCGCGCCCACCACGTGTCCGTCCCCTCCGGCGCGCCGGCCTCTCCATGTGCGCGCGGCGGACGTCGACCCGGGCGCTCCGCGTGCATATGTGGGTCGGTGACATGCAGGCGGGTCCCCGGCGGCCGTTGGTCGGCGGGATACCGAATTTGTTGGATTGACCAAACAGACAGACAGGCAGGCCGAGCGCACGGCGTGATGTTTATTGATGCTACTCCCTCTGTCTCAGAATACTTGGCATTCTGGCTCTGAACCAGATTCATTGAACATTCTCTGAACTTGGACTGTCTGTCCAGGTTCATTGAACATTCTATGAATCTGGACACTAAAAAACACTTCTAGAATGCCAAGTAAACTGGGACGGAGGGAGTACTATATATAGGATCAGGACCACACAGGGGTCAGGGGAGTACCGGTCTCATACATGCATCTCGTTATTGGCTGGTTGATTGGCTGCTCAGGCTTTGATCTGCTTTCATCTTCCCGCAAATGCATGTGCCCGGGGATCGAATCTACTTGCCGCTGCATTGTTAGATGAGTTAATTTGCCATGGCACACACACGCTAGTTGTTGTCCTTTCTAAAGGCATCGATCAACTCGTCTGCCACGATAAAGAACGAGGAGCTCAATTGCCATCCCCAGCAGGTCAATCCGGCCTTTCAATGCTCGACTCACGCCGTTTGTCTTGTTGCAAATGGCGAGCCCCCCTGAAGCAGACTGTCCCTTCTACTAGTGGCTTTCGAAACGCTTCCTTCCTTTCACCTGCCGCTGTCACGCAGGCAGAGCCCGGGTTCCCTGGCACACTGGGAGCACCAAAATCGTCAATGGACACACCCCTGGACACAAACGTCCCCTGCCAAGAACACGCCACCTGGCCTCCCCAACTTAGCATTACAAAAAGAAAGGAAGCAGCCCGCCAAGCCAAAGCAGTGCTGCACACACGGCCACGCCTGCGCGCTCCACCTCCACACCTCGCGTCCTCAGGCCAGCAAGCTAGGCTACGCTCGTGGGCGCATGCCCAGCCAGAGCAGCCGCCACTAGACGCTAGGATAGCTTGGCTCCATCGCCGCGTCGGGACTCGCGAGTTTGGGAGCTTCCGATCCCGGCGCTGCTGCTCTGGATTGGAACCCGTGGCCGGTCACCTGCTGCCACAGGGACACGCAGAGAAGTGTACTCTGCTCATCACCTGCAGGCACGAGACAAACTGACAGACTAGTAGGGTCCGTCTCTGGCTTGCTCACTACTCACTCTGTCCTCTCTCCTCTCCCGCCTCTGCTCTATCGATCACTCGCTCACTCTATATAGCTCACCAAAAAGACCACTTTGTGTTTCAGCTCCACCATCATCCATCAGTGTCTCTGTCCATTGTGATCAATCGATTCATTCCCCAGTTAGGTCCTCAGACATGCTCTCCACCAGCCGCGCGGTGAACTGCTCGCCGGCGTGCGCTCGGCGTTCCTCGGACGCGCCGAGCCGCACCACGCCGTTAATCTCGGCGCCCAAGACCAGGCGCGGGAGCCGAGGCGGCGGCCTGCCGCGGTGCTCCGTGCGCGCCGACACCATTGGCTGCCTCGAGGCCGAGCCGTGGGGCGGCGGCGCGCCCGCGCTGCCGGGCCTGCAGGTGGCGGCGCCGGCGCCGGGGGACGTGGTCATACCCGTGCCGTCCGAGCAGAGGGTGAACGAGGTCGTGCTGAAGCAGGCGGCGCTCGCGGCGGCGAAGCCGATAACGGCGCGGACGATGGAGCCGGTGGCCGGCGGGATGGAGGAGGCCTTCCATCGTTGCGGGGAGGTGTGCAAGGAGTACGCCAAGACATTCTACTTGGGTAAGCGACAACGATAAACATTTTTTACTGCCTTTGCATCGATCTCTGTTGAGTTGAATATACACTGCATCAACTTACAGTTTTCACAGTTCTGTGAAACGGTTTAGCTTGGTTCGAGGTACCACATGCATGCTAGTGGAGCAGTAGTGTGTTTTTCCCATTCCTTTTATTTAAAAGAAATCCACAGAACTGATATGGTCGGCTGATGATTACCCAAGCAAAATATGATGCATTCCTGTAAGATGCTTGCTACAAATATCTCCAATTCAACTCATTGTTATGGTGAGTATATGAACTCGACTATCATGGACTCATTGATATGCAAAAGAGAAAGACAATTGGCCATGTTCGGCAAGCCTGAATGGCAGTTGCTTTACTATAGCGACTGCTGAAAAATAAATACAAACACTGTAGCGGATGTTGAAGAAATAAATAATTGCGAACACTGTAGCTGCTGAATGGCAGCAGGCTAATTTCGATATTTCAGCGTCTGCATCGATGTATAGTTGTTTGTTATTACAACCATAAGCATTGATATGTAATTAATCATGATGAGTATGAAGTATGAACCGTTCAACTGTCATTTCCATGAGTGTGAACTATACCGGTCACGCAGTCATGCGTCTGATCTTGTGCTTGTGCGTCGCAGCGACGCAGCTGATGACCCCGGAGCGGCGGAGGGCAATCTGGGCAATATACGGTATGTAACGCAACCTAATCCCCACATGCCCATGTTGTTTTTGGTGTCGCTGTAAAGGTTCCTTTCGTTCTTCACATGGTATAGGCGTACGATGAGCGTTAGTCCGTCAGACTTTTTTGCAGCACAAGACATGGAGAAACGACGACGATACTTTTTCATCCAAATCCTGGACACGGATATAGAATGACAACGCGTGAATCGTCACTGCTAAGATTATCGTTTGGTCGTTGATTTGCTAAGGCGTAGATAAAGAATGACACCGATTAGTTTGACTAACGGTAGAAAGGCACGGACGACTGACCTGACCGTGTGTGCTCGTCAGTGTGGTGCAGGCGAACGGACGAGCTGGTGGACGGGCCCAACGCGTCCCACATCTCGGCCTTGGCGCTGGACCGCTGGGAGTCGCGTCTGGAGGACATCTTCGCCGGCCGCCCCTACGACATGCTCGACGCATCCCTCGCCGACACCGTCGCCAACTTCCCCGTCGACATCCAGGCACGTCATGATCTCACGCGCGTCATCGAGATTGACCCCGTGATCAAGAAATTATGTTTACGTGGCATGACATGATGTTGATCTCTCTTCATCTGCAGCCCTTCAGGGACATGATCGAGGGGATGCGCATGGACCTGAAGAAGTCCCGGTACAGGACCTTCGACGAGCTCTACCTCTATTGCTACTACGTCGCCGGCACCGTCGGGCTCATGTCGGTGCCGGTGATGGGCATCTCGCCGGAGTCCAAGGCCAAGACCGAGACCGTGTACAAGGGGGCGCTGGCCCTGGGCCTGGCCAACCAGCTCACCAACATTCTCAGGGACGTCGGCGAGGAGTACGTCCCGATCGCCACCGTGCCACAATATTATTCCGTTACTTCAGATGACCAACCATTACATGTTGTCATCTGTGATGTCAGTTCAATATTTTTTTTTTACATGTGTTTCACAAACAGTGCGAGAAGAGGAAGGATCTATCTCCCACTTGACGAGCTGGAGATGGCTGGCCTCTCCGAAGAAGACATCTTCAACGGCCGCGTCACCGACGAGTGGAGAAGCTTCATGAGAGGTCAGATCGCGAGGGCGAGGTCGTTCTTCAGGGAGGCCGAGGAAGGCGCGACCGAGCTCAACCAGGAGAGCCGATGGCCGGTGAGACACTCTTTGCCTGACCGGGACACTTCAGCATCACACATAATTATGAACATTGTTTCAGGTTTCAGATTAACACCAACTTGCATTGTTCGTTCAGGTGTGGGCTTCCTTGCTCCTGTACCGGCAAATCCTGGACGAGATCGAGGCGAACGACTACAACAACTTCACCAAGAGGGCCTACGTTCCGAAGGCAAAGAAGCTGATGGCATTGCCCAAGGCTTACCTGAGATCACTGATGCTACCCTCTTCTCAGACGCTGAGTCAGAGACAATACTCTAGCCTGCTATAGTGTGGTCAGTGTCACATGGTACATACTACAGATTATAGACTACATAGCAGTGAACGTATTATTGTACAGACTTCAGGCCAGCCACTTCTTCCCCAAGGTGTATTGCTGCTAGAACAGTGTTGTACTACTCAAAGTTTTTCCATTTGTAGAAAGAACTGGATATATATCATGTATAAAATCTGTAGGGTAAGTAAAGAGAAATAAAACAGAGAGAAGTGGGCAACCTTCTTGCTTAGGAAGCTGATGCTTTGCTCGGACATAATAGCCTGTTCGTTTCGCTGCAGCCGCTGCAGAAAAAGTAACTGCGAACACTGTAGCTGCTGCTGAAGAAATAACTGCGAACACTATAGCTGCTGCAAAGCAGCCGCTGCAAAGCAGCGAGACGAACACGCTGAATGATGCTGTGTCACTCAACCGTTGCTTCACTCAGTGAGCTAGCTGCTAAAAATAGCAGTCGGCTCTAATAATTCTATATAAAATAATACTGCTTTAATTCTTTAGCAGCATAGGTGTAAGGTTAGGTAGCCCACAGAAAAATCCCACCCTGTTAAGTCAAAACAATATTCATGATAAGCAATACAGATGGCATCGTTTGCCTTCACCAAGGACCATAGCATGATCTGACCAAAATCTCGCACCGCGTTACTAACAGTTAGTTGTATTCATCACTCCACTTTCAATGTGCTCAACGCAACAGCATGACAGTGGATACGTACTATCCGTTGACCCGTACATGCATGTATACATATACTATAAGTGGAGAGGTGGCCACGTAACGAGTCTCGTGTCTGTCAATGACACACCTTACGAATTGCATGAGCTCAGGCGACGCTTTAAACTTTGCGTGCTTCTCTCTCCCAGGCTCTAGTTTATTGGGACAAGACAGAGATTGCTGGATGATGCATTTGTACTTGACCCAAAAAAATTTGAAGCTGCTGGGAAGAAGAAATTGGAAAAATAATATATATGCTTGGTGTATGTGTGGTGGAAGTGGAAAGCAACCGGGAGAGATCTTTTGCCCGTCCTCTTGGGACGATATTTTACGTTATCTAACGAGAAATCGAGACCGTTGGGTGAGCATGATTAGAGTGTGCACCGTCGGCACTGCATTGTTTATGGACAAGCCAGGAAGGAAGTAGAGCCTATTTGTGCAGCACAGCACTACTGGTCGTACGCTGCCGTTGAATCAGACAAATATTTTACAGAAGCGAACCTGTGGAAGGGACGGCTGATAGGCGATATGCCGTTGCAAATTCTACTATGCCGTCGTAGAGCCTTCTCTGGACGTTCTTGTCCACACATCACACGGAAGGCAGTGTTGGTGTGTGTTAGGGAGAAGGGAAAGGAGAATATAATGTGCCAATGTGGTATAAGATTCTTGGTAGAATTTTGGAAATGGAATCGGAAGAGGAATCTCGCCTCAACTATCAACGGCCATTCCGATCATGAGGTTCAATGCCTCTATTTTTTTTTTTTTTTTTGAGAACCTTCAATGCCTCTAATGAATGGATCGCTTGGGACGTGTCTGCGTGTCTCCATGGAACCATGGCTAAATGGACCGGGCGACCCACCCAGAAATATTAAGATTTAAATGGGCCTAGCCCATATAAACCCATGTTTAATTAACAAAATTAGCACACCACCAGACAAACACATGCACAGATGACAGAGTACTCCCTTATAAGCACACGCATGTCCCTGTCCTATTCTATGAGCGCCAACTAAAGATTGTCTCGACGGGATTTTGAGATGGGTCGGTTAATGAAGGTGGCTTCATTCGACTCATAAAGTTTGTGCCATGCCCTACCCCACAAAAGAATTCGGTAAAATGGGATGAGAGCTCCGTCGCCAAAAAAACGAGGATGCGGGAGGATGACCTTGGAATAAACTGCGCGCGTCTCATCTGCACGACGCGCATGGCACGGCACCAGTGCCACACTGATACACCTGGATATTTATAGAAATAGAGGCCTCGGCCCTGCCCCCATATATTGATGAGACTGAATCACAGTTCATATTAGCTCATTTTCTGATGTGCTTCTAACTAGAGATCTAACTAGCCACCTTCAGTCCTAGTTACATCTCTAGCCAAGCAAAATAGGCAGTTTAGAGTGCTTATTACATTGCAGTTCAAAAAGTTACAGTTACGCCACACAGTGTTCAGATAGATGAGCTCAGTAATGATACACCATATTTCGTACACGATCATCTAACTTCTCCCCAGCTTAGTGTAAAAATCAGCCTGATTGTGCTATCTCCCCCACTCAGGCACGGAAGCAGGCTTGGGTGGTCAATTACTTTCTCGCTCACGAAATTGGGAGCGGAACTGTCACAGGCACAGCTAACAAGACGAACAATCTAACATTAAAACCTCGAGAACGTAATTTCACATGCCCCAGCTGAACCAAAGCTCTACAAAATTACACCAATTCTTCACGGTAATAACGTCGAGCACATGCCGCGCGCTTCCTCGGTCTCCATCCGCCACGAGAAGATCAGAAGAGGGCGATCTTCCAAATCCCCTTCGGCTCCGACCTTATTATTCGAAGAATTATATTAGTACATCCCCTAATGACGTATCAGCCCGACCGCAAAACCAAACATGGGTCCTCCTAATTCTTCTTGGAGTTGATGTAGTCCTGCAGCGCCTCCATCTGCTCCCTCGTCGGCGGCTGCTCGTTGTTCTTGATGGACCGGTGCACGTCGTACGTCGTCGCCCCAAAGAACACCAGCCTGCAATTCAGTCATATACGATCAAGCACCAGGCGTCGAATCGAGAGGAAGGAACGAGGCGGACACCTACCCGGCGGCGAACAGGACGATCTGCCTGGGGAAGACGTGCTTCCCAAACAGCCGCATGCTGCAACTGCTTTTGCTGCAACTGCTTTTGCCACTTGCTGCCTCTGTTCGTCGTCATGTCTGCAGGCCATATAGTAGGCAGGAAGTAGCTAGCCCAGCAGGTATCCCTTGCGGCCCATGCCACTTCATCTTGCTACATGGGCTTCATGCACGCAAGTTAACAGCACGCGGTTTGTTCTGCACCCACGGGCCACGTATGCTTCGCCTTCCATGCTTACGCCCGCGGCCGCAGTGGCCTCCCGCCATTTCCCCTCCATTCACAAGTTGCTGCGCCAGTGTCGCTCCCTCCAGCAACTCAACCAGCTCCACGCCCACATCCTGGTGCAAGGTTCCTCTGCCTTGGCCTCTGTCGCGTCGCAGCTCCTCGCCTCCTACTGCGCGCTGTCGTCTGAGTCTCAAAATGGCGCCCTCTGCTATGCCCGGTATCTGTTCGACGGAATTCCTGACCCGGACAGAGTCATGTGCAACGACCTCGTTAGAGCATACAGCAATAGCAGCTGCCCGCAAGAAGCGATCCACCTTCACTGCTGCATGCTCAGGCGAGGGATACTGCCCAATGAGTTCACCCTGCCGTTTGTCCTCAAGGCGTGTACGAGATCGCAGGTGTGGGAGCAGGCGCTGGTTGTCCATGCTGTGATTGTGAAGCTGGGCTTCGTTCAACAGGTGTTTGTAGGTAATGCACTTCTGCATTCCTATGCGCATGCTAGGTTGCTGGCAGATTCTAGGCGGTTCTTCGATGAGATGGTGGACAGGAATATTGTGTCATGGAACTCGATGATCGGTGGATACGCACAGGTGGGGAACACTCAAGAGGCGCTCACCTTGTTTGGGAGGATGAGGCGTGAAGGGTTGTTTACCGATGAGTTCACATTGGTCAGCCTACTTTTCGCCTGCTCGGGGGAGGGAAATCTTGAACTTGGTCGGCTTGTGCACGGCCATATGTTGGTTAGTGGGTCTCGGGTTGATCTGATTCTTGGCAATGCTTTGGTAGATATGTACAATAAGTGTGGGGATCTTTGGATGGCTCGTAGATGCTTTGACATGATGCCCCTCAAGAATGTCGTTTCATGGACATCCATGCTCTGCGCTCAGGCGAAACATGGGTCAGTTGATGCTGCAAGAGAATGGTTTGACCGGATGCCAGAGAGAAACATAGTCTCTTGGAACGCCATGATCTGTTGCTATGTTCAAGTTAGACGGTGCCATGAAGCATTGGATCTTTATAACCGGATGCAGTCTGTAGGTCTTACTCCAGATGAGGTTACCTTGGTGGCAGTCCTCTCTGCCTGCGGGCACACTGGCGATTTGACTTTAGGAAAGGCCATACACAGTTACATCAGAGATAGTCTCAGTCCTGGTGTCACTCTAGTTAATTCACTTATGGACATGTATGCAAAATGTGGCCAGGTTGACACGGCAATCGGCTTGTTCAATGAAATGCACAATAGAAACACAATTTCTTGGAATGTGATTATTGGGGGCCTGGCGATGCATGGGCATGCACAGGACACAATTATGTTCTTCAGATCAATGGTACATGAATCTTTCTCACCTGATGAGATTACCTTTGTCGGACTTCTTTCTGCATGTAGTCATGGGGGTCTGCTAGAGGATGGGCAGTATTACTTCGAAGCTATGAGATATGTTTACAATGTTAAGCATGAAATTGAGCATTATGCATGCATGGTTGATCTGCTTGGTCGGCGTGGCCACCTTGAAAAGGCTGTGGATCTAATAAAAGATATGCCAATGAAACCTGATGTCGTAGTCTGGGGTGCATTGCTGGGAGCCTGCAGGATACATGGAAATGTTGAGATTGGCAAGCAAGTCATCAAGCAAGTACTTGAGCTGGAGGGAATCAGTGGAGGAATGTTTGTCCTAATTTCAAACTTATTGTATGAAACTCACCATTGGGAAGACATGAAAAGGCTCAGGAAGCTGATGAAAGAGTGTGGAACAAAAAAGGATATGGGTGTTAGTTCAATTGAAGTCGACAATAGCATCCATGAATTTGTTGTGGAAGACACTAGACATGAAATCTCAAATGACATTTATGCAGCAGTTGATCAGTTGTCTTGTCATTTGGTTTCTCTATGTATCTCAGCTTTGGAAGCAGAAGAATTATCTGTGGAAGAGTGAACCAATCTATTTGTGATTCTTCCCTGAATTGATTAGAAACTCAGAAGCGTTATAGAAATGAAGGTGGACGTTATGCGTTGCCTGCACAAGCTAATGTTCTCAAGCTCTTTTTGGCTCCTCTGTGAAGCCTGAAGGTCGGTAGTTGAAAAAGCACATTTCTGGAAGTGCATTATAATCATTGGATCCATTGAAAAAAAAATTCTAGAGACTCAGTTTAAGCATCAAAGTCAGCTTACATAGAAAAGTATTACAAATGGATAACTTATTGTTTGCCCTTTGACATAACCTTTATTTAGTTTGCTCACTGGTTCAATTCTGACTTTCTGTAGCTGTCACAGTTCGCTGGGCAATCCACTCAACCAACTATACACTAATACAGACAGATAGGTGGACATTGCTTGCACAAGTGCAGTCACTATCTTCTGCGTTGTCTCAACATTTTCTGGAGAATCCTTTTGGAAAAAATATTTCCAGAGATAATATCTTAGAAGCAAGTTGAATTGGTCAAATCTTAACAGGGCAGCATTTTGATTGCATCAGGTAAAGATCTAAACATTTCGCATTTCTGCAGAGTGAACTGTGAACATAACTCTCCACTATCATGCATTTATTTTTGTTATTTTCAGTTGGCGAACGGTTAGATTCTGCCATGGTGATAGAGCTGGTGGCAGAGCTGGAGATACCATGTGCTGACCAAAGGTAGCTATTTCAACTTTATGCTGTACCGTCCCTGAAATTTTAATTCCGAGTGAAAACAAATGGTTTGCTACCAGTTGATGAACGGATACAAGATAGTAGTACTGGTCCATGCTGCACTGATCAGGTTACGATGCTCGTCACATGTTTTCTTAATGGTGCATCGATTTACTCAGTAGTATAGTTATGTGGGGCATGCTCCTTGCCGCTGGTTAGCTGAACTCAATGGAATGGATCAATAGAGTGCCCATGTGTCGTGTTTCGGCAGTTGAGCGCCGAAAAGCTATGAGTTGCCGCTAGTAACGCGCACATTATTGACCAGCAAGAGCTCGAGACAACGAGGCATAGGTACCCTGCATCATCTCTTCAGTCTTCACCGATCTGGATGGGTAGCTAGTTGGTTGGTACACTTTTCTTGTCATGCTGTTGCAAGTTAATGGTTGGATGACTTGGTTGACATAATTAAAAGAAAAAAAAAGATGACTTCTTTGAGGCTAGTGGGCATATATTGATGCTTTTGAAACCTGCTTTGTTCTTTTTCTTTAGAAAAAAACATGGAACTGCTTTATTCTTTTCAGATCTCATACTGAGTAAAGCATGTTTCGAGAGCTTGCTTATGATGACATCTTGCAATGCAATAATTTAGAATTAGAAAAGGAATACTGAGTAACTACTAGAATGATGAAGATTCCATTTTGGTTGTCAAGGATGCCGGAATGATGAATATTTCTCATTATATATATTTGTCAAGGATGAATTATGATCACCTAGAAGGTAGATAAACTAACAGACAGATCTATGCTTGCTTATAATTTGCATGACATGAAGATCTGTTTATCTAGATTCGAATAACTTTTCCATCATGGTTCCTGAGCAGAGCTGCTCACTGAACAATCTGAAGCTGACAAAGTTTTGAATTAACCTTAACCTTTAATTTTTTGCTTTGTGACATCGTAAACTTCTTCGGGATGTCTCGATGCCTCCCCAGTCATATACAGTAACGGACAATACAAAATCATATGTATACTATACTATACCGTACGCGCAGCATGCGAATGCCAGTGACTGAATCTATAGTCTGTACTCAGTCCAGCCTGAAAGTGCAGGATCAGAACCAATTATAAGTCACAATGTTTATGTCCACGCCTCAGTTGTACCCACCGAATGAATTAATGATATATAATCACCGAGACAAGATTGCTAATAGCTGTACGGCCGAAAGGGATGGGACAACCATCAGGCATTACAATTGCACAAGTTGGTCAGTTGAGCTCTTGACAAAAAACAAGCAACACAGTTCATCAATTACAATTGGCCAATAAATAATCTCAATCCTTGTAATGTTTGTTACAGTAATGGTTGGCAGTACATTAGAATGAAAATCTGATCAGTATGAATTGTTACTGTAATGTCTACAAGCAATGCGATGGCTGGGCAATAAATAATCATGTCTGAAAGAGAACGAAAAAAATCAAAATCAAGCAGCAATTACAGGTACAGCACGGCCATGGATTTCAGCCTGCAAGACATGGCGTCAGCCTCCGTTGCTGCATTTTTCCGAGCAATCCGGCTCCACTTCTGCTCAGTGTCAGAAATCTGGCAGGCCGTCACAAAATCAAGGACCTTGCCGAAGATCCTGAACATCTCCACAGCGAAAATGGTCTCTTGGCCGACGGCGATCGCCGCATTAGGATCCATGGGCGCGTCCGGGTGAGCTGACGCCTCAGTCCACTGTAGTGAGCTGAGATCAAGCTCAAACAGCTTCCGCACCACCTTCTCCCTCCGGTTCACCGGCCCATGGCGGTCACACCACGACACACAGAGCATAAACAGCCGGGACGCGCAGCACACCAGCGTCGGGGCATAGTCTCGCAGCCGTGGTGGCGGGCGAGACGTCTGGATGACAACCCAGAAGCCCATGTCCAGATGGTATCCGACGAGCGTGTCGGATTCGCAGTAGACGTAGAACATCCGGCCACAGACAGTGCCGGAGCACGCCAGCCCGACATCGGTAGGGAATCCGGCGATTTCAACCCACTTGTCGACCAAAGGATCATAAATCTCGCCGGAGACCAGTGGTTCGTCCCACTGCCCGCGCCCACCAACGGCGACAATGGCCAGCCTGGGCTGGCCTCCCTCCTCTTGTCCGGCAAATTGGTCATGAGAAGAAGCGAGCACACTGGAATCAGTGTCGTCGCTCAGCATGTCCCTGAGCCGGAGGCGCCTCAGGGAGAGCCGGTGCGGGTCCTCGTACACAGCGGAGGCGCCTCCCAACCGAGACTTGGCACGCCGGACATGTTTATCGGCAGGACGAGAGTGGCTAATGCTGCAATTGGCAGACATCTCGAACACCCCCAGCACGGGGCGAGACCGGGCGGTCCGCATGGGCGCCGCCTTGCGCCACGAGCCGGTGAGAGGGCTGAACACCATGACCCCCTTGTGGGTCTTCACCTTGCCGCCGTCCGAGCCACCAGATCGTCCACCGACGACGTAGAGGTCCTCCCCGACGCCGGCGACGGAGAACAAGAACCTCCCTTTGAGCCCACCCGCCCCGACCCGGCACCACCGGTGCGCGGCGACGTCAAGCGCGTGGACGGCCGGGGACGGGGCAGCGCCCCACCCGGCGTCCCCCTCGACCCCGAACAGGAACAGCCACGGCGTCCCGTGGGGTCCTTCCTCGCGGCGCATCCGCAGGAACTGCGGGGCGACGGTGAGGTCCCTCCACCGCCTGCACACGCACCGCGCGGCGAGGAGGGAGGCCAGCGGCAGCCGGCACAGCACCATCTCCATCACGTCGTCCGGGAGCTCCGACAGGGACGCCGCCGCCACCGCATCGGCACCGGCACCGGCACCGGCTTCTTCGAACGGCCGGTGCGCGGCTGACAAGGCGGCCCCTTTCTTCCAGGAGAAGCACTGCACCGCGGCGTCGTCCTCCTCCTCGACAGCTTCTGGCGGGCGGCGGCCCGGGGCAGCGGCCGCGGAGTCCATCTCGTCGCAGGAGCAGACGCGGCACCCCCCGGCGCCGCCGAGGGGCAGCCTGAGGCAGCTCCTCCTCCTCCTCCGGCGCCCGCGGCGGTCATCATCGCACTCGCTCCGCTTCCCGTCGGAGTCGGGTGCGGCGTCCGGCGGCTCGGCGCGGAGCAGCGCCGAGAGGCTGTTGCTGCCAGATCTCTGGAGCACTCTGGGCATGGTTAATTAGGTTGTGAAGAAGTTGTGCGCGGAGGGGATCCCGGGGGCGTGGATTTGGAGGAGGATGCCGCGGAGGAGGAGGAGGAAGAGCTTGGCAAGGGAGGAGATGGAGAGCATCGCGTCGCGCCGGATTATGGAGGGCGGTGGTGGTTGGAGTGGGAGTTGGGGAAAGCGGAACGAGCCGACGTGGTGGGGTGGGTGGTGACGCCCGCGCGGATGGATGGAGGCCACGGGACACGGAGCGGTCGAGATGGCAAAAGGAAACGGGCCGGGGTTGTTGTTGGTGCGAGTGAAGCAAGTGGCGGCCCGCGCGTTTCACGGGGCCGGCGATGGCGGAGTGATGGGCCGGAGCGCGTGGCTGCGCGGGCGCGCGATCCAGTGCTGGAGGATGACGACGTTCGGGCGCGCGATCCGGGGCAGTCGTGCCGATCGGTACGTGCTCGTTTGCGTGTGGCGCATGTGAGTGTGACGGAGGACGCAGTGCCCACTTGCCGATTCAGATTCAGGTGTACGTGCGGTCGCGAGCAGGTCCTCCGACAATCAAGGATGATGCAAGTCCGATGTTCTTGAACGATGTTGAGCGTTGAGGCTAATTTGTTTTGCTAGACGTTTGACACCGATAATGTACCTTCATAAACTTTGAAAATAATCCCAAAGGAATTAAGAATTGGAGGTTTCAGTTCCACAATGTGGAGTGTAGGGCTCAATTGGGAATTGGAATGTTGAGCGTGGTTCTTACATGCGCCCGGCCGGCGGGCGTCTGGTTCACGCGCGCGCTTAGGCTAATTAGCCTGCGCCCCCGGATAACACATCTTAGACAAACTCAGTTGCAACTGAACTTCAGAAAGTTTCAACTAGTTTTTCAAAAGGATCTGGCTTGCCGTGAGGTGACTTAGTTTTTGTAGTCATGAAAAAAAAAATTAACTTAGATTTTGTGATCGGCTAAGTCACATTCTGTTGGCGACCAGAAACAAAAGTTATTGGACCGGGTCCACCATCAATTCGAACCCGTTAACGCAGAAAAAAACCGTTGCAACTTTTGGGCGCCAAATATTTTGGTACCGGCGGGAAAATAAAATCTGTGGGCCTTTTGGGCCTTCGTTGGCCAGGTTGGGCTTCTTTGAGAAAAAAAAAACAGTTTTGTGGGCCTTTGTTTGACAGGCTGGGCTTCTGGTAGCCAACACGAAATAAAAGGAACCCGAAACCGAGTTGTCCACCAGATGGGGTGGGAGTCCCGATCACAGTCGGAAACTTAGCCGCCAAAAAGAAGGAAGGAAGAGGGAACTGGGAGCAGATCGAAACAGAAGAGGCGGCGATCCCAAAACAGTCAAGAACATGGAAATCGGGAGAGGCGCCATGGATACACCAGGGCCAAGAAGGAGATGCATAAGGCAAACAATTGAAACACCAAATCAGATGAAGGTTGGGATCTCTGCTGACCTGTTAGGTTATGCTGTCTTCTTCTCTACTTGTTCATGTCCCGTGTTGCTTCTGTTCTTTTTCTTGTGCGCCCACCATGAGAGATTGCTGTCAAGTGTTGCTTCTGTTCTTGTTCTTGTGCGCCACCATGAGAGATTGCTGTCAAGTGTTGCTTCTGTTCTTGTTCTTGTGCGCCACCATGAGAGATTGCTGTCAAGTGTTGCTTCTGTTCTTGTTCTTGTGCGCCCACCATGAGAGATTGCTGTCAAGTGTTGCTTCTGTTCTTCACCTTGTTCGCCCACCATGAGAGATTGCTGTCAAGTGTTGCTTCTGTTCTTCATATTGTGCGCCCACCATGAGAGATTGCTGCCCCTTGTTGCTGCTGTTCCTGATCTTGTGCACCCGTCATGACAGATTCCCTTGTTGCTGCTGTTCATGATCTGTATGTATAACCATGCTCCTTGTTACTAAATCTTGTGTTATATTTATGCAGGACAAAAACACAACGAGTGGAATCCAAATGCCTACATGCATCACAAGTCAAACTTATCCTACAGTCACAAGTATTCAGGTGTGTTAGCACTAAAATTACTACTTCATTGAACATATAAATTCCAATGGTCTGCAGTTGTAATTGTCTGAAATGGGATCTAGATGCGAGCACTAGAAACTGTTATTCCTCCATCATGAAATGGTCTCAATGTTAAGCCCTGTACACTAGTTTTTTTATGACAAAATTGATGAACATAAAGCTCTCTGTATGGACATACTGATGCTATGAAATACTGCAGGACAATATGCTAGATACAAATCTGACAACAAGAATTACAGAGCAAAGTAATCCTAGTGTGACGAATAATCAGGTATTTGTGCACTAAATTTCCAACTATTCATGTACATATATGAATTGACATGATTTGTTGTTGTAATTGTTTCAACAGGATGGAAGCATTATAAACCTACATGACACCCAAAAGGTTGTTTATCAGCTTGATGAGTTTGATAGCTGGAATAACAAACTACATGTTGAGGTATGATATTCTCTACATCAGTTTACAATATCTTCATGTATGACTACTGCATGGTTACACAAAAATTTTGGTTCAATTATACAGAAAATGGATCAGCTTATGAAGGATCAACAGATATCAATATCAGTCACAGAAACAGGACATGTGAGTGAAGAAACTGAAACAAAACAGAAATATTACTTTTCATAATATGCCATGTTCATCTCTATAACATGCCATGAAATGTTTATGTTGAGCAGGTAAACACAGACAGTATTGGTTTGATCGCAGCACAAGCATCAACTTCAGATCAAGAATACATCAGCAATCAGGTATGAACAACAAGTATATAAGCAGAACTGTGCTTCTTTTTCATCATCAAGATTACACTAGTGACAATAGATGAAAGAACCTATATCCTACAAATATTTCAGGTTGTCATCTCACAAGGTGGAAGTAACACAGAATTGGACCAAAACTATCAGGACAATGGCACAGTCAATGAGGTAACAGGATTTGTACTTTGACAAAACAAACATCATCTTGTAACAACTTGAAAAGCAATATAACTTAACTTTATAAATGTTTGCAGCCTCGTATCGGAAGCTTCACTTATCTGCTGAATGCACCATTGGATGATGAGCTATTTGAGGTATCGGCAACGAAACATGAATCCTGCAATTTCTTTCAACAATACGAATTACTATGAAAGTATATAAGTAATAATATTTATCATTTTCTCAGCAACACAGCATGTACCTGACAACTAGCAGGTTCAGTGGAGCAGAAGAAGCAATCATTCCAACAAGTCAGATAGAAGAACAAATTATACCATCAACTCAGATTTTCCATTCTCAAGAAATGGTCCCAAATGATCAAATTCAGCATTCTGGTTACCTTGTACCAAATGATCAACAGCATTCTGATTATATTGCCAGTCATGGCATTCTTGGCAGTTCTGGATTAGAAGGCACCTCAACTGAAAATACAAGAGTGGAGGATACAATGAGAATCACTGATTTGATAGATGGTACTGATGATGCTGAGGCAAATATTGATGACATGTTTGATTATTTTCAGATGCCAGTCAATCAAGGAAATGAAGAAGAAATGGGAAATAATGATGATGCTGAAGCTTCTAATCCAAGTGCAGCAATAACAAAAGAAGACATTGCAATGTTCAGGCATAACGAGAGTATTAACCAAGCTATATCATTGAGCCAAGAAGGTCATAGCATGCATGCTCCCATAATTGATCAAGTTTTTGATGATCCAGACCAAGCTTACAAGTTTTACAATGAGTATTCACTTATCATTGGATTCTCAGTAATCAAATGTGGAAATTACCACTCCAAAAGCAAGAAAAACAATGGTGAAGTTACACGACACATCTTCAAATGCAACAAACGTGGACTGACAGATGAGCAAAAACAGCAAAAGCAGCTAAAGAAGAGAGTACAGATAAGCAAGAGAAAAACTGTCAACAAAGGGCCAGACACTTCTAAATCAGCAGCACCTAAGAAGAAAACAAAAGTTAATGAAGTGACTGGATGTCCAGCAGAGATGGTCATCACCTTGGAGAACGGTGTGTGGACAATTACAAGGCTCAATCTGGAGCACAACAATGCCCTAGTTGCTCCTGAGCTCTCAAAGCTTCTGAGGTCCCATCGGCAATTCACACCTGAAGAAATAAAGATGATCAGGACTTTTATCAGTGTGAACATACCAGACCGAAATTTTTTTGCTTGCCTAAGCTTCTTGAGAGGAGGAGTGCAACTGAACAATTATACAAAGAAGGACATAAGTAACATCAGGAACCGAATACGAAGGGAAGACGGACAAAATGACATGACTAAGTGCAGAGAATATTTCACAAACAAACAAATCGAAGACCCTCTGTTCTTCTTCACATTCGACACAGATGATGAAAACAGGGTGCGCAACATATTCTGGTCACATGCATGTAGCAGGACAAACTACGAACACTATGGCGACATTCTAAGTTTCGACACCACGTACGAAACAAATAGATACAATCTCAAGTTTGCGCCTTTCGTTGGTATTAATGGACATGGCCAGAATATATTGTTTGGTGGAGCGTTGCTAGCAGATGAAACTACAGAAACTTTCAGGTGGTTGTTCAAGGTCTTTCTAAAATGTATGGGAGGAAAGGCACCCCTCACAATCATCACCGACCAGGACGCAGCAATGAAAGCAGCTATAGCAATAGAACTACCGCGATCTGTTCACAGAAATTGCCTCTTTCATGTTGTAAGAAAAGCTGAACTAAACTGTGGGCAGACCTTTGCAAACAAAGGAAAAGAGTTCACAGACAACTTCTATTACATTGTATACAATTGATTGACAACAAGGGAGTTTGAAGACCTATGGAACTGGCTTATGGACAAGTTTGCTGTCAGACATATAAGGTACTTGCAGCAGATGTATGAAACCAGAAGCAGATATGTGCCAGTGTACTACAAGCAACAGTTCCTGCCGTTTATTGTCTCTACATCGAGAAGTGAAGGGACAAATGGAGTTTTCAAATACAATGTTGGTGGTAAAACATCAGCAATAACCTTTGTTCAAGAGTATGACAGAATTCTAAGCGCTCAGGAAGAGACATGCAGGGAGCAAGATAAAAATAAGTCACAAGATGTTCCAATTCTGCTAACACAATACTACTTTGAAAGGCAGGCAAGAGATTTCTACAACATCAACATCTTCTTCAAATTCCAACACATTTTTAAAGAAGTTGGCAAGTATCAAGTTGTAGAGATGAAGCGAAACGAGCAATTTGAAGTATGCAAGCATGAAGAGCATTCAAAACAAGAAGTGAGACCAAGAAAGTACCTAGTTCTTGTTCAGCTCAGAGAGGAGAACTACACTTGCATATGTGGAATGTTCCAAAAAGATGGCCTGCTTTGTCCCCATATCATGGCTGTGCGGATAAGGATAAACAAGCACAAGTGTAACACCCCACTCTAAAAACTAGCATATATTATAGTAACAAGGCTTAAAAGAAAAGAAAACGAAACTCAATGCTAGCACACTATTAAAAAGCGCTATATTGCAACATCTACCAAAGTGAACAAACTTCAAAAGATCAAACCATGATTACAAGCTTAAAAGTTTTAAACATGAGAAAACAAATGGTCCATGACCAAAACTTGTGTGCATGTGCAATTCAGCTAATCCCCATGCCCATCATGCTCGCTTTATTCATTTGCACCTGGAAAGATGAAAGGGGTGAGATAAACTCAGCAAGCAACGGCTATGAATACATACATATCTCACATATAGTTGGTTATTCGATTTTAAAACAAGGGAACATGCAACAACCAACATGAGGAGCAATAAATCAAACGCAAGTAATCTTACAATCAGATCATGATATATGATTCAACCATCTATAATTCTCCAAATAAATAATCGTCCAAGAATCTCCATGATAAATCAACATACTCTGATTTAATAAAAATGTATGCATGCCATGATGCAACTTCAGTTGAGAGTTTTATGTTGGATGATGCCAACCTCTCATGCAACTCCATGTACCGGTACTAGTCATGCACGATGGCAATGACAGGCCTATAAACTTCAGATGAATTAATGCATATGTTTGCATGTGAACGACAAGTATGCATAATATCGCTGATCGCAATCAGTACAAGACAAAATCATTGATGGAGCAATATAAACGACATAGATAAAACTGATCCGAGTGTCAAGCATACGACATATTGAGTTTGACAATCAATCTTCATGCATCACTGATTAAAATCAAATGGGCGATCATCAAACACCAATGATACAGCAAGAAAATAAAGCAATTGATGATATTTCTGTTGTATTTGCCATTTTATTCAGAAAAGATGCAAAACATGCATATAGACATAGCGATTTGCCACAACCCCTACGTTACTTGCCTCTTTAACCGATGATGACGATGAAGAGAACTCGCCAAATCAAGGGTTGGAAGCACTACCACCTGATTCAACAGTAGTAACGGCATATTCAAAATCGCATTATCACATAAAAACTGAATGTAAAGCGCTCCTATGGTCGTTTGCAAAGAAAACCCAAAACAGTCCCAATACTTCGAAAACTGTCTCCACATAACAGTCGGATTAACATTTTCATAACTCTTTTTATACAGCAGAGAAAAGGATAAATGAGCATACTACGAGCATGTACAGAAAATTATCTACAAGATTTCTATTGAACTCAAAAATTAATTCTGACTGTAAGATTGGTTAAACTGACAAACATGTCAGTCATTCGGTTTGCATATTATACTGCGAACAGCTGACATTCCGAAAATCATATCTCCATAAATACAATACGAAATTAGGTGTTTAAGCACTCTATGGAAAGGTATTTAGACCCTCTATAACTTTCATATCCACCCAATTTTCATATCAACACCCTAAGGTGTAGAAAATAAAGAATTAACAGTTACTGAGCAGACTGCTAAAGCCAGCAGATTAACAGACGCAACCAACGCGACCTCTCGGCAAGGATCACGACCTAATACCAGTGCTATGCCTTCCTAAACGTAGGAGGACACAAGAGATTACAAATTGGACCATTACCTAACACAAATGTTCGAGCATCAAAGATCTTCTCTTAATTAGGCCGGCCCCTTTTCCTTCTCTACTTTACAACGCCTTGCACTCCTGCTGCAGATCGTGGAGTTTTTCTTCCTCCTACCCAACAGCAGAGATGAATGGCAAGAACAAGGGGAAAGGATGGGGAAAACTAGCGGCAAACCATTTTCCCATACCTTGGCTTGCAAGGAGATCATTGGGATCGCCGTGCCCTGGAGAAGAAGATGATGAGGCGGCGGTCCTGTTTCTCTTCTGTAAAGAGCACCATCGTGAGAGGAGAGAACGGCAGGGGAAGGGACAGGACGTGGGTTAGGGGTTTTAGGGTTAACTTCCCTGTCTTGGACTCTAATTAGGCCTAGTTTGGATTCCCACTTAGGCCACAAATCAGGCCCAAAACGAAATTAGGATTTATTATTTTTTTTCTGGGATGTTACATTCTCCCCTCCTTTAAGGAATTCGTCCCCGAATTCTACCGCTCTACGCCAAGAACAAAACATGACATTGGGGAAAAACAAGTACTAAATATATATCGGTTTCAAAAAGTTGGGTTTACTTCCGATGCAGGACCTCCTCAACCTTGTAAGTAGCTTCCCTCTTAGTTTTACTTGACCAATGCATTTTTTCATAGTTGATCACTTCTCTCCTTAGAACACGATCTGAGGTTTCCAAGATACGAAGAGTATGAGACTCGATAAGATCCCGCTCAAAAGTGATAGGCTTCAAGTCAATCTTGTTCTCTGGATCATGAAGATACTTCTTCAACATGGACAAATGGAAAACATTGTGTACCCCCTTCATGGACTCCGATAACTCCAATTGATAGGCTAATTTTGCAATGCGTGCAATTACCAAGAAGGAACCAATGTACCTCGGCTAAGCTTCCCATTGGTGCCAAAACTTACAATGCTTTTAGTTAGTGAAACCCTCAAGAGGACATGATCATCCAACCACAAACTCTAGCTCACACCTCCTCACATCCAGCGTAGCTCTTCTACCGACTCTAAGCAGCCAACAAGTTATGACATAATTCGACAACCTTACCAACAATTTGTTGAATCCAATCTGGCTGTAAGAAGGCCTTCTCTCTTACTGAATTCCACCATTGTGGCGACCTGTATCGCCTACCATATAGCACCTCGAATGGTTCTATCTTAATGCTAGCATGAAAGCTAATATTATAGGAAAGCTTGGCTAAAGCCAAGTGATCCTCCCAACTGCCTTTCCATGAAAGCACACAAATATATCCTTCAAGGTCTAAATCATCCATTTGGATTGTTCATCCTTCTGTGGTTGAAATGCAGTACTAACATGCCTGTCTGTATCCAATTCCTTCTACATACTTTCTCAGGACATAGAAAGAAACATAGCATCTCAATCTGGTCTTTGGGGAACCATGTAACCTCACAATTTGCGGGACATAAAGAGGACCTAAAGAGCACTAGATGTCACCATTTAGGGTAAAAAAAAGGTTGCACAAAAGGGAGGGTGTATATGGAAAAACATTCCATTGAAAGCTAATATCCTCTTCGGATGGAGCCAACAAGGAATAGTCTTCCAGAAGAAAGATATGATGGAATGGTATTGATAAAGCAAACAATGTCGAGAATGACATTAAAAGAATCAAAGGCAATCATCACCAAATTGGTAAAGAAATCCTCGTCACCACTAGAGATGACATAACAAGGACAAACACTAGAGGTGCAAATAATGGCATTGGGAGAATTGACTGCTACCGATTGCCCAATCCCCTCAACTGATAATTTTTTGCCCTTCTAGCAAAGTCTATGGATATGACGGGAAAACAAGATCGAGAATCAAATAGAGCATAGGTATGATGAGAATGCATGGGTAACATACCAGTCACAACATGGTTTCAACTCTCATCTCATTGATAGGCAAAGCATGTGCTCCAGAATGTGCTGAAGAAGAAGAAACACATGTAACATGAGAATAAATTCCCGCTCTTGACTGTGTAGCTGCGATAGGCCATTGAGAACAAATAAATAGTTCGTTCGAATCCTTCCTCCTAATCTATCAATCGTTCACTTAATTCCTTATGTAGTCGTCTAGCTGGATTTGCATCTAGTCCATGAATATTTTTCGGGTAGAGCCTTCTTGCAAGATCTCAAAAAAAACAGCCCAATCCTGACTCCTTTATGTTAAATCCCTTTAACTCCTTGTTCACAGTTTCCACCAAATTCTCTTCTGCACAAACTGATGGGACTCAACCTCAACTGCAATCTCATTATCCCGTGCAGCATTACAACCCTTGGGTTAAAGGAGCATGACTAGTTCCACAACCTCTAGTCATAGTGAAGCGACCACAACCAATATGATATGATATCTCTACAACCCTTAACGATTATAAGCCACATATTTATACCATAAGAGGCTACACTATACAAAAGAAAAGATAAACACATGACAAACACAACGCAACAAACAAAAGATAACTCTCATATATAGCAGCGAAAAAAAAACAGGATATAACACAAAAGCGTGTGCAATGCAATGCATAACCCATACCCATTCCTATAAGTGCAATGTGTGTCAATTTAAAATTATTTCCAAGGATCTAAAGCCTGCTCTGATACCAACTGTAACACCCCACTCTAAAAACTAGCATATATTATAGTAACAAGGCTTAAAAGAAAAGAAAACGAAACTCAATGCTAGCACACTATTAAAAAGCGCTATATTGCAACATCTACCAAAGTGAACAAACTTCAAAAGATCAAACCATGATTACAAGCTTAAAAGTTTTAAACATGAGAAAACAAATGGTCCATGACCAAAACTTGTGTGCATGTGCAATTCAGCTAATCCCCATGCCCATCATGCTCGCTTTATTCATTTGCACCTGGAAAGATGAAAGGGGTGAGATAAACTCAGCAAGCAACGGCTATGAATACATACATATCTCACATATAGTTGGTTATTCGATTTTAAAACAAGGGAACATGCAACAACCAACATGAGGAGCAATAAATCAAACGCAAGTAATCTTACAATCAGATCATGATATATGATTCAACCATCTATAATTCTCCAAATAAATAATCGTCCAAGAATCTCCATGATAAATCAACATACTCTGATTTAATAAAAATGTATGCATGCCATGATGCAACTTCAGTTGAGAGTTTTATGTTGGATGATGCCAACCTCTCATGCAACTCCATGTACCGGTACTAGTCATGCACGATGGCAATGACAGGCCTATAAACTTCAGATGAATTAATGCATATGTTTGCATGTGAACGACAAGTATGCATAATATCGCTGATCGCAATCAGTACAAGACAAAATCATTGATGGAGCAATATAAACGACATAGATAAAACTGATCCGAGTGTCAAGCATACGACATATTGAGTTTGACAATCAATCTTCATGCATCACTGATTAAAATCAAATGGGCGATCATCAAACACCAATGATACAGCAAGAAAATAAAGCAATTGATGATATTTCTGTTGTATTTGCCATTTTATTCAGAAAAGATGCAAAACATGCATATAGACATAGCGATTTGCCACAACCCCTACGTTACTTGCCTCTTTAACCGATGATGACGATGAAGAGAACTCGCCAAATCAAGGGTTGGAAGCACTACCACCTGATTCAACAGTAGTAACGGCATATTCAAAATCGCATTATCACATAAAAACTGAATGTAAAGCGCTCCTATGGTCGTTTGCAAAGAAAACCCAAAACAGTCCCAATACTTCGAAAACTGTCTCCACATAACAGTCGGATTAACATTTTCATAACTCTTTTTATACAGCAGAGAAAAGGATAAATGAGCATACTACGAGCATGTACAGAAAATTATCTACAAGATTTCTATTGAACTCAAAAATTAATTCTGACTGTAAGATTGGTTAAACTGACAAACATGTCAGTCATTCGGTTTGCATATTATACTGCGAACAGCTGACATTCCGAAAATCATATCTCCATAAATACAATACGAAATTAGGTGTTTAAGCACTCTATGGAAAGGTATTTAGACCTTCTATAACTTTCATATCCACCCAATTTTCATATCGACACCCTAAGGTGTAGAAAATAAAGAATTAACAGTTACTGAGCAGACTGCTAAAGCCAGCAGATTAACAGACGCAACCAACGCGACCTCTCGGCAAGGATCACGACCTAATACCAGTGCTATGCCTTCCTAAACGTAGGAGGACACAAGAGATTACAAATTGGACCATTACCTAACACAAATGTTCGAGCATCAAAGATCTTCTCTTAATTAGGCCGGCCCCTTTTCCTTCTCTACTTTACAACGCCTTGCACTCCTGCTGCAGATCGTGGAGTTTTTCTTCCTCCTACCCAACAGCAGAGATGAATGGCAAGAACAAGGGGAAAGGATGGGGAAAACCAGCGGCAAACCATTTTCCCATACCTTGGCTTGCAAGGAGATCATTGGGATCGCCGTGCCCTGGAGAAGAAGATGATGAGGCGGCGGTCCTGTTTCTCTTCTGTAAAGAGCACCATCGTGAGAGGAGAGAACGGCAGGGGAAGGGACAGGACGTGGGTTAGGGGTTTTAGGGTTAACTTCCCTGTCTTGGACTCTAATTAGGCCTAGTTTGGATTCCCACTTAGGCCACAAATCAGGCCCAAAACGAAATTAGGATTTATTATTTTTTTCTGGGATGTTACAACAAGCTCCCAGAAAAAATACTTCATTGACCGCTGGAGGCCTAAACAGAAAAGAAGTATTAAACATGTTGCAAACCCAGATGCATTGATTGAAGAAAACAGTGTCTTGAGATACAATGTGCTTGCAAGAAAATTGGGCAATGTAGCATCAGATGGAGCTAAAGGTGTACAGAGGTACAAATATCTATATGAACAAGCAGACAGGTTGGAGATGCTAGTCAACATGATACCCATAGAGGAAGGAAACAACACACCCGAAGAACCTATCTCTAGGCAATCAAATATTTCAGTGCCGCAAGAAACATACACAAGACCGACAGCAAACCCAGAATCAAACAATCCTTTCATGAATCAAACCTCAAGCACATCATCAAGGTCAGCATGAAGCAACACAAACCAATTCAGCAAAGAAGCTAACAATCACATGAGTAATGGAAGCAGAGGTATAACAAATTCAGATGTACTTACAGCAGGACAACCAGGAATAGCAGCTACGTCGTATACTGCAACCCAAGCATCGACAGCAGCTGCATCAACCACCGCAGCTCAACCAACAGTGGCAGGTCCATCATATATGACCACTGAATCAATAGCACCACCTTCGATAACAGCACCTCCTCCTGCTGCAGCAATTGTCAAGGAGAAACAGCAGCTCCTAAACCCTGCTTTCATCAAACCAAAGGGCAGACCACCTGGTGCAGGAAAAAGGAAGAGGATGATGCCGGAAGCAGAAATAGCAAGAGTTCGCAAAAAGATCACATGCAGTCATTGTTCATCAGAAGAGCATAATATCACAAATTGTGACATGCTTCACATTGACTCCCCACCAAAGAAGAAGAAAAGCAAGGCTAAACCCAAAAATAATGGTACAGATACACTTATATTGGTTCAAAAATTGAGATTTCTATGTTACATCATAATTCATTACACAGTAATTATGTCCTCACATGATACTACAGGTACAAACAGGAAAAAGGAATCAAACAAGTCAAAAGATCCAAGGGCCTCCATGCAAAATACAGGGTGAGTGTTTTCAACTACTGAAAATATGAGCTTACAGAAAAAAAAGCAAATAAACTAATTCTGACATCAATGCAGGATCATGACACCACAGATTGGTTGAAGGAGATCAATATATCAAGACAAGCACGAAAGCATGACAAAATGATTCGTTATTTGATCATCAA
Source organism: Eragrostis curvula (assembly GCA_007726485.1). Lineage (NCBI taxonomy): Eukaryota > Viridiplantae > Streptophyta > Magnoliopsida > Poales > Poaceae > Eragrostis > Eragrostis curvula. The sequence continues at coordinate 25,928,619 of CM017441.1, read as the reverse complement.
ACATATTCAGCCATTCCTGTAATTTAGAGAGAGATACATATCTGTAATTTATTGAGACAGCTATTTATGTAATAAATTCAGACATCTATTTATTGTAATATGAATTCAGACACATGAATTCAGATACAAATACTTACCATTGCATCAGTGATTTATGGTACGTACCTGAATGCAAAGGGAGGTACTTGTTAACACCAATTGTGCTGCAGAATTAAATACAGACATTAGTATAATTACAAACGCAACAATTATTGCAGCATAAGAAAACTATAGATATTAAATACTTAACTTTTATATCACAGTCAATCTCGTAAGCTACATTCATCAGCTTCATTCGTCCACAATGGTGCCGCAATAACCGTATCAGGACAGAAACGGCACAAAACACAAATAATACAACACAACACAAAACCAGTACCTCTGAAAAACACTACAACAAAAAGCAAAATATATTTTGCCCATGAAATCGTTATTTAGAACCTACATTTATATTTATATAGGCCTGAAAATTGTAATGGGCTTGTAAATAACACTTCTCCATCATAAATTGATGCTGCATTAATTAATAATAAAGCAAGGTACTTGTCCATGACACAAAATAACATTGTTCCTGACCATACTAAGAAATTTAAACTGGAGTATAAAGAGTTTGTGAGAAACTGCAAAATTCAAACCATCCTAACTAGCAACGACCGTAAACTTTAACACAACTAAAAACTAAACTAAGCAGCAGCATCCTTCAAGCATCAGCGACATCTTCAAGCATCAGCAGTTGGTGTTCCAGGCGCATCATCTTCATCACCATGAGAAGAACCACCATCAGAAACATCATAAGATCCATCGTCTTCATCGCTACCTCCACCAGAATGATCAGATGGTTCTGGTTGTGGTTCTGACTCTGATTCTGGTAGTGGTTGCGGATTAGCAGCAGGAGGAACAAAATAACACGAATCAATAGTGCCACCCAAACTAGTTGGATGATGAACTGTCATTTTGTAACCAAAGTCATCATCAAGGTTACGGAAACCTAGAACCTTAACTTTTTTGAACCTAAAGGTCATGTCCGGTTCAACAGAGGCATATGAGCTGCACAGCGTGTTGGCAAGATTTTCATCTGCGCACTTGATGAAGACTTTGTTCCCCTGATCAATTGCTACCTTAATATCAACACATTGAAGAATCCTGTACAGACAATAAAATATCAGACAAACAATAAAATACAGTATATAATAAACGCAAGCATAATTGATAAAGTAATAAGCTAAAGAAAATTACCTCCTGCAGCATTCTGTGACAGTTAGCCACAAACAATCAACATTAAGTGATCCAGACAGAATAACCAAACTATGTTGAGGACCAGGTTCAACACCAAGGTACTCAGAAACAACCCTGCTCATCAGTACCGTCTCTTCAACACCATCATCAACAGCATCAGATGGGATACTTGGGAATACTTTAATCTTCAAGCAAAGAGCAGGATCATCAGATGGGATAAAGTATTCAACTTTATCAACCCTAGAACACTTCGCCCTAAAAGTAGGATTCTCAGTTGAAATCATATGGTAACTCAAATATCCAGCATGTTCATCAGAACAACACTTTATAGTTATCCATTTCTTCTGAGGGTGCATTGCAATGTCCAAATCCTTAACTGATAGCCAACGGTAAGTCATCCTGTAATACAAAAAGGACAAGATTGCAAAATCATTATATCGAAACTCAAGCATTCACAAACAAATAAATAAATAAATTGAACCAAAGGAATCGTTTCAATCACCTGCTAATCGCTTCCAACAAAATCAGAAACCTATCATTGGAACCCGTGAAGTTATAATTTTTAATCAACAAAGTCTGAGACCCTTCAACAATTCCCAAATATTCGCCAGCAGTCCTTGAGATGACCAATGACTTGTCCTTGCTGGCATAAGGAGACACTTTGTTATCTGTTCTCTCTTTCCTCAAAGGACCTCCTGAAGAACCACCTCCTTGGTACGGGGAAACAGCTTTTTCAGACATCCTGGTGACGTTGAAAAAAGAAGATGGATCAGATACAATACATTGTTAACTAGCTTAATAATAACAAATCCTAAAATTAAATATCCACAGGAAAGATTACTGCTATGCCCTGCTTACTATTATGCTAAAACATTATAAACCCATTCTCTAATCGTTCAACATCATACCGCTCCAAAAAATACAGACTAATTCAGTCGGTATGCAAACAACAAAAAGAGCACAAACAACTTCACAAAAAAACACAAGAACACAAGCAAGCCCAGTACTACATTGACAAAATTCGATTCAACATAGACAGCTGAAACAAAATATTGCAAAATGTACAACTAAAACTAAAATTACCTGAACGGCTAAAAGACAACCAATCCTGGTGCAGATCTAGATATAAAATGAGATTCTGACAATTAAAAGAAGAACAGTATATTAGGCCACAACATGAAAAGGCGAAAGGCGACAAGTAAACAGTAAAGGAGCCAACAATTTCTGTCAACATATTAACCAGTACATGGAAGGGTAACCACAAACAGAAGAGGCACTCGCAAAGAAAAGAAAGAAATAAGAATGAAGAAATAAATCTAAAGAGGCGCAATAACAACCTTCTCTGTCTTGCGCAGCAGAGAAGAAACCCTAAAAGAGACGAAAAGGTACACGAATGATCAAATGTTTCGTGGGTGTATATAGGCAAACAGGGAGGACAACCGTTTGCCAAAAAATCAGGGATTCGTGCATATCCAACAACTAAAAGGGACGAAGCACGTCCCTGGGAAAAATAAGTGCGAGTAAATCACGCAAAAAAAAAAAAAACGGTAACAATTAAACCAAAAATAACGGAAACAGAATATCTAATTACTTGGCAGTAATATAGAGAACGTGGGCAAGGGGAAATGACACGTTACTGTTAATAAAGAACACCGATGCCCAACTTAATGCCTCTTGCTAATGCTACCAATATTTGCTAAACCAAAAACTAACATGGAGAAGGCAATTTTAATTCAACAAATTATTTCCATCTGCTGTCGAACATTGACAGTGACTGAGTAATGAAAATGTTTAAAAACTTTAAGGATCCAATTAAAGAAGGTAAGGAACAGTCAGTAAGAAGTTACCTGAATTATAACAGATGAACTTGTTAATCCAACCATCCTACAAAAATGTAGGCAACAGATTAATCAAATTTACAAATACAAGAAGTATTCAATCAAAAAAAAAAATAACAAGACAATTTGAAACTTAACTTTTCAGTTAGTATCACAAAAATATTTGTCTTCTAGCTTGAGGCGGCAATGATTCCAGAAACACAACATCATGAAACAATCAAGATCACAAAATAACCACATGAACCAACTTCAGGTGAATATAACCCATACAAACAAGCTGCACATAAGACAGCATAACAAATATTTACAATACAAAATAACCACAGTTCAAAGTTCAATTAACCACCATACATTACATTACACTACCACTTCACTAGATCAGAAACTAAACAACTAGATTTAGCTGCATCGCAAACAGAGAGTTTCTTCAGTCTGCAAAGAGCTTGAAAGCAGCTTGCTTGGGGGTGTCAATGTACACAAACTCCGGAAAGACATTGTCCACAGCTGCAAAGCGTACCTTACCACCAAAGACTGGAAATTCCTGACCATCCAGTTTCTTGGCATCAGCAGCAGTTGCTGTCGCAACATAAATGGTACCATAAGCAGAACAAGAAATCTTAAAGTCACAGTTGCCGCCAAGCAGCAGCTTAGTCACAGAGGTCACACAATACATCTTGCTGGCATTGATAGACCGCTTAATGTGGCTAACAGTAACAACCAGCAGCTTGTCACTTCCTTCTTCAAAGTCCACACCAAGATATTCACGAATTGGATCAGCTGAGTCAAGATCATATCTGACAACACTTTTGCCAGCAGGCTCAACCTTGACTTCAGCAAGCTTCACCTTCTTGGAACTTTTGCCACCACTCTTAAGCTTCCCCTTCCCCTTCTTGCAACCACTTCCAGAAGCTTCACCTTTGGCCATCTTGTCCCTTAAAGTAAATAATAAGGTCAATTAAGTTTATAAAAGGCAAACAAGGCATAAATAATCTGACACATTAGGACAAAAAGAAGAAACATGGCCTTATTTACAAAAGCATGTTAATGTACAAAATAGTTAAATGTAAATATAAAAAACACCGGTGAGTTTTCAGTGGTAAAACTTAAACATAAAAAATAGCAGAGTCGATCAATAGCATTGCAACTCAACATTAAACATGACACATTTTATTCATTGTAACTTTGGACACCTAAACAGTTTTCAAACTCTAAAGGACGCAACTGGAGAAACAAATTACAAACTCTAAATGACAAGACTCTCAATGACCACACAACTTGCTATCTGATGCAAAGTCATCTGACAGGAACAACATCAGGCCGTCTCATACTACGACAGACACATAACCTACTCATCTAACTTGCGCTTCTTCTTGTTGTCATCATCACCATGTGGAACAGCCTCTGGAACACCAGGCTCTGGTAGTTCTACGACAACATCCTCAACTTCAGTCAAGTTCTCTATGTCAACAAAGCTACGAAATATCTCTTTGACCAATCTGTATCCAATGGTACCGCTATTGAAAGACTTCACTTTGTTATGCAGCTTTTCAGC